>JAODUO010000028.1:1112500-1155000 GCA_025642075.2 Ridgeia piscesae
CATCCGGGATTCTTTCCAGCAACTTCATCATATGGCTTAGCAACGTAATGCTTCTATATTTCCCCGGTTCATGCACATCTAAGGGAGATGTGCATGCATTCTTGTCCATATTCGGACAATCAATTCCAACTCGCTCAATCACCGCCAGCATCTCTACTCGCACTTCATCAATGCATGTTTATCTTTCCGAATAGGCCTACACGATAAACAGTAAGAATTGCCGGGGGTGTGACAAATTTTATAAAGCTTACTTTACCTCCCACAACTGTAAACCCTTTACTGCGAAGCATGTCCCTTGGGAAGATGTATTTTATTTATTTCCAACACAACAATAAGGATTTACACATCATAGTTGGGGAAAAGGGGTAAACAGAAGTGCAACATATATATATATATATATATATATAATTATATATATATAATGTGTGCGTGCGTGCGTGCGTGCGTGCGTGCGTGGTGTTGTGTGTGTGTGTGTGTGTGTGTGTGGTGTGTGGTGTGTGTGTGTGTGTGTGTGTGTGTGTGTGTGTGTGTGTGGTGTGTGTGTGTGTGTGGTGTGTGTGTGTGTGTGTGTGTGTGTGTGTGTGTGTGGTGTGTGTGGTGTGTGTGTGTGTGTGTGTGTGTGTGTGTGTGTGTGTGTGTGTGTGTGTTGTGTATGGTACAGTATTTTGTTGTATTAACAATGCTCATGTAATGTGTCAAAAGATGTTTGATGACACGTATATTAGAGCATTCCTGTTACTCATCGCACATGTTCATAGTAGCACAGTGGCGGAATAGCTGGAGCTTCAGATTTGACTAAGAGAAACACGGTTCAGATACTGTGCTGCTCTATTAAACCTTGGGCAAACTCGTTTTTCACTCTTCATTGCTCCAGTTCACTCCGCTCAGAATGAGTACTTGGCTATAGACAGCAGTGGATATTTGTGTGCGAATAACCCTTGAGCATTGATTGCAGTGTGGCTGGAAGCTTTCCAGAGAAGTCAGTATGGTGTTCTGTAGAATAGATCTGCTAGGAAGTAAGGTGTAAGGCACCATTAGGCAATCTTGAGGATTGGATACTGCACTGTATATGAACTAACATTTAGCTTTTGTTCCTTTTGAACTTTCTTTTGCTAGAATATTAATTTTATGGAAGGCTTAGTGTATTTATCCGTATAAAATGGCTATGAGTATGAGATTTCTGAAAATATGCTACTTTCATGAAGGCTGTATATTTACTGGTGAAAATATGCCATTCACATTTCACACCCCACGGGGGACTGGCACTGCTCTAAGTCTAACCGGCCTACCCAGGGTAGTCGCAGTTAAAAAAAAATTGTATGACATTTTATACAACTTTCAACAAACGATGTAATTATTTTGATTTCATAATTTTTGTTGTTGCATGTTTAAGGAGTGTGAATACTTTTAAATAGCTGTTGAGTTAGATGGCAAAACATGCAGTTTCAAGGGACACAAAGTCTTTTGTGTTTTTTTATTGCAAAATCATGTTATACAGTATAAAGTATACCTATTATAGGATACTGACTGTCCAAAAATGCTTTCATGTCCTATTTTGGTTTTGAAATAAAAGTGATAAGTGCACTTATGCATCGTTTACATCAACCATGAGGCATTTTCAAAATCTGAGAGGGAAATGCATGATCACGTGATGCGTTATCACGTGAATACAAGTTGCCTGCTTGCATATTTGTTATCATTCAATCTAATGGCGGGTAAAAGAAGTTTCACCCGGTAGTACTATCGTCTGCGTCAAAGAAAGCGAAAAAGGACCGTGGCAAATTTAGTGCAACCACATGGTTGTTTTAGAAGAACAGAAAGCATGATGGGTTCACCTGAAGGTTGTCCTGAAAACGAAATCAGACCATAATGTGGCAGAATTTCTGCTTGACACGTACGTTTTTCAACTTACATCTTGTGCCTATACCCTATAGTGACTGACATCACATCATTAATGATGGTGCCTCGTGACAGTCATGTCAACTGTTGTTTATGCGACAGTGGACAAGACATTTTAAAATGTTGGCTTATTGTATTTACCTACAGAGTAAAAACAAATTATCCATAATATTACTTATGACGTACATTGTGAAAAAATAGAATTGTTATGAAGTTGTTATTTTGTTATTAAAACAAAGACCTGTGGTAGCGCTCCCATGCCTTGATATCGCCACTGCAGTCCTCAGCATATTCTAAGCTGACCTCTACTAGAGTTATTACTGTTGCACTTAACTTGATGAACTGGCAGAACCCTGATGCTGGTCAGATGATGCTGCTAGCGAGAAACATTTTATCTGCATTCTTCTACAGCCCACATGTAGGTCTTATGTCATAGTTGTTTGGGTTGCATATTAATTCCTGTTTGTTTGGCAACCAAGGTGCATGCCATTTATGAAGAAAGCATTAATATTCCTGCATATATACATTGATACGTAGGCAAACTTGACTATAGTTCGATGCATTTCAGAGATGTCACAAAAGCAGCTGACCTTATTAAACAGAATCAATGCGTGTGCACACAACATGTAATGTTTGCCTAAGGAACACCAGCAGGGTGTGAACCTGCCACATACAACACTGAATCGATATTACCATAAACTGTCCTAGTGAATAAAATGGTTACACAAATAGCTGACATTGCTGTTGCATTACAACGCAGTATTCTAAATGCAATCAGTCACAACTGTATTTTATATTATTAGAACATTTTATTAGTATACAATCTAAAAAGGTATGCACAAATTCATTTTTCTGGATAACACTGCTGACTCTGTTTTGAACTCTTCTTTTGTGGAAACACATCCTCCGTCACCATGGATGTCAAACACCCTATTTGAATGATTGTTTCTACCTGAAAAAGAGACAAATTACAAAACCAGTACAGTTGTTTCCCACAAGCATGAGTTCTTAATGGTGACTATTACAACAGAACATGTTGCATTGCCTGACAATATCCAACAGTTTCTCTAGTTGATTATCCTCTGTATGTCTAATGACATCCCAAATATGAATAGGGTATGTGTGATTTAATAAACATTAGGTTTAATGTGAGGTGTGTATAAAATATTTATGACATTGCTTTATTGGCTAATACAATGTACCTGTATAATAGGACTGACGTAGAATTGTTCAAATTAGTATCTTCGCAAGCGTGACACTATTGGTGGCACTCCAGTCAAGAGACTGACCTGCCACATGTGTAACAATTCTTATCTACTCTGCTCATTTCTCCTGTTCAATGTGTCTGTTTGTGGCCACATTCTGCGGGTCTATCCCATTTCCTTTGTTTCTTTTACAGTGTCTCTGTGCTAGGCCTCCTCTTCACCTCTTACCTGGTGTTTCCATATGTTGGCTTAACAGATGAGCGCTACATGAGAAAAATATAATAGTTATTAAAATATAATGAACAAAAGCAGTCATTAAAATCCATCAATAGACAGTTAAATCACAATAGATGTATTTTAAAGACTACATGAATGCCCTCCAATATTAATTAAGCAATAATATATTTTTCCACAAACAAAACGTAGAACGAATTAATTAAAGTTTATCGTGAAAACAGAATTTTTTAAAGATAAAATCATGTAATTTATATAAAATAAAAAGAGGGTATCCGGAAGTGGGAGACACTGGGAACATTCTGCCTATAGTACATTAGTACATAGTACAGTATCTAATGAATCTACTTGGGCTCGGGACTCCGCTTTGGTTGCTCCTTACAACGTTTCCCTGGCGAGAAATGTCACGACCTTCAACCCTCACAACTGACCACTGTGCTACGAGAAAGGGAGGGTAGTATCTGCCCCTAAGCCCGGCGTTCCATTGCCGGATGTGACCCTCCATATTGCGAGCATCACGTGATACACCCTTTGCCACGAGGCATCGAATACACATCAGTTACAATTATAGTAGCAATTTCCTTTCCTTATATACCATATAGTGTTTGACTGGCGAGATTGTGGTGTCAACTTGTCTTAACTTAAACTGATATAACTATTTCCAGTGAAGTTATTTGTATTGTAGAATGGCGTTAAAACATCGTTTATATGTTATGTTATATCATATGATACATTAAATATGCTAACATGTTAAACTATAATTATTCATCCATGCACAGTTATGGATAGGTATGTTTTACAATAGGCGACGTGAAACCAAGATGGCGCACACATCGTCGCCATTTTGTCCTTCATAAAATGTAACAAGGAATTACTTTAAAATGTTGATACATAATTCGTATAACTCAAATTTGTAAACAAGAATACATAACATAAAATAATAAACATATAATTAACAGATGTAGACTAAGACAACTTTGGTTATTTTATTAAAGATATTATCGACACCAATCAGCATAGTGATCGTAATTTTGTTTTCCACATGCGTGTTGGCTTAAACAGGCAAAAACATCCTTTATATGTCATATTATATCATATGATACATTAAACATGTTAACATGTGAACCTATAATTATTCATCCATGCAGATTTATGGATAGGAATGTTTTACAACAGCCAACGTGAAACCAAGATGGCGCACACATCGTCGCCATTTTTTCCTTCATAAAATGTAACAAGGAATTACTTTAAATATTGATACATAATTCGCATAATTCCATATAACTCAAATTGGTAAACAAGAATACATAACATACAATAATAAACATAAAACAGATGTAGACTAAACCAATTTATTTTATTTAAGATATTATCAACACCGATCAGCATAGTGATCATAATTTTGTTTCCCACATACGTGTTAGCTTAAACAGGCAAAAGCACTTGTCCCAACAATGGTATTGACTTTAGGGACAAAAACTAGAAATGATCGAAGCTAGGCAACCTTTCTCATCGGAGTAAGCAATGAATTTAAAGACCTTAAAGATAATACGATATCGGACAGGAAGACAATGCAATTACTTTAAAAGCCGCATATAACGAATAAAACATAGAGACCTAGTCTCAATCCTTGCTAAGCAATTCTGAACACATTGCAATTTTGTGATGCTGTTAAAGGTAAAATTATGGTAGAAGGGATTACAACAGAAACATGCATTGAATCACGAATATGATTATATAACAATAATGGAACCTACGAGCATTAGTTGTCTTTCCACCACAAACCATAAACGTTCATACCTTCGAGTAATTGCATCGTCCAATCTGTGCCCGTCCTCGTTGTGTTTCGGCATCTGTTGATATCCTAGTGTCTGCTGACATCTTAAACTGCACCTTGTGTGCAGCTTAGTTGAGACCAACTGTCACACTACATTGAGCGTCAAACGTGCAGCGGCTACTGTACTCGACCCCAATCGAACAAACCAAGAACCACATGAAATTGGCCTTGCGCTGTCAACCGAGAGAACTACATTTTGACCCCAACGAATCCATGCTATTGGTCATTGCAGCCTTCAGTCATGTGTTAATAGAAATATCTGTCACGTGTAAGTCACCGATAAGGCGAAGTTAATTGTTGTCAAAACTTGCGTTCTGGCGTAGCAACAAAACCAATAAGACGCCGCAAGCTATGCCAAGAATGTCCACGGATTGCATTGTCTGTGTTAAACTGTGATAATGTCAATGAAGCATGGCAGGTATTATACTATTGCCCTGGTATGCCATAAATAGCTTCGTAGTTCGTGTGAATATGTGCAAATAGCCATGACCTAATCCATGTGCGACTTAATGAGAATGAGAGAATGGGTAAAAACGAGGGGCGGGCGAAAAGATGGAGGAAGAGGGGTGTAAACGAGCAGAGAAGAGTGTGAAAGAATAGGGAAAACGGGACATATATAGTGTGACACAGAGACATAGGAGGGAGGATCGGAGGAAGAGAGAGAGAGTGGGGAGAGGGAGCGGGAGGAGGGAGGGGAAGGGAGGGGAGGAAGGGAAGGGAGGGATGGAGGGAGGAGGGAGGGATGGAGGGAGGGAGGGAGGGAGGGAGGGAGGGAGGGAGGGAGGGAGGGAGGGAGGGAGGGAGGGAGGGAGGGAGGGAGGGAGGGAGGGAGGGAGGGAGGGAGGGAGGGAGGAATAATAAGCAAGTAATAATTTAATGTTCAAGTTTCATTTAGTTTATATCTTAATGAACGTAGCATTATTGGAAAAGTAAACTATATTTTGTCCCGTAACATGCAGCACTGACATAATTGTTTTGGCGTATCATGTTTATTGAAATATTACATATATCGATAGTTGGGTTTTTATCGAATCACAAATTTGGAATAACCCGTCCACTTTGTCCAGCTGGGCGTGATTTTACACACTAGTGCCTTCTGGTGACTATGAGTATCCACCAGGGTTACATGTAATTAACTTCTGTACAGTGCAGACTGTTTTGTTCCTGTTTTGTGTTGCCTCCAATGAGATACATGCAATAGTAAAACGTCTACCAACAAACAAAACCAATCACACCACCAGCACACACCCTGCAAGTATCACGACAACAAAGCCATTTCCAATGATGGTTTTATTTTAACTATAAAAGCAAGCCGACGCAAACATCTCGATGATGGTCCTGTCTTCAAATCGTGACAATACAGCGACAGTCAGAGACGACCACACAAGGAAGACAATGGCTGATTAAATGCAACAACAACAACACCAGCAGCTGGTGCAGCATATGCAAATGTCCTTCCATGTCTCGGAACAAAAGACAACTATGTGTCCTTGTAAACCTGCCGCGCATGAATCAGCTCAAGAAGAGAAGATACACTTGACCTGCATCTAGACTAGAACACTGAAGGCAAATGGGAATGACGACTACAATTATAATATTCAGTTGTACATTCAAAGTCTACTGGAAGCTTCAGTACCAAAAGCCTTCAGCCAATAATGTGTTATGTTATGGTTTTTAATACTCATTTTAAAGTTATTAAATTCTTACAAGTTTCGTGCTTGTGAGGACAATACGAAATTTTAAAGGATCATACAAAAACCACAAAAGACAGTTAAGACAGACATCGAACAGCATTACTAAATGCAGAATGTTTAACACCACATAAACATATTTTCAGTAAATGCATAGTGGGTTCACAGGTGGATTCATATTTAATAAAGTATCCTCTGAGTCTAATAGTAACATTTCTGAAGGAAGAAAACCATCACCAAATGTTCGGTGAAGATTGGAGTAAATATTAGCAACATTACATGATACAAAACCAACACTGCCAACTGATCGGTGGATCATGTGAACTACTGCATAGCAAGATGTCCATCGAAGCACCAACAGATGCCAAACACACAATGTATTCAGATATCCTATTGTATTTTCTCCAAACATTCTGGTCCCACGTGCTTTTCTTTGTGACAAAAAAGACGCCACAGAAATGTAATGCATGTAATATTATGTAAGTTGGCCAAGGACATGTGCATTCTGACTCTGACTTGTTCAAATAAATATGTTGCTAATAACTTATAGAGGTATATGTCCTACATTACTTGAGTTAACTCTTCCAACAGGTGGTTATCACTTTAACAAATTTGTCTAGTTTTTTTCATAAAGAAAACTGGTTGGGGCCAGTTCTTTAAACACAGAATGCCCACACTCTACACACTCTCAGCATACATTTTTTATGGTTCGATCGACCTTGTTGCTATGCAACAGTCCACATAATGGACAGGAGACCTGCCTCACAAACAGGAATATTAAATTACTATAGCAACAATATTTATAAATGAGTTACACACACACAGTAGAAATTTTGGCAAAATATGAACATTGTATAAAACTGCATAGGATATCAAAGGCGATCAATTTAAATAAAAAAACAATACCAACACCGCACTAGGGGTACGCATTGGCACGTGCTATTGCTGCTATAAACTACAACTTGGCTATACAGCAATCTCAGTAGCATCAACAAGATTGTCAATATAGGCACTTGTTTAACTAAATTAGCAACAAATGTAAACGTTACACTGCAAAATAGTACAAGGCTGTGCAGTATGCTGAAGGTAACAACGTCTATATGTGGTGGCAGTGTTTCCGCTGCTATATGATGACTGAGGTGGGCCACCCCATAGCTATTTCCTGTGTCTTTGCCGACTATTTACAAGTAATGCAGACACATTAACTTACTAATTTGTAGTTTCTCTCCCCACTAATAATTGGTTAAAACGCACTTCATAATGCAACATTTTGAACCCAATTTAAAAAATACTTACGGGGCATGCCACCATACCCCCTTCAACACTTAGTCACCCTCCAACTATGCCCATAACTTTACCCAGGGGAACACTTTACAGGCTTTTTTAAATGTACACCTTTCACATTAAACAGACCTAACACAGCATGCACATAATGCAACTGGTAAATACCTTACGCCCTTGTTTGGAATAGATTTTTACATCTTGGCTAAGTACATTATTTTGATCTCAGATGCACAAAACTAAACATTACCTAGTTGGCTCTCATCTATCAATGTGTATCCATCTCGTAACACACATAAATAGTGAAAATATAACATACAAAATAATACTGTATTAAAATAAGTTACTGCTGCTCCGAACTGCCGTTTTACGATAAATGCAACAATTCACAAAATAAATGCTACTTCTTAGTGTTTGAAGCACTTTAAAAGTAGGCAGTATTGCTGTGAAAATCTAAGTTTCCATACTGAGCAGATGGTAAGTTACATATATTCATATATTAATGCTGAACATATAAAAAGATGAATACCCTTTTCCTAAGCAAACACCCTGAGCTATGTCGACATGCAAATCGGGTAGCTATGTGATATTAGTGGGTTCCATATTAGCCATATCCTGGACAAGATTTCATCATCAGACGTCACAGGTGAAATGTCATTTCATCAGTCATGATCACAAAGTAAGCTGTGTTAGGACCACGAATTGACAACGAACAGAACACAACATTTTCTCAAAAACAGCAATTTTCTATGGACATCTAGCAAGCAAATTCCAAGCGAAATTAATTCTTCTTTATCAAGCTCATATTCCTAAACTGTAAAAGCTTTCGGAATTGAACAACCTTCCAAAATGTCACACGCATTTCATGCAATTCCTTCTGAGTTACTGTCCAGTGAACAGTATTGGTGGACATAGTCACAGTATTGGTGGACATAGTCACAGTATTGGTGGACATAGTCACAGTATTTGTGGACATAGTCACAGTGGAATTGATAATATCACGATTCAAGCCAACATGACTCAATTTTGACAGCGGATATGACCCATTCAAATGACCAATACAAGCATTCACGTTTGTACAAGGAATTGAAACAACACACAAACTCCAACTGGCAACTCAACTCACAGCACTGCGACAAATGTCGACAACAACAGCAACAACAGCAGCAAACAACAACATCAATACGAAGAAACTGGCCAGTCTTTTGACACCAACCAACAATTTAATATCTTCCACAAGGAGCTTACAAGCTGCTCTTAGAGAGGGTGTGTTCGGTGCAAGCGGGTGGAGGTGTGTGCCAGTGAAGATGCAGGTGTCCATGGGGGTCCACCTGCAGGTCATGTGACATGTTGGCCTAAAACAAGATTTGGTTCTGACACAGATAAAACCATTGGGAGCAGCCACATTCCATATCATTACGTCGTCTGGTGCACTGAACCCAACATGGTCACTGCAGATGGCATTACTGAGGCCGAATATAACACAAAAAGCACCTAATGTCATTGTCACTCCAGCGCGTTGCCATAGCAACAAGTCAACAGTGTAGTGAGCAACACAGATTGTGTCTGCGTCCACGGCTGTGCTGATGACGCACACACGGTTGCGATTTAGCACAATAGCATGCATCGTTTAACGTCACGCACATAATGTGTCACAACAAAACATAGATCGTGCTCACGTTGCAATGTCAGACAGGTGAAAGAGCTCGGTAAATCGCTACTGGATGTCGGCACCAGAGGCCGCCTCTGGGCACTGTCTTTCCGTCTGCTGCACGTCCATCCCCGTTTCTGATACGGCGCCAGACGCGTCGATGTCGTTAACCTTCTTGCCCATGTCTAGTGACATGTCACTGAGGGCATGGTCGGCTGTGGCGTCGTCGATGAGATTCGTCTGCGAGTTTGTCGCATGAAGCGTGAAACCCCTATCGCCACTCGACGCAGCCGCAGCCGAAGTCTCCTTTTGGTAATCGATGAGGTCTACGTCGGACCGCCATTGGTTCACCACCTCCTCTTCGTCTACGTCGTCGTCACTCATGTCGAGCGGTCGACTTAAGCTGCTGGCCGACGTCGCCGCCGCATCGCCATTGCTCTTCAAATCAGTCTGACTGTTGGTCGCGTGTAGTTCAAAGCCAACTTCTGACGACGTCTTGTCGCTTCCGACCGACACCATACTGGGCCGAGGCACCACCGCCGTCTGGTCGGTGGCTAACGTCTCCGTGTTGCAATTTATACAGTCCATTTCTTTGGCCAGCTCGTCAATGGTAGGCAGCGCGGTCGTTTTTGACGGATCCGTTGTGTTGTCTGCAGTTTCTGTCACCATCTGTCGGTTGTGTGCGTCATTGGTCACTGGGTCCGCCTGCTGCGGCTCGTCATCGTCGCTGTCGTCGTCGATACATGGTATGTCATTGAGACACGTCAACCCAGGATTCTCGTCAGGCGGAGGGACAGTTGGTTCTGCCGGCCGGTCGATCGTGCGACTCACACGTTTCCGTGTGGAGCCATTAGGGGGAGCCGCTGGTCCGAGGAGGAATTTCACAAACTCGCTCGATGTCATCGTTGCATTGTTTGGGCTTTTCCTCAGTGTTCCATCGCCGAGTCCGGACGATCCGGTGTTTGGACTTTTCACGCGTGCCACTGGTTCATCACGCTGGCACTTGGGGGCGCTGGCTGTAGAAGTTGTCTGCAGCATTTTACGTATGGCGTCATTTTTGGCTCGGTCGTAGGCCACTTCACCTCGCTGCAAGGACAAGAGAGAAAATATCGTGACGTTCTTTGCATATAATTCAGTGTCAGTTGGCAAACAGGGTATGAAACATGAAAGAAAATACACTGGTGATCACACAAAGAAAACACTTCTACATAATCGATTTGTCAGTACGTTGTTTTTGTTTTGAAAGATATTTCTGAAACAATTTTCCATCAATCAATAGTATCATAATAAATGTGGCTTCTCAATGCAAATTGTTGGATTTTATTTCACATTAGTTTTGCTAAAAATCAAAATTACCGGTACCTAGTACCCAGTATCCAGTGACTAGCCACACATGACATACCAGTTAAATCATCATAGTCCTAGCTTATTTAGTCCCTACCCACGAGTTAATTCAAGTGATTCCAAAAAATGGAACCTTTGTGCGAATGTACGACACAATAGTGCATGGTTATATTGCTGGCACGCCAGGCCTCTCAAAACAATGTTACTGAAACATTCTGTGTAATGAACGCTTTACATTCGCACAGGTCAGCTTGACCACTGTCATTGTCCTGTTACAAGATGCATTGACCACAAACAGTTCTTTGGAACATTAATAAACCAATGTACTGTGTTCATCCCATTATGCGTACAGTATGCCTACAAATATTTTAGCCACACAAATACATCAAAACACTTGTTCTAATAAATCTACACCCATTTAGTCACTTTCCAAGTGTGGTTTCACTGTATTACAGTAGGTGGCGACACTTCCATGTGATTGTCTATCAAACCTGACACCCGTGTTTCATCTCAGCATGTTGCTCCGAGTTGTATATTCACATTTTGATTAAATATTTATGGTTACCATGAGTTTAAAGCAAGGGTGCCCGCTCCTAATTTTTATCTTGTCATTTAATATTATGTTCTTATGACTACAACATGCACGTTAAGGTTTACTGCCTGCCAATTTGTATTAGAGTTTTATTACGTTTGCAATTTTAAAGATTCCGCCTTCAACACGGTCAAATGATAAACAAAACACTTTCAAAACAAACTTGATTGGCAATAATGCCAAGGCGAGCAGAATTAACCACACTACCCTTTAATGATTAGCTTTTCCACAATCTACACAACAGACTTCCTGTTATAAATTACTGGTCGGTCAATTCTGGACAGAGACACTGGCACCTTTCCTTTAAAAGAAGTTACGAGAGTCGAACAATGCAGCTAACAAGAGCAGTAAAGAAGGCAGATGTGTCGTGTGCAATCTGTAATAAGCAGGACACATTTCAGTTGGCCATCACTTGTCAAATATTCATTGTTACATATTCAACACAAAATGTTTTGTTGACATCTATCTGACTGACCACGTGGACATCTGACCACTGTACTGACCCGTCCCTTCATCTGTGTGTTTGCTCCGGCCTCCACCAGGGCTGCAACGACCTCCACGTGACCTCGGTCAGCCGCCCAGTGCAGCGCAGTCCACTCATTCTGTGGGCAGCCATGCAGAACAGTTATGGTCGACTGCACATAGATGTGGCCACACTGATGAATATGGCAGGCAGTAAACCTTCAACTGCACTTAGGGTACAGGGTGCGAAATAAAGTAGTCTCTGTATACGGTGGTTGGACAGAGTGAGAGGTAATTGGTTTATGGATTGAAGGATAGAGGGAAGGAAGGAGAGAGGGAAGGAGGGAAAGGGAAGGAGGGAGGGAGGGAGGGAGGGAGAGAGGAAGGAGGGAGAGAGGGAGAGAGGAAGAAGGGGAGGAGGGGAGGGTGCATGGATATATAGGTAAATAGACGGACGGACGGACGGACGGACGGACGGACGGACGGACGGACGGACGGACGGACGGACGGACGGACGGACGGACGGACGGACGGACGGACGGCGGGCGGACGGATTGTTACCCAGTCAGAACTACTTACTGATGTCTGCGTGTCAAGATCGCAGTGGGCACTGATGAGAACTTTCGCGACCTCCGGGTGGCCATGATACGCAGCGAAGATCAACGGAGTGAAGTCCGCCTGGTGACAGATAATGTCATAACCATTTCAGTCCTACAGCCCTGATGCTGTGAGTACTGAGTATGGTATCCCTAGTGAATGTTCGGCTAAGTTGACAACCTCATTTCAAGTCAACATTTGAGGACCAAATAAACATTTTATGAATAGGGATGTTATATATTTTTGGAAGGTACAATAACTAGTGAGTAAAATGAGCAGTTCTACATTACATTGACAACACGGTATGCTGCTCTTACTTCAGTTTCATGCTGTAAATGTTATTATCACTGCATCCAAGAAGCAATACAAAATACTCCCACTGTCACAGTCAGTGTTGTTGCTAAGTTTGCCAACATTGTCACAGTTTCAAACGTCATCATCATCCTAGTTTCTTTACCAAAACTATAAAATAAACCATCAAAAACATATCGTGGCAAATCACTCGTTCAAATACTACCTTCTGCCGTTGTGGCCACTGCAGGTTTAGACAATCCATCTTCAGAACAAGAAAATTCTCGTTGAGCTATTGGTGAGCGAAAATAAACGATTATATAAGAACGATTAAATACGTAATTTACTCAGCCTGGCCAATCACTTTTGATCCTTAGAAGTGATTCTGAATACCTGAAAACTGTCAACACCATGACGCCCCAGTCGGACATTGTCACAGGTGTGTCATAAAAATAGTGTCCTCTGTAATTTGTTAATGGATATTTGCATTTTGAAAAGAAAACCTCTAACAACGTATTTTGTTTAAAGAGCTGTGTGTCTTAATGATACACCCCCCTGGTCATGCGCACAGATGAATCAAGACAAGACTGAGAGGGACATGTGGCAACCTACCTCTCCAGCATCACTGGCCTTACTGTTGACATCTGAACCTGCATCGATCAGGAGCTGTGTGACCTTGGCAAGGTCACCTTGAGCCTCACTCTGGCTGCGACACGCCTCGTGGAGCGCCGTCCTCTCGTCCTGCACAAAGGGCGACATATTAATGCACGACGACAAGTCAATGTTCTATCAATGACACACGCACACATAGAGTACAATGGTAGAAAATCAAGTTGAATCCATGAATATAACTAAAACATGGTATGTAGTCCTTAGGATCGTTTGAAGTTACTTCCGCCCAGACAGTCGCCATTTAAAGGTAAACCGTAATTTCTCTAGGATACACGTGGATTTACATGTATACAATAAAATCATACATAAGGTTAGATGGGCTATTTACCAAGCAATTAATACCAGTTCAAAGTAAGTAACGTTTTTATTTCACAACAATGCAACATGTAAAAGCACAAAACTAAAGTATATAAACTTTCAGCGTGTTGCATTGCATGGATGTCACTTGGCTAAAAGTCATCTTCCAGTGACACCATCATCATTTCAAATAACCATCATTACTATAGATATATATATATATACATTTGTAATTTTACAAAAAATACAACAAAATAATTGTCAAGATTAAAATAAACATTGTCAGGCGTCACCAAGCCTGTACTACTAAACATAGATATATAAAGTAATAGTTTGTTACAGACCTTGTTCCTGAGGTGAACATTGCAGTGGTGTTTGATAAGAACCTCTATGGCCGTGGGCTGGCACCAGTAGGCCGCATTGATCAGTGGAGTCCAACCGTTCTACCAAACACACACCCACGGTCAACAGGTCTTGTTCCAAATCAGTTGCTAGTTGGACTTGTGTCCATTTTGATAAAAAGTTAACCTTTGATTTAAATACGTTTCAGTTGTTCTTTATAGGTGTACATGGAAATCATTCACACTACAAACGGCAGACAGTCAAAAGTTGATTCCGTAGTCCATTTGTCAAAATGAGTACCCAAGGTAAGTTGTATCTAATGATTATTTTAATCTGCCATGTGACGTGCGTTGATCCGATTTGCCGAAATGAATTAGTTTCAGTCTAATTGTACCTCCTTCATAACTGAGTGTACCTACTTTAAAGAAGAAGAACAACAGAATAAGAATTATGAATATCGTTGTATCACCCAGTGTTTTCAGTGGCAATACACAAAACTAAAGTCCTGGTTTCCTATACATCAGTTCACGCTTACTTGTGTACAAATACATCTACTCTAACGTATACGCCACGAATGTTCTGTATCGTACAAGGATAAGGCAGACGTTCTGTCAGTGACAATTAGCAGGGCCTGGCTAAGCCATGCCCAGGTGATCGTGCCACTGTACAGATCCGTCCAGTGCACTTAGTGCCACTGTACAGATCCGTCCAGTGCACTTAGTGCCACTGTACAGATCCGTCCAGTGTACTTAGTGCCACTGTACAGATCCGTCCAGTGCACTTAGTGCCACTGTACAGACCCATCCAGTGCATTTGTTCTGTTATCATCCTACAATGTTCTGGACTTCTATCTTGGAGCCGGCGTCGATGAGCATCTGCATGATGTCAGCGTGACCCCGCATGGCAGCATGGTGCATGGCCAGGTTGTTGGACTGGAACAGACAGAAGCCAAGTTGCACAATGCGGTGTCGCGGGCCCAGATTCAACTCCGAATCTGAGCCTGAGCGACTCCAGAGAACTTTTGAAATATTTTTATGCACATCATCCATGGAATCACAGATTTTGCACTTGATATACTTTGAAAGGTTTTGTTCTTTTTTTGTCGAAGCAGTAAAAAGTCATTAGTAGAACGTGTCTGTGTAGAACGATTGTTATTCTGACCTGTCAATTATGTGCTGAGTATCTGTGTGAATAACCTCACTCCATCACATACACGTACGCTCTTGTATGGAATTACTTTCAGTGTAATTGTGCTCCATCAACTGACTACTAGTTAGGCTACGGGTGACAAACATGTATTTGACCTGCTGTCTACTTCACACATGTCGTCCCTGGTCGCCTTTTTTTGACCTAGATTTGGAGTCGAATCTCAGTCCGGTCTATTCTCAGCCCATGACAGCGGAAACTGAATACACACATTACAGACCAATACGGTTACCGCGGTGATTGAATTAACGACAACCACGACAATATCCTGTATTGTGCTGCATTGACAATCAGATACAATCAGTTAGGTTATATATCAAATGACCACACAAGATGCTGTTAATGAGACAGTGGCCAGCTGCCCCTGTATCAGGTGAAGGCAACATGCATGTGGGTGCACAGGGCGTGTGTTGTATCACGTGCAGTCATCTCCTACATCTGCTCCTAATCAACGTACAGTCCTGGAGCTGACAGCAGCAGGAATGTGGCATATGACGGTCATGTCAAATATCGTCATCTGAGGAGTCGCATCCGACATTGGAGCTGTGTGCAGTGTGGAGACATTCTTTGTCCTCGTAAAGTCAATCAGTCAAATTCTGCCATTGGAACTCCACATACAGGCGATGCAGCCATTTGAAATGTTTTGAACCTAAAGACCCCCACCACTGGAATAATTTCATAAAGATTCTAAATCTCCAAACCAACACAAATTTGCAACATGTTAGCCTCATATCAAAATTAACTGGAATATGGGTTAATGGACGGACGGACGGACGGACGAGGACGGACGGACGGACGGACGGACGGACGGACGGACGGACGGACGGAAAACCATGCTGTTTTATATAGTTGTCCTGTCTAATAATAAAATTCTGAGATTCCCAGCTTCTTTCAAGCAATATGTCCAAGAAGATCCCTTACGTCATCGAGCATGTTGACATTGCAGTTGGCTTCAATGAGCATGCGGACAATCTCCGGCTTGCCTTGAGACGCCACATGGATGCATGTGTAACTGTGCTGCAGACAGACAGGAAACATACACTCAAAGTCATTCCGGTGATTTTACAACAACGGTTACATTATTTAAGATATAACCATCCTGGAAGAGGTTCTCAAATATATATATATATATATATATATATATATATATATATATATATATATATATAAATCATTCATATACATCTAAACATGGAAGCTAGAAAACAAAAACATTATAAATCTACTTATCACGAGGGCCAAGTGGAGATGGTAAGGTATGAAAACTATGATTGATCACTAGGGGAAAAGAAAGAATCGACATACTACAGATCAAATTTACATGTGTCTATAAAACATTAATAGTGGTGACCAATGGTTTTCAATACGTACTGCGTAACTCTTCCAGTTGACATCGATTCCATCATCAATAAATTTGCGGACCTTCTCCGTGTGGCCGAATCCACACGCCTCCCAGAATGCCTCATGTTTACTCACAGCAAGGCCCATCGCGGTCATGCTGCAACAGACGGGTCGATATGAACAAGTGGTGGAACCGTTGTGAACATGCAGTAGAATGCATGAACCATTGTGAACATATAATGAAAGTTATGGAACACACTGTGATACAAACCATTGTGAGCAATGTAACACACTCTGACATGAATCATTATGAACATGTAATAGAATACATGAGACAGTGAACATGTAGTGAGAGACATGAACCATTGTGAACATGTAATAGAATACACGAGACAGTGAACATGTAGTGAGAGACATGAACCATTGTGAACATGTAATAGAATACACGAGACAGTGAACATGTAGTGAGAGACATGAACCATTGTGAACATGTAATAGAATACATGAGACAGTGAACATGTAGTGAAATACATGAACCATTGTGAACATGTAGTGAAAGACATGAACCATTGTGAACATGTAATAGAATACATGAGACAGTGAACATGTAGTGAAGACATGAACCATTGTGAACATGTAATAGAATACACAAGACAGTGAACATGTAGTGAGAGACATGAACCATTGTGAACATGTAGTAGACACACGCCTTTGAGGATTTGTGAACACATAATGGAATAGATGAACTGTTCTGAACATGGTAGACCATACAAATTACTGTGAAGTTGTGAACATGGCAGTAAACAAGTGATTGTGAACATGGAGGCTATACACACGGGTGTCTTGTTGAACTAATAATGTCATCCCAATGTAACCTTTGACTTATTTCCTACAATGCACCTAGATATCACCTGTGTACACAAATGGTCTGTCATCATCATGACAATGATGTGTTAGTGTGTGACATTTCAGTTAAAAATTAACGAAAGACTACATCTGTAGCTGTAAATACATGATAATAATAACACAACAGCTCTCAGAAATGTTGTTTGAATAGAAGTAGTATTTGCAAAACATGTAGATTTTATATGCTTTTACTTTACAGGAAAACAAACCTTAAACCATAATTATTATACTAGACAGAACTGTCAAAATACCAGCATAATATATATATATATATATATATATATATATATATATATATATATATATATATACCACATTGAACTACCAAGCCTCTGTATCCAATGCATGACAACACAACAACAACAGCAACAACAACAACAACAACAACAACAACAGCAACAACAACAACAACAACAACAACAACAGCAACAACAACAACCAACACAAGGTTAGTACCAGCAGCACATGAACCTGCTAACTTGCCACCCTTTCTCTAGAAGCAGCATTCCCATGATGCACGTGCACAGTTCATCTATGTAATTGCTACATCATGAAATCAGTGAAGCGTGAAGCATGTACCCTGGGTAGTTGGTCCTATTCCTTAACTACTGTTTATCGCTACATTGTACCATCTACATATATGCAATAACGTTAAAGCTATTTCCCCATCAAATCCAGTCTGACTCTCTGTGAGTCTCTCTCTGTCTCGTCTCTGTCTCGTCTCTCTCTCTCTCTCTCTCTCTCTCGTCTCTCGTCTCTCTCGCCTCTCTCTCTCTCTCTCTCTTTCTCAAAGAGTTAATCCTTGTCAGATTAACCTACATCATGTTGCTTGGTTGTGTATTTTATCAAAATCTATCGCTAAATCACATCACTCCTTTCATCATATCTGCTTTTCAGTTGCAAAGTAAGTCTTCCTTTTACCAGAAAAGATGACCAGCATCACATCTTATAACTTAGAATTTTATCATCATTCGTAATTTTCTCATTTGTTAACTGTTTGGTGGCACAGGCTGTCATGCAAGTTTGGGTATCCGTTTAAAAGGTTCAAAACAGCTGATTCAGCACATATCAGTAATTTAATCATACACAATATCAAAGATATAGATAGACCTGTAATAGCGACTGTGCATGAACATCTTACTGCAGTTGGTGCAAATCTGTCTTTACTTTAGATCAGGCGATGGTCAATTGAGACACCCTGTTCAACCTGTCATGTCTGACTAAGACCCATGCCTGAATCTTTCGGAAGAGACACTGAAAAACCATTCATCGGTCTCTTCTGACTGGCGCCTAGCCGCCTACATCAGGAGAGGTAAACAAAATCCTGCAGGGGGCACACGTGTAATGTATAACCCGCTGTGACTTCCATGCATCTCTTAACCGTGTGAGCCAGAACACAGCAGCCATGACTGGCATGACTCAGTCAGTTCTCCTAAGTCCTAACCATCACACATGAGCGCACATCACATGCCAGACCTACGGAAGCTAACGTAATGAGACTCCGGCTCGGGTAACAAGAGTGCATAAAACACATTCGATGATGCACTTAAACGACCACAAACTGAAATGAACTTCCCAATGGAGGCAGTCATACCACCGAGGAGAAAATTTGTGCCATCTGATGAAGCATAGCTTCTGGTAATTCGCTACACTCATTTCACAACCATCAAACCAACTGACTAGCAAAATGACCAAGTTATTTTTAAATACCTTATTACAGCTTAATAGTGATTACCAGCCATATTTTAATAGAAAACGCGATGATAATGATTCAGTGCTTCAGTGTCTACGCCCAGAAACAAAAACAACCCAGACAAACCCGAAATAATGGTTAACTGAAAAAATTTACACAATTAACCCTTAGGTCTGTGTAATAAGCATAAGCAATAATTTCAATGTGGGAGCAACAACTTATATTATTATTCAGGCAGCTTTTTAATTATAAATAAAAAATTGCCTCGAGACATGCCACTAAAATGAGTAATTAAGTACTAGTCGTTGTCATCAATCAGTCACATAAAATGACTGCACTGAGCCTTCTGACCTGTCCACCCACCCCTACACAACCCACCCAGCTGTGCAGATGACTTATGTCCAATGCCACCTGTCACTCGCTGTTAAACCATGTCCTGAACCGTCCACACCACAAAGCACTGTTGCCACTGCAACTTATGAGCGTGGGCCAAAGATATTTATGATGAAAGACAACTTTCACCTCCAGCAGCATGGAACCACACAAAGGAATTGCCAAAAGGTGACTCAGCAAGCCCTGTTTTATTCAAAGCTGAACAAATTCACCTGAATGCGGTTGAACGGATATAGATCACAAGACTATGTGTAAAACGATGGTTAACAAAGAATCTCTTGCTGTTACATGCATTACTCACAGTGTACCTTTTCAACTATTACACTCAATGGTCTTTGCTCTAAGGACTTGGGAATGTGGAGAAAACTTCAAGCAAACTACTAGAAAATCAGTTTCCCTGTCCAAAAAGTTCCATGTAAACAGAATCTGACTAAAACTAAATAGTTATCCTATTTCAAAGAAAACAGAGAGCAATTCTGGCATCTCTTAATTTGGGTGCTAACGAAAATAACACTAGATTGCTCCATATAACTATAGTATATAATTAATATTAATAATTAATAATATGTTATTAATTAAGTTACTATTATCTGAACGAGCATAGTTTGTACTTAAAACAGCTTCTAGGTTTTATCTTTATCATTTAATAATATGTTTTCATTATTACAACATGCATGATGAAGGTTTATTATACCTGCAAATTTGTTTTTACTTACTCTATTAAGCTTGGAACAACGTTCGTTATTTGAAAGATTATGCCTGCAAACAAACAGTAAACAAAACATCCAGTTTCAAAACAAAACTGACAGGCAATAATGCTTTGATGTTTAACTTTCCCACATTCTAAGCAGCAGACTTCCAATTACACATTAGCACTCTGCCAGTTCTAGACAGGAGCTGGCATCATCCTTTTAATTTGTAATCTACATGTAAAAATTAGTGTCCAGCTGTAAAAAAAAACAATCCCTGTTTAGTGTTTTATTTAGCAAACAAGTTGATTAGCATGTCTACAGATCTTTCTACTAAATCTGGTCTTCTATATTCACAACCAAAAAACTAGTTTCATGACTGTCAAGTGATACTCCCCCTGGTGGAGTATAATGCCTTCATTTATTTGTGATATATTCCACCCCAGCGAGAAAACCAATTTCATGCATATGTACACACTGAGCAAATAAAGCCTGTGTTTTCTGTGTTCCTGATCTACTAGTAAACCAGGAGACGTTTCTACTCTCTGGCTTCAAGAACACACACATTTATTAGAAATGCCTTTAGAAACTGGTTATCTTGGCAACTAAATGATAGATAAGCGAGTTGATTTTAATGTCTCGTCTCAGATAGAACTGTCGAACAGGACCTAATTAACCTTTTAAAAAATTCCCTTTTAATGGTTTGAACCAACGTTGGTATGCAGCCAGCTTCCAAAACATGCACAGCTCAATGCATTGAGGAATAACTAGGTCACATTCCATAACCTCCAGAACAGAATAATAATAATAAATAACAGTATTTGTCTACGCCATATCTCTAGCAATAAAACCATTCAGCGGCGCATTACACTCTACATGAATATACAGATTACCTTAAAATAAAAAATAGAGACGTAGTTGTAAAATAAATAGATCAGTAAATTTTTTTCAATATAAATAAATAATATTAGTCTTAATAATACTAAGATACTAATACTGATAAATAATAGTTAATTATATTACAATTTAAAAATAAATAAATAAATAATAAATAAGTTGATAAATAGTACATATTAAAAATGTTTGGATATTACAAAATTTTTCTTTTAAAGTGAAAACGCTCTTTTAAACAGAAATGTCTTCAGTTGCTTCTTGAAAGAATTGAGGGAGTCTGTGGCATGCATTGCAAGCGGCAGATTGTTGTAGAGGCGTGGAGCAGCACTCAAAAATGCCTTTTCTCCCGGCATACGTAGTCTGAACAGAATCACATCATTGATGATGTAGGTGAGTCATTTCTGAAGGGAAGTCAGAAAAAGAAGACCACACATACTCCAAATTGTACACATCATATACATGTGTTTTGTATGTGAAAACTGATCTGCGCAGTCGTGGTATTGGTAGTCGAAAAAAAACACTTTGTATGTAAAAAACGATCATCTGACATTTGCCTTCACAGCACTTACCCTTGCACAAATACACATGTTATAATTCAACTGCACATTGAAGCCAGTACACTGGAGACGCCAGCATGTGTTTATAAATATTTGTTGTGTTATTAACATGACAAAATGTGTCTATGTTATGGGTGAAAGTACAGTAGTTGCCCCACAACGTGGCCACTGCCAGATTTATGTTGGTATTGTTTACAAACAAATTACAGTGCTCGTTCAGTATACCAAAAGGAATGTTTATGTCTACACAAACCTATTTTTTTCTGGAAAAACTACTACAATCAATACATCTTCATAATACACTTGTAATTATAGTACACTGTAATAAGAAAAAACTACTTGTGGGGTAATGTTAGTAACACTGTCGTATTTATTTAGAAATTAAAAATGGCAAATGTATATACATAATTATATATATATAATATATATTATATATATATATATATATATATATATATTTATTGTCAAGATTTAAAAATTTGCATCAAAAATTCAAATATTCTAATATATATATATATATATATATATATTATATATATATATATATATATATATATATATATATATATATATTCATTTGCCGATCTCGCTGCTTCTTGCAACTTTTCAAAATCGTCTTGAAATCATGTGACCAAGTGTTGACTGGGAACTTACAGTGCCATGACAGTTTCTCTATTATAATTATTGCAGAATCTATTGTGCACACTTTAACAGATGTGATACAATTATAATCCATGCTATGATTACATCAAAATGTATCATGGATAATCATGATTATACAGTATATTTAATATAAATTATTTAATTAAAAAGTAACACTTAGATTGTTTAACCGGCTTTAGGATGCCTGATTAAGTAATAGGTACTGGTGGGTTGTCTCTCAAAAATGAAGTACCAAAGCTATTAGTTAGGTAAAACTATAAGTCAGCTGTTGTATTTGTTATCCACTCTTAGAAATTAGAATCAGTACTTTTCTAAGTGGTCTGGTTCAATGCCAAGTTGCCAACAAATAATGGTGTATTTCTTCGAAATAAAAGTCCAGTGTCAACACTGGGACATGTATTTACTCCTTATCTACACTGTCACTGGCAACTGTCAAATTCACCACATTCTTGCTGCATTCCTGACAGTGTACAAATATGGATCCCATCTGGCTCAGCAGCTTACCCCCTGAGTGGAGAAGATCTAAACTCTTCTCCAGTCATGGGTAATGTAGATGTGTGCACTTGTTACAACCCCTAAAACACACACTAGGCTATGACTAGGGTGAACATTCCATGCCACCCTCCTAGCAAAGCAGTGCAGAAAAACTGCAGATACATCTGCACTGGGTGGACTAGATCACTAATCATACTACTTAGCCACTTAATGCTGGCAGGAAGAGAAACAGGACACCAGTCAGACCAGCCCTCTGCTGGTTCTGTATTATCTATGTGATAATGATAGCAGTAGTCCAAGCCTGGCACACTGCAGTAGGCAACTGGTGCATTCCTCATCTTCTTATCTTCACAACACCAACCATCCACTAATGTACCCACAGTTAGATTATGTTAAATGATGTGTGTTTCTAGCAATGCCTACATGTGTATAATAATTAGACCAGAAGAGAGAGAGGGACAGTGAAAGTTCACCCTCACGGCTGTATAGTATAAATAATAATCACCATTCTATCCACATATATGAATCTTTCTCAATGGGATCCACATTGGCACAACAGTACATAGTAATCATGTTTTGTAATAAAAATAAACTACTTTTTTCAGCTCAATTTCTAAATGCTTTACCAGGTATTTATTTATTTATAGAACTGGTAAACATCAGTTACGTTTTCATTTACTTTTAGTGTAATTTAAATGTGCTCTAAAATATATTAAATCTACTGATATTTTTTCAGAAGTCAAACAATTCTTTACAGCAGTATACTTAAATATATCACTTAAAATCTTCCCATCCCTGAATTGTAATATTTTAAAAGGTAATTTTAAAATTAATCATGTCAATTGATTTAATTCAGAAACCCACAAAACTTGTAATGGTATCATAATAGTACATAAAAAATAAAATTTTAAATTTGACACTTATTTTCTCTAAGCTATACCTAGACAATTGTTCTTTCTTGTAGTTCCTTGGTAGGCCTATAAGATTTAAATTTAGGTTAAATATACTGTTGTCAGCTTTTCTCTTTCTCTGCTCAAATATAATAGACATGTTGGCATCTATTCTTATCTAGCCAATACAGCTTCAAATATAGCTTTATATTGGTACATACAATATAGTTGAAGGCACTATCTGTCATAATGTCTGGTGAAAGACTTGGAACTGCAGTTAGCCTAGAGCTTATGACTGAATGATGAATCACAGAAGCAGTCATGTTCCTACAGCTAAAACGGTATCCTGGCATGTCCTAGAAATGGTCTACTAATATACACTAGTCCAACATATGACAGACAGAAGCATAAGCCATGTGCTGCTGTAAGGGTGTAAGCCTATACATTGAGGCTATGCAGTTAGCCCTGTCTGACTCTAAAGTACCATACAGCCAATGTGGTTCTGCTATAAAAAACACCTTGTCATGTGAGACAAAACTGACAGGTGTAACCCTATACCAGCAGTCCATCAGCCATGGTATGCAGTCTGTGTTAGTCGGGCTAAAAGTCACAAGTAATTATGGCACTTATTGTCGCACTAAGTTATGGCTGTGCCTAATTCTGCCAGGCCTAGGCTGTAGGCAGTGTAGCACTATGCCTAAGCTATGAGCATGGCAATGCAAACTTACATACTAGTTATACCAACCAACATCATCAAACATGCTACAAGGTTGTTTGTTGAAGCAACACGCACAAAAAGATTCCTTATTAGACCCGAAAGTCTTCACTACACATGCATCAACACATTCTTACCGCAGGTGGGACGCAGAGTAGATTTACCTAGAACACATACACGTTCTAGCGAGTGACTCCAGTGCATATCTGTTGAGGCATTGCTAGAGTAGTGATAAACTGGAAGATGGATGAGTTCAACTTCACTCAGCCAGGTCAAGCTCGGAGGCAGAGTGACGCCAACTGGTTCACGCTTCCTTGCGTGCACAATCACGTTCTTTTTCAAGCCTGACATACAACAGCGAACATCAAAAAGTAATGAAAATGCGGAATAAATCGCAGAATAGGGAATAAATTCACCTTTTGACAGCTGAATGAAACCCCTACCGGTCCTCCACTACTTCCGTTAGCTTGCCAAACCGTGAAAATGAAGCAAAGGTTTGTTTTCATTGGTTGGTTAACCGAACTGAACGGTTTGCTGCGGGACTATCACGAAATCCGGGTATCAATCACAAATAAGAATGGCGGAAATAGACGAACTTCGAAGTAATTTGGCCAACTATAAAGTCCAGCTGCAGCAGGTTTGATACGTATTCACGTTATTTGTATTACGTGATATTGAAATAAGAAAT
Organism: Ridgeia piscesae; assembly: GCA_025642075.2. Taxonomy (NCBI): domain Eukaryota; kingdom Metazoa; phylum Annelida; class Polychaeta; order Sabellida; family Siboglinidae; genus Ridgeia; species Ridgeia piscesae. The sequence goes on from JAODUO010000028.1 coordinate 1,138,026, forward strand.
TTTTCATTTATCAAGAATATAAAGCTTACGACAAACACCGATTTAGTTGATTATTACACAAGTTCAAGTCCACCCAGAAGTGACACTTACAGTCACACTCTCCACGACCACGGGTTCCCTGACCACCGACACTATCCCTCAGTATCACTCGCTGGTAATCTCTCGCACACATACATGATGAGACGACATCAGTCTAGTGGTAAACTGCTGGCATATCCAACTTGTCCACTCCAGGAAATGTTGTTGGCACTTGTGTATAATCTGATACACTGCATTGCACCCAAAACGAAAAAAAATTATTTCTGATTTTTCGTGTTCGCCCGCCTGTATCCTCAGCATGTTGAGGCTAGGCGGTAACCCGGAAGAAGAAGAAGCTCTGGACCCACCACATTTTAGCCGTTATAACTATGATCTTTGCCAACATTTGATATTTAATTTTTGTAATTCAATATCATCCCATGCGCTCATGTTTGTGTTTTATAAACAGTGCATCTTTGCTCACTTTCTTTTGAGGCTGAAAAGATGGCGAGTCGGCATCAACTAACTCTGTTTATCTATGAGTCACTTTATCGCTCATTCCAAATGCACCATGCTGGCATGCAGTAACACATGCAGCTGGTACAGGTCAAAGCGATATTTGGGTCTTAACTCCCAAAATGTGATGCAAGATGCAATATTATATTAAAAATAAATATACCTGGGAATGCCCTGACATGTATAGTTGTTTTACAAAATTAAGATAGTGACAAGTGGCAACAACAAAAGAAAAAGCGAATTGACATGATAAGTTTAAGTTGTGGTGCCATTCTGCAATTACTGTAGCTATTCACTTGAAGTGGCTGTAGACTTAGTTTCTGCCTTACCCAATCATATTAATAATGTGTAATTTTGACCAACAAAATATTAAACTACTGATACAAATATGTCATAATCTGTTTGCCTTGTTTTAGTTTGAGACAAATAATGTTGTTGCAATGACAGAGCAAGTCATATATACATTTGTTACAAGCAGACTCAGTCTTGGCAATGCACTACCACATCAACTGCCTCTGAAGCAAATACAATGGCTTCAGACAGTACAGAACTGAAAAGCCCACTTGATCGATGGGGCCATGAAATATAGCCATGCTACACCGCTGCTGATGAAGTGGCAGCGGATAGCAGTGCCAATAGGCTAGCGCTGTCAATCGCCAATTGCGCCATAGGTGAAAAGGTTTGCTGTTTGGCGAAAATAAAATAAAATTCTTCGCCAAATTGGCGAAACATTATTTTGGTCATTATTATTGACGTTATCAGCAGTACATGACTGCATTATTCACCGTCCAGTTCTGTTGAAGTTGCTTAAAAGATCGCACATCAAACTGACCCAAATCACCAGTCAACTTGACATACCTAGCAGGGTAAACAATATATCACTAATCCCTCCTTTTAGCCACACTTATAGACAATAGAAGGGCTTAATTCAATTAAAAATTGTGTTGCCTGGACAATGGGGATCTGCTGGATGACACTAGTTACAAATTTGAATCAAGTACCCAACGCTGTACCTGACATGTTCCCTAGTACGCACTTGTTGAACCATATATGTCTTATTGCTGTGAAATATGGGGAAATACATATCTGTCTAGACTCAGAAAACTATCTCTGCTACAAAAAAAGCTATACGAATAATTTATAGTCTTGATTACCATGGTCATATATCTGTATTTTTTCACTGCTCAAAAATTCTTAAACTTGAAGATTTAATTACACATAGGATTATTTATATATGTCATGATTATGACTATTATATATCTTGCTCACAGTCAGTGCCTGTCTAAAGATGTATTTACTAGAAGATCCAGTGATATACAGCACTATATATCATAATGCAAACGAAAATTAGACGGCAGAAACTGAGCAGGTGACCATACTGGTACTATGCAGGTTCTGTTGTCCTACATAGCGATACACATAGGCTGTGGTGACCAACAGTCAGTTGACATATGCTGTGGTGACAGACATACGTAAGTCAATGTAATTGGTGTGCAGTTGTGAGCCAGTGTTCTAGTGATTGAATCTTTCCTGCAGGTGGAGGCCGCTCTCACAACAGATCCTGGCAATGAAGAGCTCGAGAAACTACGCACAGATCTCCAGGTGAGAATACATGACAGTTTACTGAAGTTCTGTTAGACATTCTTGAACGATTTCCTTGCTGATGTAAATTGTTACAGAAACATTGGTGAGATTTTAAAGGTGTAAGCGTTTAGTTGTATCTATGCATATACACATCTCTTCATGTTGCTAATCACGTGTCACATAATCCTCACTACTTCTATATCTATTGAGTGTTGACAGTGTCTCGTTTATGATAACAGGAAGTACTACAGCTGACGGAGGAACTAATCGCCAGTCAGAATGTTGATGCGGCCTCCAAGTTGTCTGGCGGTGCGTCAGCTGCCTCCAGCTCAGTGGCTGATGATGAGCCAGTGACAGAGTGGAAAGTTGGAGAGAAATGTCAGGCGCTGTATGCCAGCAACCAACAGTAAGTTCACTGCAATGGTACCTGTTTGTTTGCACTCTACGATGCACCGTCGCTTGCTGTGATAACAGATGGTGAATACTGTGCTGGAAGTACATATTACAGATTATCTCATTGTTATATGTGGTTGCGTTTAAGACTGCTTGCATGCAGGGCTTTATGCAGGATAAAATTATTGCCAGTCATCCGTGTCTTGGTGGACACATGGATGTTAACTGTTAGGCCAGTTTACAAACTATTAAATGTGTATGATGACCTGAAATGGACTAAAACACACATAGGACACCATTTACACTAACTTTTGAGGCATAAATGACAATATCTACGGTTTGGGAAAACCTTTTTTTGCTCCCTTCTTTTTTTACCCGTCCAGCCATATTTCTACCTGTCCATATTCGTTTTTACCCGTCCAAATGACGAGTGGACGGGTCTCTACATAAAGCTATGCTTGCATGGTTTTAATTAGCAGTATTTTTCATTCCGGATTTACTATATATTGTGTTCTTAGTGTGTTCTCATCATGGTGTTACAGTAAGTAGCAAGTGACACTTGACGGCTGCTGTCATGTGTCAATGTGTGTAGTCTGTGTACCTGGGTGGTCCTGTTGCAGGCACTATGATGCTGTCATTGATGAAGTCCTGCCAGATGGGACGTGTACAGTCACCTTTGATGGTTACGGCAACACAGAAGTAACTCAGGTAATGGCATCATTACATGACGCTTCACGGGTTGGTCACTGTATGACGTTGCTACTATAGCCTTGACTGAACAGTCTACATTGTATGTTCAGTTCAGACCTCAGTTTACATGGATGACCCGACAGTTTCAGGAACTAGTAGAATGTAATTCTGTTAACTCTGTCCAGTTTATCAATTTGAAAGTGACGTGTTTAGAAAGATGCCCATCACAACAAAGGTAGCCCATTTGTTTGCCAAACCGACAACTGTCAACACAGGACTAGCTTTTGGTGAGTACTGGTATTAAGTCTGAAGCCCGGCGCCATGACTTCTTAGTTGCTCGATCATGTCACTCAAGCTGACAAGGTGAGCCAATAAACAAACACTGAACATTTTTGTGTGTTTAAGTCTGTATACTTGCTGTACCACAAGATAACTAGGTTTAAGAAATTCACGAAAAACACCTTTTAATCAATTGGATGTAACATTGCTATCCATGATTGCCGTACTCATAAGAATGACACAGTAGCATAGTTATGCGTTTCCCCCGACAAAGTCACAAAAGTAAAGAACATGCAGCATTTCAGTCACATTTACCAAAGATGTGTTTTACCAAAGTTAGAGTTATCTATGCAACCAGCACTACATCATTCTGGCTAACTACCGCCTCTGGTCTGTGTGTGTGCTTCCGCAGTGGAGACCCACTTGGTTCTCTATGAGCTTATCCTAAGTTCTGAATGACGATCTTATAGGTCTGCGTTTTAGGCGGTGCGAGCGATTCACAAAACTTTCTCTGTACGAAATTGAATCGTGGATGCTACCCGAAGAAGGGTAAGGTCAATCGGACGTCGGTTTCACGGCACCACGGTGATAGCGGTGTGGTGGACGTTGTCTTCTTAAATGGACAGTCGATTTATTCTGCAAACCTCGCATCACACAAGGCTGTCAGTCAATGTAACGTTACGTTACTAGGTGTGACAATTGTAAACATAAGCACATATTACAGGTGCCAAGTTACTGCAGTAAACATATGCCAATTTAGCCGTTTATCAAATTACAGCATCTCTTTTGAAACTGGAAACTCGGTGTGATGGCCTTAGAGTGACTCAGTCTTACTTTCATTGGTTATGAGTTTGTTCAGTTGGATATACTGTAAATTCAGTTGTATTTATCCAAGGTTATATTGGTGCTTGTGCATAAGCAGTCTGTGCATGTGCTGTTATCTTGAACTTTGAGATGGGCATGTGTGTAGTGAGAGTGACTGTACTCTCTCTCAGGCTGTCACACCACATCTGGTTATTACAGTATCCTACAATGTTGCAAATCTTTTATAGTCGGGTATAAGTTGGACTTACTCATTCCTCAGACTGGTACTGCCACTGGAATTAATTTTGGGCTTATCGCATCACACTGGCAATATAGCTATGATGTCCCTTGAGGGGATGTTTTAAAATTGGGTAGTTGTACTTTTATATCTTCAAGAACATACAGTACATATTATACAGTAATTGTTAAAGTTTTTATACACCTGTATTTCCTTTTTCCATATTCAGTTTTCTCGCATTTTAATATAAAAAAAGCATTATATGACTTAATAAATTTAGCCCATCTCAAATTGAGTTACCGGGTACATGATATTTGGAGATATAATGTGTGAACTGTTTAAATTATAGTTATTCGGTCAAGGAATTATGAACATTAAATAGTGTTCTTCGTAGTATCCATTTCATAGAATTTCAACTGCCCCAGTCAACAAAACTCATTAGTTTGTCCAGTAATTTGGTTGAAATGAAATAGTGCAATAGTTACCTTGTTGCAGCAGATGCAACAAAATTCTGAAATGACTTGAGCATGAAAAACATGCGAGGATGGAATTTTAACTTTTTATTATTTATAAATATTAAACACATATGACAGTGCGTCAGTGACGTGACAGTTGTCACCTGACAGGTGCATTACGTTAGGGTTTGCTGTGTTAAGATCTTCCTGCAGGTGATTTTGAAGTCAGCCGCAGGACGCAGTGGTTCAGTGTTCATCTCCTCAATTGTTGCATTGCCTTATCAACAGGTGTCATTACTGAGGTCACGCGAGGGCGAGTCGAGGAAGAGGGGTGAAGAGGGAGGTGACGAGGCGGGCGGAGCCAAGAAACTCAACAAAACAAAGTACGTCTCTTCCCTCTGCTCTGTGGCGGTGCTCAGGAGCTAGGGCAGACAAAATCTGCATTATTAAAATAAACTTATCAGTGATCACGTGAATGTGTCGATGTAATGTAGATACTGCGTGTCATGGGGATGTAATGTAGCTACGTGAAGGGTTGCCTACTGCCAGGCTCTTATCACGCAAGTAATATAGAAATGTAGCAGATTTACGGTAGCATACAAATATGTCCTCCCATGCATCCACACGCAATTACGCAATCTTTTCCCTAACTGAAACTATTGTGTAGTTACTGTGTACAATAACATGTACTTGTAGCATGTGTACTCTAACTGGGAATACCGCAATCAGTAAAATTAATGTGTGTGTATATGAAGGACCAGGTCGTGGCACAGAGATAAAAGTGTATTGTGTGTTCAGGAAGGACCAGGTCATGGCACAGAGAGTGTATAAGTGTGTTGTGTGTTCAGGAAGGACCAGGTCATGGCACAGAGAGTGTATAAGTGTGTTCAGGAAAAACCAGGTCGTGGCACAGAGAGAGTATAAGTGTGTTGTGTGTTCAGGAAGGACAAGGTCGTGGCACAGAGAGAGTATAAGTGTGTTGTGTGTTCAGGAAGGACCAGGTCGTGGCACAGAGAGAGTACAAACGCAAGAAGGCCCAGAAGAAGGTGCAGAGGATGAAGGCTTTGGAGGAAGAGAGAGAGGTGGAGAAGAACAAATGGCTGTCGTTTAACACGAAGGTGAGAACTTGTGATATGGGTCTTATTGGGTTTGTACTATGATCTTAGTACAAATTGCAAGTGACCAACCATTGGATGACGTTTCATTCACATGGATGCAGAAGAGTTCCGGAGTATTTGTGACGTTTGTTGTCACATAATTCAGAATTAACATTACATATAATTTACTGAACTGAACTGCATACCAATTAATAACCAGTCAGTGATTACATGACCAAAAACCGATTTGGGAATTTCACACACACACAAAATGAAGTGGGTTTTCTTCCTAGATTTTGTTGTTAATCCGTGATGATTTTTCGGAGGTACAAGTCCTCTGGTGGAATATCCCCAGACACACACTCATGCATATTGCTTGATTCTAGTGATATCAACATTTTTATCACAATTTCTTATACATCACATGCCTATTTTTTCTCTGTTTCGCTTGAAGTATGTTGTAAGTTTGAAATTAAATGCAGTGCGTCTTCAAAGGAAAGTAAACAACGCTGGCTCAGGACCTCCGGTATGACACACTGTCACAAAGCTGGCTCAGGACCTCCGGTATGACACACTGTCACAAAGCTGGCTCAGGACCTCCAGGTAGTGACACACTGTCACAAAGCTGGCTCAGGACCTCAGGTGTGACACACTGTCACAAAGCTGGCTCAGGACCTCAGGTGTGACACACTGTCTCAACACATTATGAGAATGCACAGGTACCAATCATGTCCCTAAAATTTAACAAATGCCTTGTTTCCATTTGCAGGTTTTCTCAAAGACGTCCAAGGGCAAGGTAAAGAAGAGCATCTTTGCGACGCCAGACTCAGTCGAAGGTCGCGTCGGGGTCGGAACTTGTGGCGTCAGTGGTCGGCCGATGACGTCATACGTGCACCAGGAGAAGTGGAAGAAATGACGACACAGGGGGAGGGTACAATTGTGGGAACTGTCTAGAGTGCGGGGCGTTTTACATCGGACAACACAAGGACAGACTTGTACTGAGTTCGAGAGTAGCACCATGTCTGTCAAGTGGTGCATTGTGGGAAAGGACATCTACAGCAGTGATAAACAGGTTTTAATGGCTGGTTCAGTGGATGTGTTTACACGTCGTTGTGGTATTCAGATTTTATGTTGCCTTTGCCCCTGCAAAAGCAAAGGGGTAAACAGTTGTGTGTGTGTATCTCAGTGGGGTAACCCAGTTAGGTTCAGGGAAATAATGATTAACTCAGTCACTTCTAAAGATTATAGATTTGTGGACGGAATGCATGTGCAGTTTGTCTAACACATCTAGTTGGCCAGTGTGTAATTGAGAACCCGCTTACTCTGCGACAGTACTTTTACTGGGTATCTGGTATGTATGCATTGAATTGAATGGGGTAATTTTAAATTGCCCATGTGAAAGCGTGTTCTATTCCAAACGCAACATTACCAGTGACTAGATATGGCTACAGACAAGATGTGAGGTAGGTCAGTTATGTACACACCCAGGTAAAGCACAAAATAATGCATGTTTTTGCCACGTCTTGTTCTGCCACTTACTGTCTAGTGTTGTTGTTTGGTGAACATTAAACTATTTTTACTTGTATCAGTTGTTGAACGGCACGTCTCTGGCCAGTTGAGGGCACAGTCTGGCCATATTCAGAAACCGGACAATACGGTAACATTCAGTCTAAGTATCGATTATACATACTTAATTGTCATTTTATAGTAGCATGTTGACATTTCCCACACCAGTTATATCTGATTCATTATCATTATTCCATATTCATGCTACAGTGATTAGACTGTTGGCAGCAATGCCAGTTTGTTTCACAAAGCTAGAGCTCTTAAAGAAGCTCCGTCACTAAAGATTGGGGCCCATTTCACTAACATTGCTGAGAGCTCTTAAGCAAGATTATACACTTTAAAAAATCAATTTTGATATTCTAAACAGTGATCTTTATTTCCTGAAAACTGTCAACACCATACGGGACAGTATCACTGGTGGGTTATGGAAATAGTGACCTCGGTAATAATATTATGTGCGTTTTTAAACAAATCGGTTGACTTAACGGATTTAGTTTAAAGATGAATATCTTTAAGAGCTCTATCTTGGTGGAACACTCCCCAGATGAAATAACTCAAGTGGTGTCTAAGGCGGAGTGTGTCATTTATCTTGTGTACAGCTCGAGCAAATTTCCTGAGCTTAATCTGACAAAATTAAAAACATAAATGATGTTGAACATGATTCGAAAAACTGGTAATTTGTAAGACAGACATACTACAGTAGTCACCAAGCAAATAGGTACATACAATTGTGGCTTAATGCCTTGTACTCAAAGCAAGGCCAATCAATCCTGAGCAGAAGACTATACAATCTGTAAGGGGATGAAGTCATTGCTGGTACAGGTTGACATGACCCAAGAAGGACCCCAAAACAAATATTACATTTTACTCATGGATATTTCTACATAAATACACCTTGCATCCTGAACATATACACAGCAAGAGCTCCTTATCGATAGTAAGAGCTTGTTAGCAGCAACAGTTCCTTATCAGTAGTAAGAGCTCCTTGTCAGCAGCAAGACCTCCTTATCAATAGTAAGAGCTCCTTGTTAACAGCAAGAGCTCCTTATCAGTAGTAAGAGCTCCTTGTTAGCAGCAAGAGCTCCTTATCAATAGTAAGAGCTCCTTATCAATAGTAAGAGCTCCTTATCAATAGTAAGAGCTCCTTATCAGTAGTAAGAGCTCCTTATCAGTAGTAAGAGCTCCTTATCAGTAGTAAGAGCTCCTTGTTAACAACAGGAGCTGCGTGTCTGTCGAGTGCTGGGCCTGCTACTGCCGAGGGTCAGTCTGTCACGATCGAGATCTTCACTCCCAAAATTTATCTGTTGGTCATTTTCTAGAATCTGAAAAACAATCATTAATATTTTGGTTATTGCAATTACATCACAATCGTAGCTTAAGTTACTGCACATTGTAATAATGATACCATGTTTTACACTATTTAATCTGATCTGCTTGGAACACAAATATATCATATGGGAGAAGCAACGTTCTGTCACCAGGCATTGTTGTCAGTTAGTGGCAGTTAGAATTTTTGTCACATTTATTTTCTTTGCTCATTTAAGATTAAGGATGTCGCGGCCCACAATATAGTAGAAAAATCTAACTAGAAAATCAGTAGATTAGGAAATTTACACAAGTAGCCTACGTTATCAAATAACGTTTTCTTCTATGCTGTTACCATGGAGATCAGACAAATATTATCAAGTATGTTTTTACCTTGAAGATAAAGTATCAACTACGTCATTAAGATATCAGACAACTATTATCAAGTAGGTCGTTACCAAGGAGACCAGATATATTTCACCAAGTAGGTCGTTACCTTGGAGATCAGACAGTTGGCTGCTTCATCTATGTTGATGTTGTCTTTTGCAGACGTGTCATACCAATGGATGAAGCCATTGTGTTTACAAAACTCCTCCATCCGTTTGGAGTTTTCTGGTGTGCTTACGTATGCTTGGTCACACTGCAACAACACAAAGCTATGTAATATCACCAACACTACCACTACACAACTACCTGGTACCTATGATCCTGGGTATAAATTCTTTGCAACTGGATCTTCCAGTTCAGTGCAGATGGTTTGTTACCAAGATACACTAAAAAACGTACAAGGTATTTCTGGCATCAATTAAAATACATTCATGCATTCTTGTATCCCGGATTGAATGTAGAATGATTCACGTTAATAGATATAGTTTATCTGTAGACAGCAGTTTTACATATAAAGCTACGTCCATTATCTATTTTATGGAACCCTTCAGTCCCCCCCCCAAACAAGCACTCCGACTCAGTTGATGACACCAAGACGGGAGGGGAGAAGGAGTGTGCTGAGATCTCAAGAGCTCTTAAATAAAACTCATCTTTCAACAAAATATGTTGTTAAATTAAATGATTTGTTTCAAAATCCAAATATCCATTGCCATATTACCAAGGAAATTATTTCCATGACACACCAGTGACAATGTCTAGCATGATGTTCACAGGTATTCAAGACAGTTAAGGATCAAAATTTATTTTTAAGTGCAAAATCGGGTTTAAGAGCTCCTAACAACAATAGTAAAATGGGCATCCATTGGTTTTGAAGGGCATCCTACACTTCAGTCAAATGGTACCTCCAATATTCAAAACTCATGGGGGGAGAGGGAGGGCACATTGAAATATGGAGTTGGGAGCATGTCTGACTATCATAGGCATACAGTCTTGGTTAGATATGAAATCAAATAAACAGAAAAATATTTAAAGGCAAATACTTTGGACATTTTTCAAATGCAAACAGATTTTGTTTACGTCAAATGCAGATGTAAATACTTTTCGAATATTGGTCAAATTCCCGCGACAAATAATAACAAACCAGCGGCATAAGATAAAATCATTTACGGGTGTATTATTAAACAAGAAGGCGAAAAATCTGCCAGGAATACCCAAAATGAAATATGACATAGAAATGAGAGAACTGTTTATTAGACCACTATAGGGCCTGCAAGTGGGTCACGATACATGGCGAGACTCCGTGCGACTGGAGCTTATTGGGAACTGAACACAAGCATAATATTCTAACGATGGATGACAGTTGTAGCTTCCGACTGATGAATACTGTACTAGGAAAATCAGGTCTTAAATAACTTGTGTTATACGTTTCTTATCTTAAATGGCTGATTTAATATTGAGTTTACCACACTATCATAGACATATAGCGATTTACGTAGTGCAGATAATAAACACGATTTTAGGCCGTATGTGTCTTTTACGGGATTTGCATTTTACATTGCTGTACATTGTGGTTTCGATAAGCACTTATATCTGACAAGTTGTCTAAATGCACATAATCATAACACATGTATACGTTTGCCCCAAAAAGGTTGTACTGCGCGAAAAATGGCACTCTTCATTATTAGTCAAGATCGTCAAACACAAGTACTTGCCGCTAATGCCATTGCAACCACCATAATAATTCATGATTTCTGTGATCACTGTGACCGGCAAAGTGTTCCATTGCTTCTGTTTGTAATAATCCTTCGGACAACATAACTGAAACACGCTATTTGGGAACAGTTCGATTTTTACAAACAAAAACAAAACAAAGTCCTATATGTTAACATGGAGAATATGGATTTCCTGCCCCCAACTGCCCCCAGCCTCATTTTCACTCGTGAGACTTACAACAGTTTTTGATTTATGAAATATTTTTTAAATGTATTTAAATGCAAATGTAATGTTTTTGTTCAAAATGTTCAAATACAAATTGCATTTGCCCCCCATATCAGATAGTGGAGTGGGCCCATCAAACTTGCTTGGATCTGCCTTTGACTTCTGTACAGCCATTCAGTAACTGCATTGTAACACTACATCACTTTCTGTAGAACATTCAGTGCTTGGTTTTATGTAAACTGAAGTGGCTAGTGACAGCATGGTAAACATGGCCACTCACTCACAGTGCTAAATAACTTTGAAGACACTTCATTGCCCGAGGTGACACCACTTATTAACCAGACTTCAGATTGTTGACACTGCTACCACCAGAGAACGAACGTTACAAACCAGATAACAGTCGAGTGTACATGCCCCATTTAGACCGGGGTATCAGCATCATACTGTACCTTATTTGCGAGCAGGACACAGGGAATGTTGCTGCAGTCGGGCAGTTGAACTTTGGCATCAAGGTCATTCTTCCACTTTAGTACGGCGTCAAATGTAGACTCCCTCAGAACATCAAAAACAATGAATGCTCCCACTGCCTCCTTATAGTACACTCGAGTCATGTTGCCAAATCGTTCTTGCCCTGTCAAGTGTAATAAGTTTTGTGACCAACTAATAGTATGCAGATAGATTGTTGAATTGAATGAATGATTTTACTTTATTGATTAACACGTAAATAGTAGCATTATTATGTGGTCAAGGACAATGAAATGTTGCTTGTAATCCTTTATTTATTTAAATAAATGTATTAACATCTAATTAATGCAACATGCAATAATTAGAATACCAGGTAAGCAATCTTGCAATAATTACTATATTAATTAGGCAAATAAATGGAATAACATCACATAATCACGATAATATGGTAGATTATACATAACTATTACTCATTATGAGTACGGATGTTAGTATATGAACCTATTAGTTACAAATTATTTAGTGTTTAACAATAAAAAAATTGCTTTTGGCCTTTGTTGATTTACAGGACATTCTAAAAAGCCTAAGTCTGCACAATATCGGTAAAACATTAGCAGGTTTTTTTTATAATGTAGGCAAAACACAACATTGTGGTTCCATCAATTAATTAGGTTTAACCTGTCTGACATGAATTTATCCTAAAAACAAATGGCACGACCTCATTTACACACATATAAAAACACAGTTGCACTTGAATTATTTGTCCTTGTCCAAGCACCATGCCAGCCCGGCTCAGCGTGTACTTGCCTGCAATGTCCCACAATTGAAGACGAATGACAGTATTAGCATCCCAGTTGACGACCTTCAAAGCAAAATCTACACCAATCTGTGTACAAGTGAGTCAAGGTGACGAACATGTAACCATGGTAACACATGAAAGAGGACAAGTCATGGAATGGATAAACATCTTGCACTTAGGAGGATGCATAAAAATAACACAATTTTTAAATCACATCACATAGTAATGCATGTATATAAATATGTAAACAACAGCTGTAAAAATATATCAAATACTGGAATAAATATGCTAAAAACAATATGACAATATTACAAGATAAATAAATGGGATAAAACAACATTGCAGTGGCAGTGGTAGGGACTGTTTTATGTCGGTCAATTGTTGATTTTATGTGGCTGGTTTAAATACTTGATGAAGGAAGCAATGAATGATTTGAGGGCACGTTGGGTTTTTACAATTGGCATTCTGTTTCTCCTTCCAGAGGGGAGAAGGTCATAATGATCATGTAAGAAGTGGGTGGGGTCAGATAAGATTTTTGTTGCCATTTGCAGTGTTCTTGACTTGTATAATTGTTCGACTCTGCTAAAATCATGCACTTCTCGCAGTGGATCTGTCAGGGCTAGTTTGCATGCAAACAACCCTGGCTTGTGAGGATGAGTGAGGGTAACTAGTACTTGGATACTGTTGCATGTGAGTATGTTATCAATCACTTCATTTTTGTACATGGACATTGTGATCACACCAAAGACATAATGGCTTTGTGAACCAGGATGCAAACAAATTTAGATTTTTTTATAAGTACCCTGTTGACAAATTGAATAACTACTACAACCCTAGTTGTCTGTTACCATGGCAACATGACATATCGTACGAAGGATACAGTAGCTCGGTAGTGTTGGGAGAAGAACTGGTGAACGTAGCGCTTAATGATGCTTGTCTTCCCTGTGCCCAGCTCCCCAATGACGAGCACCTTGAAGAGATGTTCTTTCACCTCCGCATTTATCCCGCCATCCGACGCCTGCAACAGTGAAGGTAAGTCCTTATAGCGCAGCATGCGTTCCTTAACAGGACTGCTCGAAACGCATTATACTTGCCTATCCAATCTCGACTTCTCTGGAAAGTATTCAATCACAGTACTATTAATGCACAAAGACACAAATATTCACCAGTCACCACTATATATAGCCAGGTAGTCATTCGTAAAGCAGAGTGAACTGTCCAGTGTGTACAGGGTGAATGAAGTTGTCCAGTGTTTGACGCCGCAGCACAGCATTCGAACCTGGGTTTGGCAGGTTGTCTAGATTTAGTATCTGACCCCAGTCAGGCTGCAGCCACTATGCTGCAGAATGCCCTGTGTCCCTATCTTAGCTTTATGCAGAGACCTGTCCTCCTATCAGTTGGACAGGTTGAAATATCGGTGGAAGGGTAAAAAGGCAAGACAGGAAGGTCTTCAAAATCATAGAAATTGCCAGTTGTATCTTGAAAATGGGTGTCACATGCGTGTTTGTAGTTTACTTCAGGTGATAAAGCACATATCATCTGGCTTGTATGTACGTGGGTTAACATCCACGTGTCCCCCAAAAGATTGTGTCACCAGTACTTTTTTATCCTGCATAAAGCCGTGGACTGCTTGCCACATTCACTTGGTCCCAGCTGTGACTGGCCTAGCTACGAATTGGGAGTTCCACAGGTCAAGGGTCAAGTTTGACAGGACAATACATCAAATGTCATAGCCAAGCTACAGATGTGTTTGTGAACAGGTAAGTGATTGACATCATTTAAATGGTTTCTTTTAAAAGTTTAAACGTACAGAATGTTTTACTAATCCTGCTAAAGTAACATAATTATTTGATGTAATTCTATGCCTATACAGTGTATTTCGTTATAGATGTGTTTTATTAATCACTCAACAAACTTCACTATTATTAGATATGTTCACTGTGTTTAAAGTCAATGGTCATTGCATGGTTGAGTGTGTATGCATGAATATTCATTAGAATCGGTCTTTTGTTACTTTATCAGTGTTGACTTTAAGATCTGAAATTGAACAGGGTAGATAAGATAAAGAATCCTAGCTACTTATGCAGATAACATGGTGCATGTTGTGATTGATATATATATATATATATATATATATATATACATATATTATACTACACAGTATTACATACTATCTATGTTGCTACATATACTACATAAATTGCCCTAAGCCAATATAAGATTGGTGGAAAAATAAGTTATGCTTTCTCATACATGCTTAAAATTAGGTACGGCAAAACTATTTTTATTCAAAAAAAGAATTATTCATGTAACTAAATATTTGTGATGCAAAATGTGAAAACAGTGATTTATATCAAATTAAGACAAATTATTTTCTCTCATGGTTTGAGTTGCTGACTGCTGAGAAAAGTGTATTTAATAGTGATTAATGTTGTCATTAGATTAAGGATAAAAAATTTGCCTCTCACAGACTTTTTGGTCAAAATTATTTGTGAAACCAGGAGTTATTATTACTTCCTTAATTATTTTATTTTCAAATTACATTTACCCTATGCATGTAGCTTAATATTTTACCAGATCAAACCATGTGGAATATATGGTATCACTTCGCTAGTCCCAGTGTCTCTACCCCCTGTTCCAGTAGACCCAGAGATGTAAAAATTGAGTGCCAATAGCCTCCCCCCATTCAGTATGTTATTAGTTTAACACACACTTCTCTGTAGTGTTTTAATTGTAGATGAAGTTAATAATTAATTTTAAAGCTCCATGTGACATTCACATATCAATTGTGTGATGTGGAATGCTCACTTTTCTGAGGTGTAAAGTAAATCCTCTATATACTATGGTGAGCAAAACCCAATTTAATTCACATATGAAACCTATAATTGTCCTGACTCAGGCGTAAGTTTTCAAAAGTCAACTGCCCACACTTCTAAGTGAACCTTGTTTGTGTTTTTTACGGTATTTCTCCAATAAAAAAATCTGACATTCTTTGAATGTGCATCAAATGTGTACGCGTGATTGTTTTAAGTTTTCTTATTTAAAATCAGGTACTTAAAATTAAGGTGGGGCAGAACAGTGAAAGGAACAGCCAGGTAGTGTGGGTTGAAGAAAATTGTAAGCAAAAATTAAGTTGCACCATATCCATAGCCAGTAATATAACACCCAAAATGTGTAAATAATTACATTATAGCCCTACCGGGTAGATCAATTAATTAAGGCAATTAATTAATACTAATTGGATTGGTCAGATACCTGTTCTATATAGTTACTGATGCGTTCTACGTCTATGACTATGTGCATAACAGATAGAATTGTTGGACTTTGTGCAAGTGTGTCACACATTGTCACAGACGAATGACACGACAAACAACCCGAGCCTTGGACTTTCAACGGACAAGGACCAACACAAGGCATGTAATGGGACTAATTCTTGGATAAGGACTCTAGCAATAGCTAGGAGGCGTGACAGTCAGCGTTACGGCTTACGGCACGCATTCACTGTCACCGACTCCGAGATACGTACGCCGAAGATTCGCCGAAACGCCGCAGAACTAGAGCAAGGTGCATGTAGCCCTATGTGTAACTTACCATAACACTGGCAAGCGTATTATCAAATAGGAATTTAATACAGCAACGTCGACAATCTTGTGAGAAACATCATCAAACAAGTTGCTCACACGCACATGTATGGCTCAGGGTCATATGATCACAACGGGATTCCCA
Organism: Ridgeia piscesae; assembly: GCA_025642075.2. Taxonomy (NCBI): domain Eukaryota; kingdom Metazoa; phylum Annelida; class Polychaeta; order Sabellida; family Siboglinidae; genus Ridgeia; species Ridgeia piscesae. The sequence continues at coordinate 1,154,286 of JAODUO010000028.1, forward strand.
GCCACCGAGTGACGTATAGGGGTTTCCTTGTAATACTGTGCGCCATCTTGCGGATAGGGGTATAATAATTATAAAGCTCCGCGATGTGGCACCACTACACGAGTTTCCCCTTCTTGCACTTACATTATTTTGTTGTAAATTGTCGTAATTCATGACACAGTTTTACGTTGAGATTACTACGCAGTGTTTATAGTATAAAATGTATAGTAAATAATCATTACATAAATAATAATAAATTTAAATCGTCAATGCTCCACAAAGCCACATTATGTATAATGTATATACGTCGTGGTTATACTAAGTCTAAGAGTAAGTGTGACCCAAACATGACATCATAGGCGTAGTCTTATGGAAATTTGCCAGACATACCTCATCAAGATTAGTAGGAAATGATGGAAACGTTATAATGGTCGCCTATGGAAAATGCAAATGTGGTCTGACTACAAATCTTAAAAATGTGCTACATTGCGCGATTTCAGAAACAGCGGAGAACGCATGACTACTCTTGCTAAACAGGTGGTTGCATGTCCGCGCAGATGGGATCAGGTCGAGGCGGAGCGGCAGGGCGGGGCGGGCGGCGGCTGGCGCGCGCAAAACGCATTTTCGTTGTGCATTCATACGTTGTAAATCAATAAATCTATATTCTTTCTAGAAAAGAAACTTCTTAAAAGTATCGCATTCAGTTTTGTTTAAGCGGAACTGTCGAGGTTAACAT
>JAODUO010000028.1:1160000-1165000 GCA_025642075.2 Ridgeia piscesae
ACAGTCGCACGTGAAGCCGTTGACGAGGTCGCGACACGTGCCGTCGTGTTGACACGGGTCGCTCTCACACTCGTTTGTCTGCAAGAGGACAGAGATGACGACAACATGAACATGACAAGTGTTGACACGGGTCGCTCTCACACTCGTTCGTCTGCAAGAGGACAGAGATGACGACAACATGAACATGACAAGTGTTGACACGGGTCGCTCTCACACTCGTTCGTCTGCAAGAGGACAGAGATGACGACAACATGAACATGACAAATGTTGACACGGGTCGCTCTCACACTCGTTTGTCTGCAAGAGGACAGAGATGACGACGACATGAACATGACAAGTGTTGACACGGGTCGCTCTCACACTCGTTCGTCTGCAAGAGGACAGAGATGACGACGACATGAACATGACAAGTGTTGACACGGGTCGCTCTCACACTCGTTCGTCTGCAAGAGGACAGAGATGACGACAATATGAACATGACAAATGTTGACACGGGTCTCTGTCACACTCGTTCGTCTGCAAGAGGACAGAGATGACGACGACATGAACATGACAAGTGTTGACACGGGTCGCTCTCACACTCGTTCGTCTGCAAGAGGACAGAGATGACGACAACATGAACATGACAAATGTTGACACGGGTCGCTCTCACACTCGTTCGTCTGCAAGAGGACAGAGATGACGACAACATGAACATGACAAATGTTGACACGGGTCGCTCTCACACTCGTTTGTCTGCAAGAGGACAGAGATGACGACGACATGAACATGACAAGTGTTGACACGGGTCGCTCTCACACTCGTTCGTCTGCAAGAGGACAGAGATGACGACAACATGAACATGACAAGTGTTGACACGGGTCGCTCTCACACTCGTTCGTCTGCAAGAGGACAGAGATGACGACAACATGAACATGACAAATGTTGACACGGGTCGCTCTCACACTCGTTTGTCTGCAAGAGGACAGAGATGACGACGACATGAACATGACAAGTGTTGACACGGGTCGCTCTCACACTCGTTCGTCTGCAAGAGGACAGAGATGACGACGACATGAACATGACAAGTGTTGACACGGGTCGCTCTCACACTCGTTCGTCTGCAAGAGGACAGAGATGACGACGACATGAACATGACAAGTGTTGACACGGGTCGCTCTCACACTCGTTCGTCTGCAAGAGGACAGAGATGACGACAACATGAACATGACAAGTGTTGACACGGGTCGCTCTCACACTCTTTCGTCTGCAAGAGGACAGAGATGACAACAACATGAACATGACAAATGTTGACACGGGTCTCTCTCACACTCGTTCGTCTGCAAGAGGACAGAGATGACGACGACATGAACATGACAAATGTTGACACGGGTCTCTCTCACACTCGTTCGTCTGCAAGAGGACAGAGATGACGACGACATGAACATGACAAGTGTTGACACGGGTCGCTCTCACACTCTTTCGTCTGCAAGAGGACAGAGATGACGACGACATGAACATGACAAATGTTGACACGGGTCCTCTCCACTCGTTCGTCTGCAAGAGGACAGAGATGACGACGACATGAACATGACAAGTGTTGACACGGGTCGCTCTCACACTCGTTCGTCTGCAAGAGGACAGAGATGACGACGACATGAACATGACAAGTGTTGACACGGGTCGCCCTCACACTCGTTCGTCTTCAAGAGGACAGAGATGATGACGACATGAACATGACAAGTGTTGACACGGGTCGCTCTCACACTCGTTCGTCTGCAAGAGGACAGAGATGATGACGACATGAACATGACAACTGTTGACACGGGTCGCTCTCACACTCGTTCGTCTTCAAGAGGACAGAGATGATGACGACATGAACAGGACAAGTGTTGACACGGGTCGCTCTCACACTCGTTCGTCTGCAAGAGGACAGAGATGACGACGACATGAACATGACAACTGTTGACACGGGTCGCCCTCACACTCGTTCGTCTTCAAGAGGACAGAGATGATGACGACATGAACATGACAAGTGTTGACACGGGTCGCTCTCACACTCGTTCGTCTGCAAGAGGACAGAGATGCCGACGACATGAACATGACAAGTGTTGACACGGGTCGCTCTCACACTCGTTCGTCTGCAAGAGGACAGAGATGATGACGACATGAACATGACAAGTGTTGACACGGGTCGCTCTCACACTCGTTCGTCTTCAAGAGGACAGAGATGATGACGACATGAACATGACAAGTGTTGACACGGGTCGCTCTCACACTCGTTCGTCTGCAAGAGGACAGAGATGACGACGACATGAACATGACAAGTGTTGACACGAGTCGCTCTCGCACTCGTTCGTCTTCAAGAGGACAGAGATGATGACGACATGAACAGGACAACTGTTGACACGGGTCGCTCTCGCACTCGTTCGTCTGCAAGAGGACAGAGATGACGACGACATGAACATGACAAGTGTTGACACGGGTCGCTCTCACACTCGTTCGTCTGCAAGAGGACAGAGATGATGACGACATGAACATGACAAGTGTTGACACTGGTCGCTCTCACACTCGTTCGTCTGCAAGAGGACAGAGATGCCGACGACATGAACATGACAAGTGTTGACACGGGTCGCTCTCACACTCGTTCGTCTGCAAGAGGACAGAGATGACGACGACATGAACATGACAAGTGTTGACAATGGTCGCTCTCACACTCGTTCGTCTGCAAGAGGACAGAGATGCCGACGACATGAACATGACAAGTGTTGACACGGGTCGCTCTCACACTCGTTCGTCTGCAAGAGGACAGAGATGACGACGACATGAACATGACAAGTGTTGACACGGGTCGCTCTCACACTCGTTCGTCTGCAAGAGGACAGAGATGATGACGACATGAACATGACAAGTGTTGACACTGGTCGCTCTCACACTCGTTCGTCTGCAAGAGGACAGAGATGCCGACGACATGAACATGACAAGTGTTGACACGGGTCGCTCTCACACTCGTTCGTCTGCAAGAGGACAGAGATGACGACGACATGAACATGACAAGTGTTGACAATGGTCGCTCTCACACTCGTTCGTCTGCAAGAGGACAGAGATGCCGACGACATGAACATGACAAGTGTTGACACGGGTCGCTCTCACACTCGTTCGTCTGCAAGAGGACAGAGATGACGACGACATGAACATGACAACTGTTGACACGGGTCGCTCTCGCACTCGTTCGTCTATAAGAGGACAGAGATGACGACGACATGAACATGACAAGTGTTGACACGGGTCGCTCTCACACTCGTTCGTCTGCAAGAGGACAGAGATGACGACAACATGAACATGACAAGTGTTGACACGGGTCGCTCTCACACTCGTTCGTCTGCAAGAGGACAGAGATGACGACGACATGAACAAGACAAGTGTTGACACGGGTCGCTCTCACACTCGTTCGTCTGCAAGAGGACAGAGATGACGACGACATGAACATGACAAGTGTTGACACGGGTCGCTCTCACACTCGTTCGTCTAAAAAGGACAGAGATGACGACGACATGAACATGACAAGTGTTGACACGGGTCGCTCTCGCACTCGTTCGTCTATAAGAGGACAGAGATGACGACGACATGAACATGAACATGACAAGTGTTGACACGGGTCGCTCTCACACTCGTTCGTCTGCAAGAGGACAGAGATGACGACGACATGAACAGGACAAGTGTTGACACGGGTCGCTCTCACACTCGTTCGTCTGCAAGAGGACAGAGATGACGACGGCATGAACACGACAAGTGTTGACACGGGTCGCTCTCACACTCGTTCGTCTGCAAGAGGACAGAGATAACGACGGCATGAACATGACAAGTGTCATTGGGCTATGTGATGATGACACGCGCGAGGACACTGGTTATTATGGAAGATGTGGTGGATTTATACGACGACGACACAAAAATTGATATTGACAATATTTACCATAGTTGACAAATATAGATGTTATAACAGTGTTCGTCGAAATACATCGATGCTAGTGATACTGACTGCAGGATTCTATTCTTTAAAAACGTTTAAACTAATGGTATTAAACTCTACAGCGTGATTACCCTGATCTTGAACAAAAACTAGTTAATTGTCGTCCATCAAAACCATCCTCGTGGTCTTTGTCAATAAAGCATAGCAACTTCCTTTACGTTACACTGCAACGTATCCACGTATCCGCTATGACACGGTGACAACTACAGTACGTTGACACGACGTCATGCCTGAGTTGGCCAGTCTCGACAATCAGCGTTGTCGAAATGTAGGCAATTTGGTTCACCCTACGTTGCCTATGTGTTCTGGAAGGACACCATTAGCTGTTGTCGTCTTGTACTTGGCGTCTTTGCCGGGGGAAGTAACAGATCCCACACAGGGAAACGGAAATACCCTGTCGTGGACTCACTGAGTTGGGATCTCAGTCTATAAATTCCCTATCGGTAAATGGACCCTGCAGTTTAAATGGAAAAATAGAAGACATGAAAATATTGTCTAGCGAAAAGCTTAAGCGCCCTAGTCCAAATACCATATGACCCAGGCTTTGATGTGAATCTGATTAAATCGGGTTGAGTTCATGACGAGAATGGTAGTAATTCGATTAATCAGACAGAATGAGTCACGCAGCTGGATTAATTTGCATTACTCATTCGCACTGGTATCACATCATTTATAGGACCTCTGGAAACATAATTAAATTCCGAGCGAACAATTAGCACGTAATGTTTACGTAAACTGGGTACCGTAAGGCAGGTACAATCAGAGTCAAGGAGAGTATCCGAGAAAGCATCGGTACAGTACATTAGATGGACGTTTTTGTTTTTGGAGGAAAACTTGCTTGTTAAATCACATCTTGTTTCAACAACGTCAATAAGCGTCATCACCGTTGTCATCAACCTACCTGCAGGTGACAGTAAAGTCCTCTGTATCCGGGCGCACAACTGCATACTCCGCCCTCGCACGTGCCGGCATTCATGCAGGGTCTCAGCAG
>JAODUO010000028.1:1170000-1175000 GCA_025642075.2 Ridgeia piscesae
TTGCACAGTGCAGCCATTCGTGATAACTGAACTTGTCTTAGCAACGTATTTAAGTAATTAACTATTGCACAATCCGTTTGTGTTTTTGATGACCTACCAGCTCATTAAGTTACACTCATCTGTGTTACATTAATCTTGAATTATGTTGTATATCACTTGGATGAGAAACTAAATATTTACTTTGCCTTACATTGTTTTGCTTTGTTTTACGTGTGAGCATGGTATTTTGATGACAATTACTTTCAACCAGATTTTTATAAACGCACTTACCCGGAAGATCTGTCGAAACAGAAAGTTAGCATAGTGTCGCAACTCGATTTCCCAAACATAACCCTACTGTCGCATCGGTCGTGGTCCCAATCTCTGCCGCTAGGGTTTTTGTAAGTCAACATCTGTACTTCCAAGATGGCGCCGCTGTGGACGAGCTCCGCAATCTGGATTATTCAACGAACGCATTAGAGGCGGCATCTGGTGAATATCGAGGTAGTTGGTTTCCTCAAAAATACTGGAACCCCAGGCAACATTATATTTATGATAAAACTATTTCGGACCTGCCAACCAAATAACCGCACCAGCGTTTGTTGCATACATCAGAAAACGGTGATTTATTTATTTCAGCTTGACAACATTCCGTGGTACCACTACCGGGCTTTGGAAATGATATTAGTGTTTTGATAGTCAATTGGGCTAGTAAGTTATAATGGTCAATTACGGCCTTGAAATAGAATGTGTTGGATATATATTGGAAATTTGATAACCTGTTACAATAACGCAACGTTACCCCTCTTGTTAAATCTTGTTAAATGTTTTGTAATGGCAAATAGAACACCACTGTCACAACAGCCTTTATATAACGTCATTTGTAGCAAATATATGATTCAACGAGTTTGCTTTTATCGTGTGATAATATGGCACTGGCAACGTTCAATATCGTTGTTGTCGTTCTCCTCTTGGAATCACTGTCGTCACTTGCAACGTTCAATGTTGTTGTTGTCGTTCTCCTCTTGGAATCACTGTCGTCACTTGCAACGTTCAATGTTGTTGTTGTCGTTCTCCTCTTGGAATCACTGTCGTCACTTGCAACGTTCAATGTTGTTGTTGTCGTTCTCCTCTTGGAATCACTGTCGTCATTTGCAACGTTCAATGTTGTTGTTGTCGTTCTCCTCTTGGAATCACTGTCGTCACTTGCAACCTTCAATGTTGTTGTTGTCGTTCTCCTCTTGGAATCACTGTCGTCACTTGCAACATTCAATGTTGTTGTTGTCGTTCTCCTCTTGGATTCACTGTCGTCACTTGCAACGTTCAATGTTGTTGTTGTCGTTCTCCTCTTGGAATCACTGTCGTCACTTGCAACATTCAATGTTGTTGTTGTCGTTCTCCTCTTGGAATCACTGTCGTCACTTGCAACGTTCAATGTTGTTGTTGTCGTTCTCCTCTTGGAATCACTGTCGTCACTTGCAACATTCAATGTTGTTGTTGTCGATCTCCTCTTGGAACCACTGTCGTCATTTGCAACGTTCAATGTTGTTGTTGTCGTTCTCCTCTTGGAATCACTGTCGTCACTTGCAACCTTCAATGTTGTTGTTGTCGTTCTCCTCTTGGAATCACTGTCGTCACTTGCAACATTCAATGTTGTTGTTGTCGTTCTCCTCTTGGTATCACTGTCGTCACTTGCAACGTTCAATGTTGTTGTTGTCGTTCTCCTCTTGGAATCACTGTCGTCATTTGCAACGTTCAATGTTGTTGTTGTCGTTCTCCTCTTGGAATCACTGTCGTCACTTGCAACCTTCAATGTTGTTGTTGTCGTTCTCCTCTTGGAATCACTGTCGTCACTTGCAACATTCAATGTTGTTGTTGTCGATCTCCTCTTGGAACCACTGTCGTCATTTGCAACGTTCAATGTTGTTGTTGTCGTTCTCTTCTTGGAATCACTGTCGTCACTTGCAACCTTCAATTTTGTTGTTGTCGTTCTCCTCTTGGAATCACTGTCGTCACTTGCAACCTTCAATGTTGTTGTTGTCGTTCTCCTCTTGGAATCACTGTCGTCACTTGCAACCTTCAATGTTGTTGTTGTCGTTCTCCTCTTGGAATCACTGTCGTCACTTGCAACCTTCAATGTTGTTGTTGTCGTTCTCCTCTTGGAATCACTGTCGTTAAGGGTGAGGGTGGCAATGGATTCCGTTATTCGTCTTTTCTTTCTTCCTCTTATTTTTGTCTCACTTGTTTCTCACTATCTTCTCCAGCAACAGTGTCCAATTTCTATATTTGTTCTTCTCCATTCCTCTCCCACTCTTTCTGTGTCTCTTCGTGCAACCATCGCATCGCTATGTCAGTCTTCCTGGCACCCTTTTCCCATCAACTGTCTGGGCATCTGCTCTCTTTGGCTGTTTTCACCTCCTATTCTTTCCACGTGATCGGCTCATTTCAGTTGACTTCTCACCAGTTGATTCCTAAAGTTTTCCTTCACTCCAGCCACACCAGTCTGTGTTACTAATAATAGTACTCTTTGTTTAATATAAAACAAACCTGTTACCTTTCGACATTTCACGACAAGCAACACGGCCAAGTTTTGTAATAGAACCTAAATATTATCTGGAAACATTTTCGTAATGATTGTTTTGACAAAAGTCCACAAAGAGTGGTTTACTATAGTGCTATGTCGAAATATGTTCAATGCACATAACATAGAGGCTTGAGCCAGTCATTGTATTAGACGCAGTGTTCAAGTTACTGGTGCTAGGTGGTTGCGGTGTTGTAGATCGTTCATATTGCAGCAGAAATATATTTTGGGAATATGGTGTGCATAGCTCGACTCCAGTTAATAAATATACATCTGAATTGTTTCAGATCTATATTTATGTGGCTGTTCGACGTTTTCAACCAAAACTACTATGCATGTACCACATGTGGACTTGTATTACCAAATAATATTATAACTTTCTTTAGTACCAAGTGTATACGGATCTGTGTGTGTGTCCTTTTAAAGCCATACCACTACAAAGACACAATATTTGCTACAGGCGACGTTTTCAACCGTGTGTGTGTGTGTGTGTGTGTGTGTGTGTGTGTGTGTGTGTGTGTGTGTGTGTGTGTGTGTGTGTGTGTGTGTGTGTGTGTGTGTGTGTGTGTGTGTGTGTGTGTGTGTGTGTGTATGTGTGCGTGCGTGTGTGTGCGTGTGTGCGCGTGTGTATGTGTGTGTCTGTGTGTGTGCTTATTACTAATGTATGTATGTGTATGTATTTGTTTGTACTTGTGTGTTGCGTGCATGTGGGTATCGGTGTGAGTGCATGCGCATGGATACCGTTAGTTATTTTAATTTAAATTTTTTCACAAACTGTGCCTTGTCCAAATTTTCCTCTTAAATAGTTTCTATTAAAGTGGTTTTCAATCAACAAAGTAGCTACATATATATCATGACTCACCTGTGAAAGTACCGCAAGTACGATACAAACATCCCATGCGGCCATGATAAAAGTGAAGTCACAGCTTCAACGTGTTCCTTGCCGCAATGCCACAGTCGCAGCGAGGCTAATGGCTGACTGTGTCTTTACTTCCTGTAATGAACGACAACAGACGAACTGTGTGTTATGTCCCGGCATGCCATTCGACACAGGCCAATTGACGCGTATTACAAATGTTCTCAATAAAGCTGGCTTGTAATATGTTTCCCGTCACGATATCAATGACTCACACGCCGTCAGGTCAACACGCACTCACCTACTTATACGGAAAAGATCGTGAAGATAATCGTTTGTTCCGTGTCACAACCTCTGTGTAATATGTCCATGCATGCATTCATGTGTGTGAGTTACAACATAGTGTAATTACATGTGACATGACATTAAGAACTAGAACATTATAATGTATGTGTGACTTGGTGGAATGACAAAATATGCTGCATGTTATTACAAATAGAAATATGTGGTTTTATATGTTATACGTTTTATGCAAGTGTTTTGCAATTCTCGAAAAAGCGAGTTTAACCAAACAAAAATGTCATCACAGTAATACAATTCACTCAGATGCACGCATGCATACACACACGCTACCACACACGTACGCATACTCTCAGACACACAGAAACACACACACACGCGCGCGCGCGCGCACACACACACACACATAAACACACGTCCACATCCACACACACAAACGCACGCACGCACGCACACACACACACACTCAATCACTCATTCACTCATTCACTTATTCACTCATTCAATAGTTTGGGTGTGTACGATGTTGAGTATATATTGTTTCCTAATTTGTATGTCGGTAGAAGAGACAGGACATGCCACCCCCCGCATCCCACCCCACTACAGTATTCAACACCGCTCTGGCGTCTACGAAACCTGTTGTCCCGTTTCAGTGTTGATCCTTCACAATAACAAACTGTTTCTGCAGTACTTTGTGTAGCCGCAGTCTTACGGTGGTTACTGTTGCTTAGAGCAAAGCGCAGCCGTGGATATCGTAAACTGTAACATTCTGACATGCTATGTATTTATAAGTTCATTTTGCTTTCGAGTGTTGTTCGCATGCTTTCAACCGTGACGGCGTAACCACATTGCCAATGCACTGGTCTGGCAAATGTCCAGAACACCCCGCCTACGTTTTATTATGTTTGGGTCACGTCCTTTATTTAATTTACCTTAAGCAAAACCACAACGTGGGCTGAATACGTGTTTGTGTTAAATTTTGCTTTGTGGAGTATTGACTATTTAAATGTATAACTAGCTATCTACTAATTATTTATTATAATTTATATATTGACGTTCATTAAGTTATTAAGTTCAACGTAAATCGTAGATGACATGAGAGAGGAGTGTAGGGAGGGAGGAAGTGAGGCAGGCAGGGAGGGAAGGAGGGAGGAAGGGAAAGAGGGAGGGAGGGAGAGACGGACGGAGGGACGGAGGTAGGGAAGCGGCAAGCTTGTCTGCTCGCTCTGTGTCTCTGCCTGTCTGTCTGTCTCTCTCTCTCTCTCTCTCTCTCTCTCTCTCTCT
>JAODUO010000028.1:1185000-1305176 GCA_025642075.2 Ridgeia piscesae
ACCCGGTCAAAGCGTGTTAACGATTGCAGCCCCATCAAGCAGGATGACTTGTACGACAGGATTGGGGGAAAGGTCTTGTGTAAGGGAAAGAGATGTTCCAAGCAGCCGACCAGATCAGACTTTGTTCCTGTCCGCAGTTTCCCCATTTGTGATAAAGCAGGTGGATACGCTTGATTTTCATGTTGAAAGAACTGACCGAGATCACCACTCCGTATTTGCGACGCTATGTACAACCTGGAGAACAGAGAACAGCCATTATTGAGTGATGACCGCTGTAGTTGTGCTCTTGATTTCTCTCGCACTGGTGGCCGGCTGAACAGTAGTAGGTTATTTCTCTTGATTGGATCTGTAATGGGCTTTGTTTGGTTGACAACGCGCTCGTTGACGTAGGTGTCATACTGCTCTTGTCCGAGAGATTTGATCTGACGCAACGTGTCAATCACAGCTGGATCTGCAAGGTCTCTGCTATCCAGTACAAGCAAATCATTGCTGTTCTCAGCGAATGGATTTCCCATATCTTCTATTACAGCAGTTAATGACGTAATATCTCGTCCGAATGTCATCTGTGCATGTTTCGTCTGCTCGTGATGCCGGAAATCTGTTTTCTTTTTCTTCATGGTTGAAACCTCAAATTCTCCAATCAGACGTGCCATTTCAGGGCCAGTCACCATCCAACGCCGCAGTGCTGCAGGGTTCTCAGTCAGACCCACACCCCCACCCATCACCCTTCACAGAGGCATTATTCTGTTCATGAGCCTGGTCAATCGCAATACCAGAGAACACGTGTGTTGTTTTCTTGATGCATTGCGTAAAGTCTCTCTAACTGGAGGCATGCCGCAGAAGAAACATGTTTTGGTGGAAGGAGGTGCTTCTTCTATAGACTGACGGGTGAACTTCTTGGAAGCAGCTGTATTGTCCTCAATGCGAGATTTCCTCTTCTCTGCTCGCTCAAGTTTTGTCTTGTTGAATTGTAATCGACAAGAGTCATGGCATTTGGCTTGGTGCTGTCGGAAGGTTGTCTCAATGCCAACACCATCATCTAACCTTGATAGATTGATTGTCTTAGGCAAACAACCAACCTTGTCGAAACGCTTAATATTGTCAGCGATAGTCTCGTAACCAACCCCCTCTGCGTCACGTTTTGAAGAAGCAGAACAGCGAAGCACCTCCGGTGTGTCCTCCTGACACAGAACGCATTTGTTCCAGTTTGTCGTCAGACATAGTACATTGGATGTTCCAGGCTGATCGACCACATTATATACCTTAGCCATTCATATTTTATGGCAATTACGCTCTTCTTGTGAAAATAGGGTGTAGAAGGATGTCATAACTCTACGGATTACCTGCATTACATTAAAAAGATACCTACATGTTCTATGATTTGTACATTCCGCATTTATATCATCTAACATACACATATTCAAAAACGAAGCGCGGTTTCCTTTCTTTTTGGTCATGTGACATCCTCGCAACCACATGATCAGCTGCTAAACCGCCTACCGATCGAAAAAACAATATTAATATGTGCATAATTATTGAAACTAATAGGCGACAATTTAAGGCGAGACCTTGTCGTTCCAACGGCCGTCATTTTATAAAATGGTGGTACGAAGGTCGATGAAGGTCAAATGCAAAAATATTCAAATCATTCACATCGGCTGTCCACATACGTTTCCTGTTACAACAACATTACCGCTCCAAGTAACGTAGTTCATGAGATATGGGAACATTAGTGTTGGCGGCCGCCATCTTTACAAATGGCAGATTTGAATGTCGTAGAAGGTCAAATGTAACATATTTGAAATCACTGACCCAGAAGTTTTATGTTTTGGTTCCAAAACATCTAGTCTACGTTGCAAAAGTCTTTAGATAGAAGAAATTGGTTTTTGGCGGCCATCTTTAAAATGGCTGCCAACCCCTTCCAGGGCAAAATCTGAGATGGCCCTATATCCAAATATTTGTGTAATTGTGTACTCTATGCGTGTGCCAAATTTCATGCTTGTATCATAAAACGCACAATTCGGCCATATTTTGTCACATATCGGCTGCACTAAATGGTAGTATTACTTACAAGTTGCCTTAAATAAGGAAGTGACATGTCTCCCGAGTTATTTCGAATTGTATGTTAATAATCGAACAAATCAATAGATATGTATAGATCATGCCGTGCCAGGAATGTTTAGCTATGCAAATGGATAATAATAACGATTTTCTCGCCTGATCCTGCTGCCATCTAGCGACCAGTTGATATGATCATGCCCGATCAGGCGAGGAAAGGAACATGCAATATGTCATCACAAGTTGGAAATACCCGAATTTATAAATTACATCTACACTGTAGTAGTAAAACATCTGCGTTGTCCACTAACTGTAATTAAATTGAGAGTAATTTTGATGTTATAAATGCAATATGTCTATGTAACTGGATAATTTATATTACTAACACGATAAGTTTCAGGTGGATATGTTTTGTTAATACACCTGTGTATATTTTCTGCAAATTAAAGTAACATTGAACTGTTGTTTGACAATAGATCAAGTAGTAACATTAAAATAAATGACGTTTATTGTTGATTGTATACAACGCTGTTAATTCAAGAATGGACACATGGAATCACGGAGCTGTCAATATAATTCCTAATTTGGCTGATTCTGAAACTGCCTCTGTCTGTTTGACATGTTGTTAACTGACAATAAAAACAACACTTAAAATGTGCAGACAGTGTCCATGACTAAATGACTGGAAGTTCCCTACATTTGCCGTGATGTTTCCACATAAAATACATAGAGGTCGATATCCCAGCACAATCAGTCTCCACAGTAACATCAGCAACTAACTAACATTTTGCATCACTCATATCACATTTGTAGGGTCTCTACCTAGTGGGGATATAGACATGTTTCTTCAAAGTACCCCTTTCTGAGAATTGTCTACCACAGGTATCACATTTGTAGAGTCTCTACCCAATGGGGATACCGATATGTCTTTAAACTACCATTTGTTGAGAACTTTGCACCACAGGTATCACATGAGTAGGGTTTCTTCCCAGTGTGGATACGGACATGTTTCTTCAAAGTACCCCTTTCTGAGAATTGTCCACCACAGGTATCACATTTGCACCTAGTGTATCACATTAGTAGGGTTTCACCCCAGTGCAGATATGGACATGTTTCTTCAAAGTACCCCTTTCTGAGAATTGTGCACTACATGTATCACATTTGTAGTGTTTCTCCCCAGTGTGGCTACGGATGTTTCTTCAAATGACCATTTTGTGAGAATTGTGCACCACATGTATCACATTTGTAGGGTTTCTCCCCAGTGTGGCTACGGATGTTTCTTCAAATGACCATTTTGTGAGAATTATGCACCACATGTATCACATTTATAGGGTTTCTCCCCAGTGTGGCTACGGATGTTTCTTCACATGACCATTTTGTGATATTGTGCACCACATGTATCACATTTATAGGATTTCTCCCCAGTGTGGATATGGACATGTGTCTTCAAATTACCATTCTGTGAGAATTTTGCACCACATATATCACATTTGTAGGGTTTCTCCCCAGTGTGGATATGGACATGTGTCTTCAAAATACAATTTTGTGAGAATTTTGCACCACATATATCACATTTGTAGGGTTTCTCCCCAGTGTGGATATGGACATGTGTCTTCAAATTACTATTTTGTGAGAATTGTGCCCCACATGTATCACATTTATAGGGTTTCTCGCCAATGTGGCTACGGATGTTTCTTCAAATGACCATTTTGTGAGAATTGTGCACCACATATCACATATGCAGGGTTTCTCCCCAGTTTGGACTCGGATATGTTTCCTCAAAGTACCCCTTTCTGAGAATTGTGCACCACATGTATCACATGTGTAGGGTTTCTCACCAGTGTGGACACGGACATGTGTCTTCAAATCACCTCTTTATGAGAACTGTGCACCACAGGTTTCACATTTGTAGGGTTTCTCCCCAGTGTGGATACGGACATGTGTCTTCAAATGACCCGTTTCTGAGAATTGTGCTCCACAGGAATCACATTTGTAGGGTTTCTCCCCAGTGTGTATACGGACATGTTTCCCCAAATCACCATTTGTTGAGAATTTTGCACCACAGACATCACATTCGTATGGTTTCTCCCCAGTGTGAGTGCGTACAGAATTGTCCACCATAGGTATCACATTTGCACCTTGTGTACCACATTAGTAGGGTTTCTCCCCAGTGCGCATATGGACATGTTTCTTCAAAGTACCCCTTTCTGAGAACTGTGCACCACAAGTTTATAGGGTTTCTCACCAATGTGGCTACGGACATGTCTTTAAATTACATCTTACTGAGAATTGTCACCACAGGTATCACATTTTTCTCCCCAGTGTGGCTATGGACATGTGTCTTCAAATTACATCTTAATGAGAATTGTGAATCACAGGTATCACATTTTTCTCCCCAGTGTGGCTATGGACATGTGTCTTCAAATTACATCTTAATGAGAATTGTGAATCACAGGTATCACATTTGTAGTGTTTCTCCCCAGTGTGGATACGGACATGTCTCTTCAAATTTCCATTTTGTGAGAACTGTGCACCACATGTATCACATTTGTAGGGTTTCTCCCCAGTGTGGACACGCATATGTTTCCTCAAAGTACCCCTTCCTGAGAATTGTGCACCACATGTATCACATGTGTAGGGTTTCTCCCCAGTGTGGATACGGACATGTTTCTTGAAATGACAATTTTGTGAGAATTGTGCACCACAGGTATCACATTTGTAGGGTTTCTCCCCAGTGTGGACACGGATATGTTTCCTCAAAGTACCCCTTCCTGAGAATTGTGCACCACATGTATCACATGTGTAGGGTTTCTCCCCAGTGTGGATACGAACATGTGACTTCAAACTACTACTACATGAGAATTGTGCACCACAGGTATCACATTTGTAGGGTTTCTCCCCAGTGTGGATACGGACATGTGTCTTCAAATCACCACTTTGTGAGAACTGTGCTCCACAGGTATCACATTTGTAGGGTTTCTCCCCAGTGTGAGTGCGTACATGTATTATCAGTGTACTCTCACGTAAACAACATTTCCCACACGTACCGCATTTAAACTGTTTCTTATTTGCTCGAGCGCACATATTTATATCCATGCTGAGAGAAGTGATTCCTTCAGGAATATAATTTACAGTGTCTTCCTATAGTGTTGGAGTAAATGATCAGCCTCTGTGAATGCTGCGTTCAACTGTCACACTTGAATGGTGTCCCACTTTGAGGAGTTGATGTCACACTCGCATGATGTCACGACCACGGGGAGTTGATGTCACACAAGGGTGTCAACATTACTGGGAGTTGACGTCAATGGCGTACCGAACACGAACGAGTTGATGTCACTCTTGAATGGTGTCTCCATCACAGGGGACTCGATGACACACTCGGATGGTGTCAAAATGACGGGGAGTTGACGTCAATGGCGTACCGACCACGAACGAGTTGATGTCACTCTTGAATGGTGTCTCCATCACAGGGGACTTGATGACACACTCGGATGGTGTCCCCGCTACAGGGAGTTGACGTCAGAAAGGTGATAATAATGTGTCACTTCACTCAGTGTCTTATATCGTTGTTGCCGAATCGGTGACAACAGCAGAACTTGATACGCGTCATTGTCAATGAACGACAGCAGGAAGCCTGATCACTTCAATGTTGACACTTCTGACATCAATAAGCATTAAAATTCAAAGTCGGTGTCCTGAAACAAACATAAATTATAATGTAGAAGCTGCTTATGTACATTACTTGATGACATGTAGAGGACATTTACTGACACAATCAGACATGTAGAGGACATTTACTGACACAATCAGACATGTAGAGGACACATTGTGACACAATCAGACATATACAGGACACTTACTGATTTGATTAGACACAGAGGACACTTCTATAGCAATATATTTAGATGCAGATACATAGGACACTTATCAATAAGTCAGATATGTAATGAAATGTGAACACTCAGATATAGCATTAGTCTTTTGATAATGGAACTAATCTGACTACTAATGACATATCACACAACACATAGATTGGTGCCCTCACACCAAGGGTAGGGCTGGGGTCAGTTAAAAAAGAACTGGAATTGATCAAAAGGATTCCAATTCAATTCTGGAATGGGAATTGAAAGATTTTGAATTGAATTAAATTGTAACTGAATGAAAAGGAATTGAGCATCTGATATTGTTGTGATACTGTGCAGGATATTTTACAGACAGTTGGGAGTATTGTTGTTCAGGAAAAGTTGGACAATGAAACATTACCAGGCAATTAATCAGTGGATGAAACTGATGAACGGGTGGTCAATTGGGTATATCCTACTGCCTTGTGCAGATGAGTGCTAGCTGGGAACTGCTTCACAAAACCACTGACATTGCCCAGATAACAATCACACTTTCCCTTTCCCACAAGTGAAGCCAGGATATCTCCAAACAGTCCAATGTGTAAAAAGTTAAAGTCGAAAGATTACCAATGCAAACATAAGCCCAGTGAAGAGTGACAACACTAAGTCTTGTAGATTATAACCAGAATGTGACAACCATCATTTATATCGATGTTGTAAAAATATATTTTACCAAGCAATTAGGCATTAATTGGTTTTATATGTTCTTCCTAGCTACTCAATCGGTTTGTATTTTGGGTTATTTCTGCATGCTTAATATTGTTACGTGTCAGTGAGTCAAAACCATTTTAATGTGCTGATCTAGTGTTTCAACAAAAGTATTTTATGACCTTATTTCCTGTAACTTTTTCCTAGCTGAAATAGTGATTATACAATTATATAAATATACCAATACACAACATGCTATATCACCCACTGCATATACATTAATTGTATTATTTTATAGTTAACTTTTGTTACGTGAATTGGAATTGAATGATTGTAGATGGAATTGGAAAGAAAAATGAATCGAATAGAAAGAATTGCAATGAATTGGAGCGGGAATTAGGTTTGAATGGAATTGAACCCAGCCCTGCCCAAGGGTGGGGTCAGATTCAGCTTAAAGACCCAATTAAATTTCTATGGTCAGGTCTGTGTACATATATTGCGGCTTTGGGCTTATGTTTACTGCTCGAGAAATAACGCCAACTTGATTTGTTATTTCTCGAGCAGCTCGAGAAATAACGAATCAAGTTGGCGTCATTTCTCGAGCAGCTCGATCGCTAGAAAACTTGTTTTTTCTCATAAGACCTGATAAATACAAAGAGGAAATGACCCAAAAGCGTCGCATTTACTACAAACAACTAGTATATGCATGTAGACGGCACGAAAATATTTGTAAGAACCCTTTTTGCACGACCATATCTGCTCGACAAATAATGAGCCCAAGTGGGCGTTATTTCTCGAGCAGCTCGATAAATAAGAAAACTCGTTGTTTCTCTTTAAGAACTGATAAATACAAACAGTAAAAGACCCAATGGCATCGCATTGACTGCTAACAATTAATATGTGCACGTAAACGGCATGAAAACGTTTGTAGAAGCCCATGCATACACGCCAAGATCTGCTCGACAAATAACGAGACGAGTCAGCATTATTTCTCGAGCAGCTCGATGGATAAGAAAACTCCTTGTTTCTCATAAAAAC
The DNA here is from genome assembly GCA_025642075.2 of Ridgeia piscesae. Taxonomy (NCBI): domain Eukaryota; kingdom Metazoa; phylum Annelida; class Polychaeta; order Sabellida; family Siboglinidae; genus Ridgeia; species Ridgeia piscesae. Next base: position 1,192,647 of record JAODUO010000028.1, read on the forward strand.
GGATAAATACAATCAGGAAACGATCAAACAGCATCACATTTATGACAAACAATTAGTATGTGCCTGTATATGGCATGAAAATATTTCTAAGAACCCATGCATGCACGCCCATATCTGCTCGGCAAATAACGAGACGAGTTGGCGTTATTTCTCGAGCACCTCGATAAATACGAAAACTCTTTGCTTCTCTTTAGAACTTATAATTACAAACAGTAAATGACACAGCAACGTTGTATTGACTATTAACAACTAGTATGTGCATGTTAACGGCATGAAAACTTTTGTAAGAACCCATGCAAATAACTGTCTGACTTCGCATTATTTCTCGAGCTGCTCAAGAAATAAGGACTCCAGAGCTTCTTATTTATCGAGCAGCTCAGGAAATAGCCTAAGCCTACAAACTCGCGTAGCCTCGATTACCTAGGCTCCATTAGGTAGCAGCATGTAGAGCCCCTCACTACTGCCTGGGGAAATTATGCTCTGCAATTGTGACTGCCACTTGGGAAAAGACTGGGGTATGCATTTTAATGCAACAAATAGCAATATAATGCGAACTGCCAGAACTTAAAATCCTTTAACCAGATGACATTCACTCGTATACTAAAATAAATTGACACATTAAAATATCACAAACTATCCTGGTCAGCATACATCTCCCAAACGTGTAACAAAGCCAATGCCTCTCTATCATTATTAAGAATAAATCTGAAATAGTGTCTACAATTTCCAAGACAAAGAGCTTATATCACTCTCGTCAGACCCATTATTGAATATGGCTGCACAGTAGAGACCGACACTTCTAAAAGATATAAACACACTAGAGAAAATAGAAAGAAGAGCTTCTTGCTTTGTAAACGATGATTACAATACGAGTAATTCACGAATTGTATACTGCATTACATCAATTAACAGGACCCTATATTATCGCCTACTACATTATATACACGAACAGAATACAGCATGCGTAATATGGCAGGAGTAAAAACACTAAAACAATCTTACATCGGTTTAGTTTGACAATAATATATTTGTACTATTATCCAACAATAGTTATTAATAGAATTAAAGCCTCTAAGGATAAAAAATTAACCATAACTATTGTTACGCTTTCTACAGATACAGATACTTCTAGTCAAATGCTCTAATAGACGTGGTTCCACCTAGCGATAACCGGAGTATACATGGGTAGCCTGCCCAGACGACGTTAGATGGCAGCACGTGTGCGCCTCCAACCAGAGCTACTGGGAAGAGAACGGGTTAGTTATGAGATAAATGTAGCATCTTTTATAATGGGATTAGAAGTCCGTCCCGCATTTTTTGGCATGGAAGGTGGCAGCCCTATTGATAAATCATGTCTCCTTGACCAAGGTAGTACGTTGATTACAAATTCCATGTCACCCAGGGTCGTAATTAAACTAAATAAAGAAAAAGAAAACTGTATGTACTAATCTCACACGCAGAGTAATTGCTTGTGTGACCGAGACAAAAAATAGTACATTATATTAGTAACACATACGTATACACTGTTTTAACATTGACAGTCCCCGTAGAGGTGTCAGTAGTTTGACACATCGGTACACCTCGTATTTTGACAGCTTGACATTATTTAATGTGTACGTAATAATGTAAGAAAGATATAACCCAGGGGACATTCAATGTTAACTCGATAAAAAACAGGGTGACATTTTCATGACCGTCTTCGATTTTGATTAAATTTGGTGTGTTTGGTCGTTTATGATCACGAGTCTATGCTTCCTACGAAATGTTAGGTCAACCTGACCTTAATGTCCATGCAGAGATATAAGTCATCAAACTTTGACCCGACCTTGATACCTGACAAACTTCCAGGTGTCAAAACTCCACTTCTAAGTGGCCTACAGATGTGTTGTTGGTGTCGTTTTAAAGCTATTAGAATTACCTACCTACTTAGATAATAACCCAAACACAACACAATTTTAAAATAAATTTAAATAAAATGGTTTGACTTTTGACCTGACCTAACAAAAAAACACGTAATCTCCCATTTCGCTGGTTTCTTTTATGTTGAAGCATCTAAATATATAGCAAGAATCTGTATACATTTTATCGTGCGCAATTGAATACTTCAGGAGTTATGAATTTTGAAACATTTCTTGTGCCACATTAATGCTGAAATATTACACATTAACATCATATAAATTAAAAACGCGAGACAATTGCCCAGTTATTAGCAACAGTTAATAAAACAAAGCCAATGCTACAATCGTGCACATTAACACAAATATATAATGTCTGAGTTCAACCCCTTTGTAAACATAATCAACATGATCATAGAATGACAAACTTTCATGAAGTTTTTTAAATAATTTTTAAACAACCTTTTTTTCAATTTTTAAAAAAGGGAAAAAAATTAACCTCAGAAAAAAAAAGAGATTTCATCTTTAAGACGACCTACAAGGGCCAGTCATCTGCTTTTTTTAATCAGGGTAAAAAATTTAATTTTTAACGATATGTCTTTTGTATAAATTAAAACAGAATTGGGGAAAGGACGAACCTTGGGAGCTCCGGTTTTACAAAGATTTCGCCCGACAGCAGGGGAATCTCTGCACAAGGACCGTTCAGTCTGTCGCGCTGTCGCCGATCACATAGAAACAGCCTAATCCATTGAATAAGATGAGGATTAACCTCAACGTTCAACAACTTCTTAAACAGAGCATGGGTTTGTATAGTATTAAAGGCCGACGAAAAGTCCATGAATAGGACACGGACGGTATTCCAGAAGTCTCTAGATGACTAGCAATTATATTGAACAAAGTTAGTGTTGCGTCCTGTACTCCTCTTTTGGCTCTGTAAGCAAACTGTAGGGGATCACTGCGATTGGCCACAGGCTTAATCAATTGATTACATACAAGTCTTTCCATACATTTAGTAATGATAGATGTAAGCGCCACTGGTCGAAAGTCATTAAATTCTCTGGCGCTGGGTTTTTGGGCAATGGGCATAATAGTAGATTGTTTCCACGAGCGTGGCATAGAATGCGTGTTTAAGAGCAATTGGAAAAATCTTGTCAAAAAAGGAACGAGCTGATTCGCGCATACTTTCATAACACAGCCCCGCGAGCGATCGGGACCAGGTGCTCTGTTTAGTTTAATACGTGAGAAGCATCAAACAACATCACTTTCGACCAGTGTTTCAGGGCTGGAGCTTATTGCATGACACAATATATCAAATTCATCTCTATAGTCGATATTGTCATATCTGGCATAAAACCTGCTTAAATCATTGGCAAACGTTGCTAGATTGTCAGGTACCAAAGGTTGTTCTTTACGAGTTCTACCCATCATCCTGTTAAGACCCTTCCAGACATCGCTGGCATTACCAGATAGCAGTTTGTGCTCAACTTTGTTTTTACACTCAAATTTGGCTAGTTTCATTTTATTTCTAAACTCTTTGTTTAATCCTCTAATATAAATTATGCACACGCAAACACACACATACACACCAGACACAGACACACACACACACACACACACACACGTACGCGCGCACGCACGCACACACGCACGCATGATTGCTTCAACTGAAGCAAACTTTCAGCGTAAGGACGATTTCCTACGACCTTTTGCATAGTGCGCAACATGTGGTGCTCTGTATTAAACAGTCATGTGACCGTTGTGGAAGATAATGTGGATTTGGGCTCACAACTGACCTGGGGGCATAATCGGAGGTCTGAATATTTCCCTATCCGATTATGTCCCAGTCATATAAAACTATGTTACCTCTACAGTATAATGGATGAACAGCAGATGACAAGAACATGTCTAGAGGCTGGAGCATCTGAATTTGTGGCGACTTCAAAGTCACGGTCAATCCTATTTTGCAGTTTGACCAATATCTACTACCCATGGCAGAAGACATATTCGCTAGCCTCGCTGGACGACAAGAATTTAGCAAAATTACTCTAGCTAATGAATATAGACAAATACTTGTCACCCCAGAGAGCTGCAAATGTCTAAACATAACTAACCAGCAAACAGCTAATGTTACCGTAAATTTAACTGTAGATTATATGTGGGACACCGCGTAATATGTTATTTAAAACCTCAACATAACGTTCTAATAACGTTACCAAAATTATTTAAATATGCCTTAATTTTAATGTATTTATATACCTGCTTTGATGTCACGATATTGTAAAAATATATAGTTTCCAGTTTAAAACACAAGTAATTAAAACTTAACTGTGACATACGTCTCGTTTCCAGAAGGGACAAGTAAATACAGTCATAACACATCTGGACAGGAATCGTTCAACCATCCCATAAAAACCAGGATGACAAATAAACATTGTTTAAAGAAAGCACAAATGAAACACCTGCACGCCGACACACCTGCGACAACAACGTGAGTAGACTTCTTTTTTCATTTCCGATCTTCAGTGTCATTGTCTTGATAATCTTACGAATGACGCACAAGACACCGTTTTTATCCGAAATCGGTGAAGACGAAATGTTTAAAAACAGTTGAAATTCTCCCTTGAATCATTCGACAACGACGGACGAACTTCAACGGTTACTGCCAGGTAGGTTTCTACACTTACCTTTTTTGGTCACATGATTTGTATGTCTGCATGACATAATAGACCCAAGTAAACTATAAACCAATTACCCATTATTGCACCTGCATTAATATACTGAAACATTCTAAAAACAATGTTTTATAAGAGTGTTCGAGGAATCAATCAAACTTTACATGAATTTGGAAATTGTATTTAATGATTCTGATTTAAACCGAGGAAATTGTATTTAATTTGTATTTAAATCCACCGATGAAATGTGCCGCATTTATTAATAATTGTCGATGGGTGACGTCGTTTTGTCTTTATTGGGTTACTGCCAGGTACGTTTCTGCACTTGGTCACTGACTTGTATGTCTGCATGACACAATAGACCCGAGTAAACTACAACAAAATTACCCATTACTGCATCTGTATTAATAATTTTATACTAAAACATTCTCAAAACAATGGTTTATAAGAGTACACTTTCAGAACAGGAATGTCAGAGGAAGGTATCAAACATTACTTGAATTTGGAGTTTGTATTTAATGATTCTGATTTCAACCTAAGAAATGTGCCGCATTTACTAATATTGGTGGATTGGTGACGTCGTTTTGTCATTATTGTGTTTCAGTGATAACTGTTCAATCGCCATGAACAAACTCATCTTCGTGGTGCTGGCGTTGGCTGCATTGGCAGTTTCCGCGCAGAAGATCCTAAGTCCACGATACAAGTCCAACATTGGTACGCCAGAGTGGAAAACATGTTTCCGCCTTGTTTCCATTACTCAATTAGTTGATTTGATAATAATGATATGGAATAATATATAAGCATGGTCTATGTATGATTTTATATGACAGAGAAATACTGAAAACTAGTTTCAAATTGTAACATGCTAAGAGGAACCCCGCTCGATCGGTCAGTGCAGCTACTGCAAAAACGCTACTTATAAGTTCAATAATAATAACATGTTTGGAAAGGAAATTCGTCTTTCCGTTGCCGCCCCCGCCGCCCCCCGGGCCGCCGCTGCCCCCGGCCGTTGCCCCCGCCGTTGCCGTTTGCCGCCGCCCCCGCCGCCCCCGCCCCCGGGCCGTTGGCCGCCGCCCCCGCCCCCGCCGCCGCCGCCGCCGCTCCCGGGCCGCCGGCCGCCGCCGCCGCCGCCCCCGCCGCCGCCCCCGGGCCGCCGCCGCCCCCGCCCCCCCCGCCCCGGGAAACTCACTTTGTAATGGTTTATTTTATACACACAGTGGTAACAGCAACATGTTTTGAAAATGCACATATGAATATTTATTTGAAGTGAGGACGTTCATAGGTTAATTTATCGGCACGGTTGGTCGCTGTGTCTTCGCATTCGTTCAGCGCGATGCATCCATTTTCTGTAGGCTGCCACAAAATGTGCCCGTTCGATGCGACGTCAAACTCCCTCCATCTTCGAGTGCCACAACGGCCGGCTCGTAGGGAACAATGTGGCGGATATTACTGCAACAACCCACTTCCAACCCTATGTCAAAGTAAGTCGATATTTTTGTTTCAAATAACCTATCTCATCTTTATATTATTTTAGAACGCTTTGGCAGCATGTGACCTTCAGTCGAGAGGAACAGAAACACACACGCGCGCGCGCACGCACCCACACACACCCTACTTAATTATTTCGAACATCCGGCAGAATGTTCTAGGAGACTGTTCAATAGACCAACGAGAACATTCGTTTCAGAAATGGTTGACGTAGCCTAAACGGCTTGTCCAGGGTTGGATTTTTTGGACACAAACAAAGCGACGTTTTTGAAGACGAAACCGGTCGTTTCTACGCAATTTTGCATTTCTTGAAATAGGGCTAGCTTAGAGATATATAAACGTTGGGGAAAATTCTATTGTGAGTGATCGTTACATTTCTGAGGCTCCGTTCAAATGGTAAATTTATCGAATGACGAACTTTTAAACTATTTTATCAACTTTTTTAAAACCCCTCATTTTGGTTTTCCAATCTACTACAGATTACAAGTAACCATAGTTGTGCAAACGAAACTTTTACTTGCTCGTCTACGCAGTTCGGCAAGTTCCCCAAGTATCGCTCACGTAAACATTGCTCGGCACGAACAATGGCGACGCAGTCGGACGAACTGACCCAACCTACTCCGTCTGCAAACACTGAGAACTTTTACATCACAGAAGCCGATCAATTTGTTGTCAATGAACTACTTACGTTTGTGTCAGACAAAATCAACACTCTTCCTTATGACATGATCGTCAAGCTACTTATCGATTTTTATTCAGATGACGCGGCTTATCAAGCGAAAGGGCAAAGATAAGAGTCTCAACAACATACAAGATATTTTGAACATTTTCCTTGAGTGGTTATCAAATAAAATTGTCCATGTAAATGGTACGTGGTTAGACAAATGACCCGTTTTTGAGAATTGTGCTCCACAGGAATCACATTTGTAGGGTTTCTTCCCAGTGTGTATACGGACATGTTTCCCCAAATCACCATTTGTTGAGAATTTTGCACCACAGGCATCACATTCGTATGGTTTCTCCCCAGTGTGAGTGCGTACAGAATTGTCCACCATAGGTATCACATTTGCACCTTGTGTACCACATTAGTAGGGTTTCTCCCCAGTGCGCATATGGACATGTTTCTTCAAAGTACCCCTTTCTGAGAACTGTGCACCACAAGTTTATAGGGTTTCTCACCAATGTGGCTACGGACATGTGTCTTTAAATTACATCTTACTGAGAATTGTCACCACAGGTATCACATTTTTCTCCCCAGTGTGGCTATGGACATGTGTCTTCAAATTACATCTTAATGAGAATTGTGAATCACAGGTATCACATTTTTCTCCCCAGTGTGGCTATGGACATGTGTCTTCAAATTACATCTTAATGAGAATTGTGAATCACAGGTATCACATTTGTAGTGTTTCTCCCCAGTGTGGATACGGACATGTCTCTTCAAATTTCCATTTTGTGAGAACTGTGCACCACATGTATCACATTTGTAGGGTTTCTCCCCAGTGTGGACACGCATATGTTTCCTCAAAGTACCCCTTCCTGAGAATTGTGCACCACATGTATCACATGTGTAGGGTTTCCCCCCCAGTGTGGATACGGACATGTTTTTGAAATGACAATTTTGTGAGAATTGTGCACCACAGGTATCACATTTTTTAGGGTTTTCCCGTGTGGAACCCGGGAAAGTTTCCTTTAAAGACCCCTTTTGAAAATTGTGCAACAGGGATCACATTTGTAGGGTTTCTCCCCGTGTGGATACGGAAAATGTTTCTTCAAACTACATTTTTTGAGAATTGTCACCCTATCACATTTGTAGGGTTTCTCCCCAGTGTGGATACGGACATGTGTCTTCAAATCACCACTTTGTGAGAACTGTGCTCCACAGGTATCACATTTGTAGGGTTTCTCCCCAGTGTGAGTGCGTACATGTATTATCAGTGTACTCTCACGTAAACAACATTTCCCAGACGTACCGCATTTAAACTGTTTCTTATTTGCTCGAGCGCACATATTTATATCCATGCTGAGAGAAGTGATTCCTTCAGGAATATAATTTACAGTGTCTTCCTATAGTGTTGGAGTAAATGATCAGCCTCTGTGAATGCTGCAGTTCAACTGTCACACTTGAATGGTGTCCCACTTTGAGGAGTTGATGTCACACTCGCATGATGTCACGACCACGGGGAGTTGAAAATTACTGGGAGTTGACGTCAATGGCGTACCGAACACGAACGAGTTGATGTCACTCTTGAATGGTGTCTCCATCACAGGGGACTCGATGACACACTCGGATGGTGTCAAAATGACGGGGAGTTGACGTCAATGGCGTACCGACCACTAACGAGTTGATGTCACTCTTGAATGGTGTCTCCATCACAGGGGACTTGATGACACACTCGGATGGTGTCCCCGCTACAGGGAGTTGACGTCAGAAAGGTGATAATAATGTGTCACTTCACTCAGTGTCTTATATCGTTGTTGCCGAATCGGTGACAACAGCAGAACTTGATACGCGTCATTGTCAATGAACGACAGCAGGAAGCCTGATCACTTCAATGTTGACACTTCTGACATCAATAAGCATTAAAATTCAAAGTCAGTGTCCTGAAACAAACATAAATTATAATGTAGAAGCTGCTTATGTACATTACCTGATGACATGTAAAGGTCATTTACCGACACAATCAGACATGTAGAGGACATTTACTGACACAATCAGACATGTAGAGGACACATTGTGACACAATCAGACATATACAGGACACTTACTGGTTTGATTAGACACAGAGGACACTTCTATAGCGATATATTTAGATGCAGATACATAGGACACTTATCAATAAGTCAGATATGTAGTGAAATGTGAACACTCAGATACAGCATTAGTCTTTTGATAATGGAACTAATCTGACTACTAATGACATATCACACAACACATAGATTGGTGCCCTCACACCAAGGGCAGGGCTGGGGTCAGTTAAAAAAGAACTGGAATTGATCAAAAGGATTCCAATTCAATTCTGGAATGGGAATTGAAAGATTTTGAATTGAATTAAATTGTAACTGAATGAAAAGGAATTGAGCAGCTGATATTGTTGTGATGCTGTGCAGGATATTTTACAGACAGTTGGGAGTATTGTTGTTCAGGAAAAGTTGGACAATGAAACATTACCAGGCAATTAATCAGTGGATGAAACTGATGAACGGGTGGTCAATTGGGTATATCCTACTGCCTTGTGCAGATGAGTGCTAGCTGGGAACTGCTTCACAAAACCACTGACATTGCCCAGATAACAATCACACTTTCCCTTTCCCACAAGTGAAGCCAGGATATCTCCAAACAGTCCAATGTGTAAAAAATTAAAGTCGAAAGATTACCAATGCAAACATAACCCCAGTGAAGAGTGACAACACTAAGTCTTGTAGATTATAACCAGAATGTGACAACCATCATTTATATCGATGTTGTAAAAATATATTTTGCCAAGCAATTAGGCATTAATTGGTTTTTATATGTTCTTCCTAGCTACTCAATTGGTTTGTATTTTGGGTTAGTTGTTTATCTTATTTCTGCATGCTTAATATTGTTACGTGTCAGTGAGTCAAAACCATTTTAATGTGCTGATCTAGTGTTTCAACAAAAGTATTTTATGACCTTATTTCCTGTAACTTTTTCCTAGCTGAAATAGTGATTATACTATTATATAAATATACCAATACACAACATGCTATATCACCCCCTGCATATACATTAATTGTACTATTTTATGGTTAACTTTTGTTACGTGAATTGGAATTGAATGAGAATGATTGTAGATGGAATTGGAAAGAAAAATGAATTGAATAGAAAGAATTGCAATGAATTGGAGCGGGAATTAGGTTTGAATGGAATTGAACCCAGCCCTGCCCAAGGGTGGGGTCAGATTCAGCTTAAAGACCCAATTAAATTTCTATGGTCGGGTCTGTGTACATATATTGCGGCTTTGGGCTTATGTTTGCTGCTCGAGAAATAACGCCAACTTGATTTGTTATTTCTCGAGCAGCTCGAGAAATAACGAATCAAGTTGGCATCATTTCTCGAGCAGCTCGATGGCTAGAAAACTCATTTTTTCTCATAAGACCTGATAAATACAAACAGGAAATGACCCAAAAGCGTCGCATTTACTACAAACAACTAGTATATGCATGTAGACGGCACGAAAATATTTGTAAGAACCCATTTATGCACGACCATATCTGCTCGACAAATAATGAGCCCAAGTGGGCGTTATTTCTCGAGCAGCTCGATAAATAAGAAAACTCGTTGTTTCTCTTTAAGAACTGATAAATACAAACAGTAAAAGACCCAACGGCATCGCATTGACTACTAACAATTAATATGTGCACGTAAACGGCATGAAAACATTTGTAGAAGCCCATGCATGCACGCCAAGATCTGCTCGACAAATAACGAGACGAGTCGGAATTATTTCTCGAGCAGCTCGATGGATAAGAAAACTCCTTGTTTCTCATAAAAACGGATAAATACAATCAGGAAACGACCAAACAGCATCACATTTATTACAAACAAATAGTATGTGCCTGTATATGGCACGAAAATATTTCTAAGAACCCATGCATGCACGCCCATATCTGCTCGACAAATAACGAGACGAGTTGGCGTTATTTCTCGAGCACCTCGATAAATACGAAAACTCTTTGCTTCTCTTTAGAACTTATAATTACAAACAGTAAATGATTCAGCAACGTTGTATTGACTATTAACAACTAGTATGTGCATGTTAACGGCTTCTTATTTATCGAGCAGCTCAGGAAATAGCCTAAGCCTACAAACTCGCGTAGCCTCGATTACCTAGGCTCCATTAGGTAGCAGCATGTAGAGCCCCTCGCTACTGCCTGGGGAAATTATGCTCTGCAATTGTGACTGCCACTTGGGAAAAGACTGGGGTATGCATTTTAATGCAACAAATAGCAATATAATGCGAACTGCCAGAACTTAAAATCCTTTAACCAGATGACATTCACTCGTATACTAAAATAAATTGACACATTAAAATATCACAAACTATCCTGGTCAGCATACATCTCCCAAACGTGTAACAAAGCCAATGCCTCTCTATCATTATTAAGAATAAATCTGAAATAGTGTCTACAATTTCCAAGACAAAGAGCTTATATCACTCTCGTCAGACCCATTATTGAATATGGCTGCACAGTAGAGACCGACACTTCTAAAAGATATAAACACACTAGAGAAAATAGAAAGAAGAGCTTCTTGCTTTGTAAACGATGATTACAATACGAGTAATTCACGAATTGTATACTGCATTACATCAATTAACAGGACCCTATATTATCGCCTACTACATTATATACACGAACAGAATACAGCATGCGTAATATGGCAGGAGTAAAAACACTAAAACAATCTTACATCGGTTTAGTTTGACAATAATATATTTGTACTATTATCCAACAATAGTTATTAATAGAATTAAAGCCTCTAAGGATAAAAAAATTAACCATAACTATTGTTACGCTTTCTACAGATACAGATACTTCTAGTCAAATGCTCTAATAGACGTGGTTCCACCTAGCGATAACCGGAGTATACATGGGTAGCCTGCCCAGACGACGTTAGATGGCAGCACGTGTGCGCCTCCAACCAGAGCTACTGGGAAGAGAACGGGTTAGTTATGAGATAAATGTAGCATCTTTTATAATGGGATTAGAAGTCCGTCCCGCATTTTTTGGCATGGAAGGTGGCAGCCCTATTGATAAATCATGTCTCCTTGACCAAGGTAGTACGTTGATTACAAATTCCATGTCACCCAGGGTCGTAATTAAACTAAATAAAGAAAAAGAAAACTGTATTTACTAATCTCACACGCAGAGTAATTGCTTGTGTGACCGAGACAAAAAATAGTACATTATATTAGTAACACATACGTATACACTGTTTTAACATTGACAGTCCCCGTAGAGGTGTCAGTAGTTTGACACATCGGTACACCTCGTATTTTGACAGCTTGACATTATTTAATGTGTACGTAATAATGTAAGAAAGATATAACCCAGGGGACATTCAATGTTAACTCGATAAAAAACAGGGTGACATTTTCATGACCGTCTTCGATTTTGATTAAATTTGGTGTGTTTGGTCGTTTATGATCACGAGTCTATGCTTCCTACGAAATGTTAGGTCAACCTGACCTTAATGTCCATGCAGAGATATAAGTCATCAAACTTTGACCCGACCTTGATACCTGACAAACTTCCAGGTGTCAAAACTCCACTTCTACGTGGCCTACAGATGTGTTGTTGGTGTCGTTTTAAAGCTATTAGAATTACCTACCTATTTAGATAATAACCCAAACACAACACATTTTAAAATATATTTAAATAAAATGGTTTGACTTTTGACCTGACCTAAGAAAAACTCGTAATCTCCCATTTCGCTGGTTTCTTTTATGTTGAAGCATCTAAATATATAGCAAGAATCTGTATACATTTTATCGTGCGCAATTGAATACTTCAGGAGTTATGAATTTTGAAACATTTCTTGTGCCACATTAATGCTGAAATATTACACATTAACATCATATAAATTAAAAACGCGAGACAATTGCCCAGTTATTAGCAACAGTTAATAAAACAAAGCCAATGTTACAATCGTGCACATTAACACAAATATATAATGTCTGAGTTCAACCCCTTTGTAAACATAATCAACATGATCATAGAATGACAAACTTTCATGAAGTAGTTCCGGTTCATCAAGTGGCGGAGTAGTTCTTCCCCCTCCAAACGTTAACTCTTTAGTTTCAGTTGTATTAACTTTAAGAAAGCTGGACTTAAACTGAAAAGTTAACGCATCGATTTGAAGGAACTATTCAGAAAGAGAGTGTTCATCTTTAAGACGACCTACAAGGGCCACGTCATCTGCATATTTAATCAGGGTAAGAAATGAATTTTTAGACGATATGTCGTTCGTATATATTCAAAACAGAATTGCAGAAGGACGAAGCCTTGTGGAGCTCCGGTGTTTACTACGATTTCGTCCGACAGCACGGAATCTCTGCACATAGGACCGTTCAGTCTGTCGCGCTGTCGCCGATCACATAGAAACAGCCTAATCCATTGAATAAGATGAGGATTAACCTCAACGTTCAACAACTTCTTAAACAGAGCATGGGTTTGTATAGTATTAAAGGCCGACGAAAAGTCCATGAATAGGACACGGACGGTTTTCCAGAAGTCTCTAGATGACTGGCAATTATATTGAACAAAGTTAGTGTTGCGTCCTGTACTCCTCTTTTGGCTCTGTAAGCAAACTGTAGGGATCACTGCGATTGGCCACAGGCTTAATCAATTGATTACATACAAGTCTTTCCATACATTTAGTAATGATAGATGTAAGCGCCACTGGTCGAAAGTCATTAAATTCTCTGGCGCTGCGTTTTTGGGCAATGGACATAATAGTAGATTGTTTCCACGAGCGTGGCATAGAATGCGTGTTTAAGAGCAATTGGAAAAATCTTGTCAAAAAAGGAACGAGCTGATTCGCGCATACTTTCATAACACAGCCCCGCGAGCGATCGGGACCAGGTGCTCTGTTTAGTTTAATACGTGAGAAGCATCAAACAACATCACTTTCGACCAGTGTTTCAGGGCTGGAGCTTATTGCATGACACAATATATCAAATTCATCTCTATAGTTGATATTGTCATATCTGGCATAAAACCTGCTTAAATCATTGGCAAACGTTGCTAGATTGTCAGGTACCAAAGGTTGTTCTTTACGAGTTCTACCCATCATCCTGTTAAGACCCTTCCAGACATCGCTGGCATTACCAGATAGCAGTTTTTGCTCAACTTTGTTTTTACACTCCAATTTGGCTAGTTTCATTTTATTTTTAAACTCTGTTTAATCCTCTAATATAAATTATGCACACGCAAACACACACATACACACAAGCGCGCGCAAACACACACACATACACATACACAGACACAGACACAGACACACACACACACACACACACACACACACACACACACACACACACACACACACACACACACACACACACACACACACACACACACAGACACGCACGCGCGCACGCACGCACGCACACACATAAACACATACACACACGTACGCGCGCACGCACACACGCACGCATGACGTCCAATATTCGCTCCGCTAACCCAAAGAGACGTGCGAGTACATCCAAAGCCAGAAAACAAGTCGGCGTTTTCATCACGCAACTCGCAAGATCGACTAACCCCAAAGACCTGGCGACACACGTCAAGCGAGAGACTGCATGGCTTGTCTGTGTCATGCGAACCTTTGAGAACGAAATTTGACACCTATTCGTCATTCTGTGTTAGACTGCCACCTCGTGATCAACACCTACTGCTAGACTCTAGGGTGTGGCCGTCTGGTGTTATGGTCCGTGCTTTTCTTGAATAAGTGCATGTTTGAAACACAGATTGCATTGTTTCTAGCTAACATTCATACATACAATACTTAATGGATTGAATATTGTAACGTTTAACTGTCATGGTTTTAAGTCATCTGTTTATGATATTTTACTACTTTGTGAACAGTTTGATGTCATAATTTTGCAAGAGCTATGGCTCTCCAGTGAAGACATCTCTTTATTGCGTTCTATTCATAAAGCATTTGAAGCATATGCGGTCAGTGCTATGAATGACCAACTCGGTATACAAGTTGGACGCCCATTTGGTGGTATTGGTATTTTATGGAGAAAATCGATTTCACATGCTTGTACAATTTGTGATTTACAAGACAACAGATTACTTGGAATTGACATTGACACAAATTATGGCAAATTGTTTATTCTAAATGTATACATGCCTAATTACCAGTCATCTGACAACTTTGAGGAATTGTGTAACTACTTTGGTAAAATTGCGTCTATAATTGAAGAAAAGGACACGTCCAGTGTTGTTATCACTGGTGATTTTAATGCTGCTGTTAACACCCCTTTTGAATCTGAATTAATTGCTATGTGTGAGAATACTGGTTTGGTTATCTCAGATTATGAGATTTTTGGTCGAGCTAGCGACACGTATACGTATGTAAGTGATGCTCACAACTCTACCTCGTGGTTAGATCACTTTATCTGCTCTCACAGTGTAAACTCGATGATCACTGATTTATATATATTAGATAAATGTCCTAGTTCGGATCACCTCCCTGTAGGACTAGTGATCTCTACTGCACTAACTGCAGAAAGATGTGTTAATAACGAGAAACATGCTGACAAAATACCTCCTATCTTTAGATGGTCTAATGCAAAAGATTGTAATATCAAAGAATATGGAAAGTGTAGTGCTGTAATTCATCTAGACAGAATACACATTTCAGACTCAAGTACGTGAACTAATTCTAAATGTACAAACATACAGCATATAAGTGACATTGACAACTTATTCGATGATATATGTAATGCGCTTCGGGTATCTAATCTTAAAATGATTACTACATGCAAAAAAACATTGTGCCAAGACTACATTGTACCTGGGTGGAATGATTACGTTAAGGAAGCGCACACTGAAGCTAGATATTATTATATTTTATGGCGTGATATGGGAAAACCTAAGCATGGCCCAGTCTGTGAACTAATGCGGAAAACCAGGTTACATTTTAAATATATGCTTAAACAGTGTCAACAATGTGGCTAAATCCATGCAAGCTAAAGATGCAGACAGTTTCTGGAAAAACGTATCTAAAACATACAAGAAAGGTATACTCAATGCTACAAATGTCAATGGTGCTAATGATCCTACGGCCATATCCGCCATGTGGAAAACACATTTTGAATCGTTGCTAAACAATGTAACCACAGTTGCAAATATGCAAAATGTGAAAGAGCGTGTACAAAACACAGAATATTTGTATTATGGAAATAACTTACTCATAACTCCTTGTATGGTTCAAAACGCTATCGATAAGTTGAAATGTGGAAAAGCATGTGGCAACGATGGTCTATCTGCCGAACACTTTATTCATTCATATAGGCGCATAACTATACTGTTGTCCATTTTCTATAATAGAGTGATTTCTCATGGTCATCTACCTGATGACTTTATGAAAACTATTATAATTCCATTGATAAAAAATAAGTCTGGGGACACGAGCAACGTAAATAACTACAGACCAATTGCGCTTGTCACCGTTGCCTCAAAAATATTAGAAATTATATTGCTGGAACTGTTGACACCATATCTTAATACAACCGACAATCAATTTGGATTTCAGAAGGGACACTCTACTGATCACTGTATATTTGCTGTATTCATGCTTTCTGGACGCTTCAAAAGCATTTGACAGAGTCAATCACTGGACGCTTTTTAGAAAATTGCTTAATCGAGGTGTGCCTGTTGTACTTATCCGTATCCTGTTGTACTGGTACAGAACCCAACCATTCTGTATAAAATGGGGTTCTACAACATAAGACTTTTTAATGTTTCTAATGGTGTTCGACAAGGTGGCATTTTGTCCCCATATTTATTTATCGTATACATTGGTGAACTGAGCAATATGCTAAATAGTGCTGGTATAGTTTGCCACATACACAACTACTGCTCTAATCACGTGTTCTATGCTGATGACATATGTGTTATTGCTCCTATTCCTAGTGGGCTTCAGGGTTTGCTGAACATATGTGCAAAGTTTGGGCTTGTAAATGATGTTGAATATAACCCTATCAAGTCGTTGTGTATGGTCTTCAAACCACGTGGTTTTAACCTGAAATGTCCAGATATATATTTGAACGTAAACAAGCTTGCATATGTCAAAGAAGCAAAGTATTTAGGTGTGATAATATGCAATGACCTGAAAGATGACGGAGATATTTTGAGACATCTTCGTAATTTTTATACTAGGTCTAATAGCATTATCAGAAAATTTCACCACTGTTCCGTGGGTGTTAAACTACGTCTGTTTCATGCATATTGCTGTAAAACTTATTGTTGCCAATTATGGGTTAACTTCAATAAGGGCTCTTATTTAAAAGCTAAAGTTGCCTACAACAATATGCATAGACGGATTTTGGGATATAACCGACGGGACAGCGCAAGTAGCATGTTTGCTAATAATGCTATTGATAAATTTGAAGCCCTATTGCGTAAGAACATATATGGTTTAAAAAACGCATTTTTAACATAAATAATGACTTGATTAGGGTTATGTACAATTTGCTTTGAAATAGTAAATGGCCCAATGTGGATTAGCTGGGCCAATTCGTTGTACACAGTAAAGATGTAAGATAGCCATCATGTCTCGCATCTAACTTTATTATTTATTTATTATTATATATATTTTTAAAGTCAGCAAGTTGTTTGTATAACTTACTTTTCAAACCGTGTTTATTTACATGAATTAATTTCATATTTATTATACAATCACATACTGTATATTGCTCATTATTTTATCTGTTTTACTGCAATTTTACATTTATCTAACTTATAACCTTTTTTTTATCTATTCATTTTTTTAACATATTGTATATTTTATAGGCTACTTAGATGTGCTAATGTATGTACCAATTGTATATGAGTTTTTACCTGAAATAAATGTATTCATATTCGTATATATATATATATATATATATATATATATATATATATATATATATATATATATATATATATATATATATATATATATATAATATATAGAGGGAGACAGAGAATGGCAGATAGATGGACGTAGAGTCAGGGGCGCAAGGTGCATATTGTGCTTTATTCACAAACACAAAGCTCCATTTTATTTATGCAGAAATAAGTTATACACTATACATTTCTCTGTAGTTTCCAGCGTCGGAATTCAAAATTTTATGGAGGAAGCAAATTTATCAAAGGACCGCGTTTTATCGGCATGGAGAGGAAGTCAGTTTTCCCGCGATGACTATGTAAAATTAAACACGTCACCGCGAGCGTATACGTAATCAAACGCGTACGCGTTCTGACTTTCGCGGGACAGTCCATTGATCATGACGGGGTAGTTGATAAGTTAAAAAAACTCATGTTTGATAAAATCAACCACCAGTTCAAAAACTTACAAACTCTAAGCTAGCCCTATTTCAAGAAATGCAAAATTGCGTAGAAACGACCGGTTTCGTCTTCAAAAACGTCGCTTTGTTTGTGTCATATCCAAAAATCCAACCCTGGAAAAGCCGTTTAGGCTACGTCAACCATTTTTGAAACGAGTGTTCTCCTTGGTCTATTGAACAGTCTTTCCTTCTAGAACATTCTGCCGGATGTTCGAAATAATTCATTCTGATTGGATAGTTAAACAGGGGTTCCATATTAGCCAATCAAAACTTTCGACTGAGTAACGTTATACGTAGATTTGATCGTTAAGGAAATTAGTTGAGCGCAACTCCTCGAGCTAGCAAGACGTTCAGAAGGTCGAACAGTGAAGCCAAAAAGGACTTCGGATGTGTCGTTTGTCGAGCCTGAACATTTGCGCTACAACAACAGAAGCGGTCGAACGTTAGCGGCAACGCGTGCAAGTCTGAAGACACACAATGCTCTGTGCGATTGAACACCATTTCATCGCCGTCTTCCCTGCATCAAGTTGTCGCTGTCAACGAACGTTGCCGCCATGCCATGGTTACCACCGCTCTCGGGTAAAAAGGTAGGCATTTTTATATAAAATAGTCCGAATTCAAATCTAAGTTATGCTGCTTGCGAAATTTATATAATGCGTTTGCTTAAAAAACATTATGGTTACTCAGATGTGGTTATTGCGTTTTCAGATGTGCGCAGTCGTGAATCGAGTTGCTGTTCCCCACCTTTGCCTTCGCCACCACCACGGGAAATCCAGAATGCCGCGTTTCGTCACGATCACAGACGGAGCCAAATCTGTCGGCGACAACATCACGCATCAATTCACGCATCCGCTGGCGCCATCACGATCGCCGTTCAATTCGCATCGAAACGCGGCATCGCCAAAACCCGTTGCTGTTCTCCACCTTCGGCTTCGCTACCGCAAATCCGGAATGCCGCGTGACGTAAAATCACAGACGAGCCAAATCTTTCGGCGGCAACTTCACGCATTCACACATCCGCCGGCGCCGCCACGATCGACGTTCAATTCGCATCGAAACGCGACATTGCCAAAACGCTACAAGGGCAACCGGGCGAATTCGGCGCAACGAGAGTGCTTCTTTCAAATACGCGAACATCCGATGTTACCGCAGCAACAGCCGGTATCAGTAACTCCGCATCGTATGTCCTGTCCGTGTCTTGTCTCTTTCTCTGTGGGCCACTACGACGTATTAGTGTCAACGCCCGATTCTATGTTCAGTGTTGTTTAGTTTTGTGACGAGGGGGTTGTTACGGGGGACCGTTGCAATTCCCGGATGAGTTCCAGGGCCAATCGAACTGAAAAAGTTCGCACTGTTGATTGGATTCCCCTGTTGTGTATCCAGACCTGGTGCTAGTGGCGGTTTGTGGACGAGACCAATGTTGCTTGTTTGTTCGATTTACGTGTCTGTTATGTGTATGTACTGTGTTATGTTCGAATTGCGGAGAAAGTCACCGAAGTCACCAAAACGTCCGAAACGACGAGGTTCAAGTGTCACTTCGCAAAAGAACACTTGACATGGTTATGGACGATAATCTGGAACGTTAAACCGCATTAAAAAAACGAACATTATCGAGTCATTATGCCTATTATTATACTTCGTAGGCTTACGCTTCATTCCATTCAATAAAACGGTGACAAATTATTAATAACGCCTATGTTGTATTTATAGTTAAGTTTGCCTCGGTGAGCTCGTAATCGTGAGTTCCGCACCAATTCCAACTAGACCGAAAAACTACCGACAATAGTTTATATACCAGTCATATCTTTCTTCAGTGGTACGTTTCTCTAGTTGGTGCAGTAACAATTTTCTGCATCTGAATGTTTCCAAAACGAAAGAAATGTGCATCGACTTCCGTCGTAATAGAACTGTCATTAGTCCTATTGTCATCAACGGTGAACCTGTGGAACAGGTTGATTCATTCAAATACCTCGGTGTTATATTAGATGAAAATTTTTCATTTACAGAGCATGTTACAGCCGTGCAAAAGAAGTCTCAGCAGCGACTGCACGTTCTTCGAAAGTTACGAGCTTTCTATGTTGATCCACTACTTCTTCTACGCCTTTACCGTAGCATAATTGAGCCTCTCTTAACCTACTGCAGCATTTGTTACTACCCTGCTCTTTCTGTGAAAAACCGTAACAGGCTTCTGAAAATCTCACATGTTTCTGCCAAGATCATTGGTTTACCTACACCAAAGCTCTCCGAAATAATCGACCATGCAATTTTGAAGAAAGCTCGTGCTGTCGCTACTGAGTCTGATCACCCGCTCTCTACGTTCTTCCATGTACTTCCGTCTCAAAGGAGATACCGTTGTATAAAATGTAAAACATGTCGCTATAGCAGGAGTTTTGTGCCGGTGGCCATTAGAATGTTGAATGCTAAATGAGTCGTATTGATGTCACCCGGTTGAATTGTTCTTGTAGTGTATACATCTGGAAATTCATTTGCATTTTGTTGAGACCATCCCATATATTTTAGATGTGATCATGAGTTGTAAAATGCATATCCTTTTTAAGGACAATAAAGTAAAGTGAAAGTGAATATAGGCCTATGACAATTAACGATGTCTGTCCACATAACGCTGAACCTTGCCGCAGTGTCTTTAACCGTGCCCCAACGAGTTTTTCGTGACCAGTGACACAGGGAAATGGCCACACAGTACAATATGACCACTATGTATATTGTGTATAATGCAGAAGTCTTTAAATTACTTCTTGATTACTTCAATATGAATTATATATATATATATATATATATATATATATATATATATATATATATATATATATATATATATAATATATATATATATATACATCAATCTTGTAATACATGTTCACTTGGGAACTATATCCCACTGTGGGGCTACACAGCGCCATGTGAGTGCTAAATATAGCATGACGCGGTACTAAAATGTCGTTCAATACAATAACATCTTACGTTTGTTTAAATCACCGTCACGGATTATGGCGCACTATACTCTATAGTCACGTTTGCTATCAAAACATGCTTCAAAACTTGTTTGCCTCGTGTTAATTTGCTACAAATAACTTTATATATATCCTAACGAACAACCCGTAATATATATACCATAAATGCATTGTCCTTTCGCTGCACATTAATGATTTTACATTTATCGCGCATGCGCAGAAACGTCAATCGGAACGTTTATAACGCCGGCATGCTGATTATTTACTGAGGTTAATATCAAGTTGCGCGCTGTGGCCAGTCGATTTTCTAATGGGTGGTCGGAACTTCATATCGCGACTTTATTGTCTAGCTACTAGTCCTATGTAGCGGCTTTTAAGACAGAGGAGTGGTGAGTCAGGCTACATGCCCCGCAATTTTTCTGAACTGAAAAGTGGGGGGACGATTCCTATGCTGTCTCCCCACGTTGAAAAGTGGGGGGAATGCGTCCCCCTCCCCCGTCCCCCACCGATCGACGCCCGTGCTAGAGCCTATAAATAATATCAACACAAGGTTGCAAACTGATAGAGCCTGGCAACGGCGCATCCCGGCATGATGGTTATTTACTAAGGTAAGATCAGATTGCGCGGTGTGGCCAGCCAAGCAATTTATCTAGTCGATTTTCTAATGGGTGCATGGTCGGAACTTCATATCGCGAGTTTATAGTCTAGCTAGTCCTGTGTAGCGGCTTTTAAGAGAGAGGAGTGGCGAGTCAGGCTATATGCCTCGCAATTTTTCTGAGCTGAAAAGTGGGGGGGGGACAATTCCTATGCTGTCCCCCCACGCTGAAAAGTGGGGGGACGCGTCCCTCCCGTCCCCCACCGATCGACGCCCGTGCTTGCCAGGCGGGTGTGAAAAGTGTTGATTGAAGAGGTTGTATTTATTTAGCCATGTAACTGTACACAAAAAACAACAGTAGCTATTATATTAGTAGATATCAATGCATGTTAAATTAGGGTTATCAATAAGATAAGCACATTTATAAAGCGTCATAAATCTGGAAATATCCATTCGGAGGCGCTGTACATGAGAATTATAATATTAAGTTTGTTAAAGTAAATAAAATACATAAAATATTTATAAAAAGTAATAGTAATAAATACTAAAATAAATAAATTAGCTAAAGATAATTATTAAAATAAATGGTATATTGATAATAAAATAATGAGTATGACATTATGTAAAATTAATGTAAAACATGTACAAGATAATAAATAGCTAAAATAAAAATAAATAAACTGACAGGTGTCTATACTTCATACACAGCCCGGAATAGATGGGTTTTCAATAGTCTTTTAAAAGTCACGATGCAACAGGTTTTCTTTATATCGGCAGGGAGAGAGTTTCACAGTCGTGGACCTGCTACTGAAAACATTCTATCACCGTATCGGCTGCGAGATGGCGGCACGTAGAAGTCATTGTTTGTGGTGGAGCGTAATACTCTCGTAGCTCTTTGTTCAAGCAGATCGGCGATGTAAGGTGGCGCCAGTCGATGTTGTGCACGAAACACCAGAAGCAGGATTGAGTACTGCCCTCGTTGTTTCACCGGGAGCCAGTGTAGTTTCATGAGAACTGGTGTAATAATTTTTTTTTTATGTTCACTTCTGTGGCAGCGGACCACTAGTCTAGCGGCAGCGTTTTGGACTCTTTGTAGCTTAGATATTAGGCACTGTGGGAGATCATACAGAATAGAGAGAATATGAGAATATACAAGGCGGACGGCGGCTTTCTGGGTGAGACATGATCGGATCGACGCGATGTTCCTTATTCTTAGATGGTAGTATGCTATACAGCAGACATGTTTAATATGGCTGACCATTGACATTTCTGTGTCAAATATAACGCCGATGTTTCTGCCAGTCGGACTTGGCGTTAGGTCGCAGTCGCCAATTTTGATCACGGTGATGTTGTGGTTCGCTCGATTGTTGCGTGATGATAGCACAAGTGCAACCGTTTTGTCGTCATTCACCTTTACCTGATTGTCGCCCATCCATGCACGAACATCGTTTAAACATTGCTAAGTTCGGCGTAATGACAACAATCTGTTAATTTTTGTAATCTCAAATTTGATGTATAGCTGGGTATCATCAGCGTGTAGGTGGAAGCCGAAATTGTGCCTCCTAATAATATCACCGATAGGAGCTGTGTACGCAGAGAACAACAGAGGTCCCAGCACCGATCCAGCGACGCCGGTTTTGCTGGAAGCACCACCTTGTAGATATACACACTGCGACCGATCGATTAGATACGACCGCATCCATGCTAGCACGGAGCCAGCCATTCCGTAGCGATGTTCTTAACGGCTGAGAGGTATTTCATGGTTAACTGTGTCGAAGGCAGCCGACATGTCGAGTAACACTAGAATTACTCCAAACCGCCGATCAAGTGCCCCGAGGATGTAATTCTGTACCAGAACAAGAGCAGTTTCCGTCGAGTGATGAGATTTGTAAGCTGATTGATGTCTTTCAAGGAGATTGTTAGCAGTCATGTGATCAAGCAGGCAGCGTGCGACATATCTTTCGAGTAGCTTTGATATAAAAGGTAGGTTTGATATTGGTCGATAATTGTTCATATTGTCCTGACCGATATTGGCTTTCTAAGGCACAGGAGTGACATTGGCGTGCTTCAGACAGCACGGTACAACACCAGATGCTATGGAAGAATTGATGAGTTTGGTTAGGAATGGTACTGCGTTATCATTCACGTCTTTTAACAGCCATGTAGGTAAGGGGTCAAGCACGCAGGATGTTGTAGGTGACTTGATGAGCAAACTGTGGATGTATGATGTCGTCGCAGTTGGAAACAATTCAAGTCGTGATACCCATGGCGCTGGATGGTGGTCTCTGGTCGAGGACGAGGCGAGTGTGGAATGGAATTGAAATGCCACACGAATCGTCTCAATTTTCGCCGAGATGAAGGTTGAGAATCTTGATGCGAGTTCGTGGATGTTGTTGTTAACTGGCAGATAGTGTGACTTTCTTCGCTGCAGCAGTCCGTTTAATAGACGATACAGTCGCCGATTGTCACACCCGTACTGTTCTATCTCAGAGGTATTGTAGTCAGACTTCGCTTTTATGATCGTCCTCTTTACCTCTGCGCATTGTGTCGTATATATTTCACGATGTACTTGAAGTGGTGTGTGACGCCACTTCCGTTCACACTGTCATCTAATTTGTTTGGCTTTGATAACCTTATTATACCAGGGTACCAGTGGACGATCGGCGATGCGACATGTCTGTAGTGGTGCATGCTTCTCGATAAGTTTGGTCAAGACCACAATGTAGTGGTTTGCAAGTTCAGTTGTTGTTTGTTTGCCTGATGAGATCGCGGTCGGTAAAGACGAGGCGAAGTCGCTACAAAACGCAGGTTTATTAATGGCTTGATACTTTCGGAACCTGATTGTTTTCCGCGGAACGACCGGTTTCTCCATGTCGACGAGACATTCCACCCAAAGGTGATCGGAGAACAGCAACGTGGTTTTTGTAGAAGTGATGCCGTGATTTCCGGATGGAGTGAGGATCAGATCAATTGTGTGACCGTCAATGTGTGTTGGAGTGTGGACATGTTGAATGATATTGAGTGACTCAAGCAGATCAGCGAAACGTTTCACATTGTTGTCGGATGGCACATCCCAGTGGATATTGAAATCACCGACAATCGCAAAACGGGTGGTCATCAATGCATAATGTTCGATGAAACCAGTAAATTCAACAAGTAAGTCAGCGTACGAATGTTTGTTCTTTTTCGAAGGAGGTGGACGGTATATGATAACAAGCTTCATAGAGTTTCCAGATGATGAAACATCAACATCCATGAATTCGAAAGATTTCATATCATCACGTCGATTGACAACCACCTTGAAACTCGATCGGTAAACAAGGCCAACACCACCACCACAGCGACTTTTCCGAGGTAGATGTACAAACTTATAGTCGGCAGGGGTCAGGTCAGGACACGGCTGCTCGCACTTGTGTTAATGGCAGGCGACACGGGGGACACAACAACATCGACTCCAGGTTCTCTGTGATCCGTCGATGGTGACGGTGTCACTGATACATACGTAATATTGTCATAATTAACACAGTTGGTGTCAGAGAGGGCACACTTACAGGCCCTATTACAAAAGGGCATACTTGAATACGCTGGACGAATCGTAGCGTGACGTCTTGCATTCCGAAGTCAGTTGTCATAGTTACCGTCGTTTACGTAATTCATAACAAAACAAACGAAACTGCAAGAGAATTATATAGATGTTGATGAGTGGCAGCGGCAACAGTTTAAGATAGAATTCTCCAGGCAGTGCTCGAGGTAGGCTTACTGTTGTTAATTGTTATCAGTCAATTTAAAATCAGTATTATGAACAATGTCGCTATTAATGTTTACCAAAGAGAAAACTGTGCACGGCTACATAATCGATTAATTGCCCGATTGTTAGGATACAGCGCTGATCTAAAGCAGCTAGACCAATCAGACGCATGGTTTATTGAAAGAAACGACACGTCTTATTGGTCAGACAATAACGAATCGCCCGACAATCGGATAATAAATCGCTTCTCTGGCCTTTCAATACCACCTAATAGTTGCAACGACACTGTATCACTGTGTAACATAATTATAATTTCTATATGAAAGCAACTGTATTTTATGATGTGCCTCACTTAATTGAATCATTCTCGACTCAGTGTTGGAAGCGTCAAGTTTACAATTGAATTGTACTGATATACAATGTCAGTATTGCCTATTTGGAGGGAGTCGGACGCAAGAGACGTCTGTTAAGAAGCGTTTTAGCCGCAGATTCACAGCAGTTCTTTCCCTGCAGAAAATGGGTCACAAAAGTCGTGTGGAGTTCGTATTTGAATTCTCCTTGCGTGTCATCTGGATGTATGTCAACTGGACGTTCACATTCCTCAACTATCTGTCGCTGTCCGAGGTTCGTATGTCACGTGTAAATGTCTGACCTCCGTCAAGTCATGCTCGATATTGTGACGTAGCACTGGCGTCGGAACGAAACGAATACGGCGGTTGAGCCGCAGAGCTTCAGCACCACTCGGCTGTCTGATTCTGCGCTTCGATTTCGTGTCGCTTCATTGGTCATCGCCACGTAACCGTAACTTTCGTTTTGTAAGATCGATGTCACCTCGGAAATATCGGAAGATCGGTGGCGGGCCAATTTATCATATTGGGCAACGTTCACCTATTTCCGTCTACAAAAAATCTTGATTTGCACCAAATCCAGCACCGCTTATGTGGGGTCTATAAGCTCTGTCTACAGATATTGGAAGCTCAGCCCCCTCTCACTCCCCCGTTCCGACGCCTGTGAAGTACTTCATTATACATAAATTAGCGTGTAATCTGTAGACTGAATTCATATGGAGTCTGAAAATTATTCATTCCCACACATGATAGTAGACCTGTTAGCACCTACATGAATATAGAAGAGGCTATCAACTGAAATTGCGTTGTGTGTGTGTGTGCGTGTGCGTGTGCGTCGCGCGGTTACTTGGCGCCAATTCTGTTAACTGTTAAATTCTGCATAGAACCGAATTAAATATGATGTTCGTAGTCCATTTCTTGGTTATGCATAAGAACACAAAATCAAGTGAAGCCACATTTAAGTTTGTCAACGCAAACGACTATTGTTGACTGTCCAACAGATGTTGGGAGAGAGACGCTACATCACCAGGGGGTTGCTCCTACTCTGTGCGTGCGCAGGCGCGGCAGCTTCCGTCTATTTTGCCGGAGTCGTCCAGGTATGACACGGAAGAAATGCAAACAATTAGTTTCTTTAATTTTAAAAATATGCTTACCCACTACAATATTAGTATGTGCATAAATTACATTATGCATGTAAATTGACAATTTGTTGACTGGGGTTTCAAGTCCGTTTGGCATTTAAGAGGCACACTTTTCAATGACCACATTTTCGCGGGAAGGGTCAATTCACTTGCCACTCGATTAAACGGTGGTGTGTAGTTTAGGCTGTGACTCCGTGTCTTTTCACTCGTGCAGTGCGTCGCTGCCAACATGTTCCGGCGGAGGGGGCACAAACAAGCGTCAGAAGAGCCTTTGCCAAGAACGAGCACGCGCCGAGACGCCACAAGCACGAGCCAAGACGCCACAGTGCCGAGGTCGCTTAGACGGAAGGCCAATAGGTCCCACCCAAAGACAATCATTACGGAACGAAAGGCTTATCAAGCCGACGATGATTCCTCCTTTTAAAAAGTCATTACATGACGAAACGTACTGTGTGCATGCGTGCGTGTGCGTATGTGTGCGAGAGTGCATGCTGTGCATACAGTCATGGATATTATCTTGTGAACAACACGTCCCTGGGTACTCATTCGCAATAAAATCGATGCATACCGAATGATGCCGGTTGCATTTCTGCATTGTATTATGTGTGCAAGAAGACTACCACAGCGGACAAACAGTGTCATCACTTCGATGACGACGAATGGTGTGTAAGGTCACCGACGTAGAAACGGAGATACCACCTAAGGACGGTGATAATAACAACATCTACACTTTATATATATATATATATATATACATATATATACATATATATTCTATATATATATATATATATATATATATATATATATATATATATATATATATATATATATATATTTAATAACACTGCATCAAAAAATCACATGAAGACAACATTCTGTATTACAAGATAAACAAATCTACCTGCAACAAAGCTAATACATACATAAACAAACTCAACAAAAAATTACCGACAATTGTCATTTAATCATGTCATTTAATCGTGAACGCTAGTAAATTTACAACTTCATGAAAATGGTGTGTGATTGGCAAAATATAATTTCTTTGCATGGCTGAAACTATATCGTGTCCGTAAGATAATTTACATCGTTTCGATACAAGTAAATGTACCATTCATAATGGCTGTAAAGATCCGACGACTTTGTCGACTTTCTCTGTAGTTCCCAGCATTCCTAGCACTGTCACGGAACCTGGCGTAGCCTGATGGCAAAGAAAATAACATTGTTACAAAACGTCAGATGGTCAAAACTTGGTTGGCCATAACACTATTTTTCTGTGATTCTTCACAACCACCAATGAGTTCGTAAACAACTGTTCAGAATTTGCATCGTGGCAAACATCATGTGAAATCATATGTTGTCTGGTTTTCAGTAACAATTTTGGAGTGTAATGACAAACATGACTTGGACTAGAGTGTAACTTCACATTACTGTTTTGACTACACAACAGTTACAACAACAACGAGACAAGACATGCAACAACTGGCTTTAACATATATACTGGGCAATGGAAATACACCCAGTGTCATGATGAAATATTTGTCGTACCTGTGTTTTGTTGGTGTCGTCGACGAGGAAATGGGGCAGACCCATTAAATTAGCCTGCCTCGCTAGCTCCATTAGCGCATGGGACCCAGTTTCCTGCAACACTACTACCTTCTCTCTACAGAACACAACATACATGTGTCTTATCCAGTGTCCTCTAACACCACTACTTTCTCAGCCAGCACACAACAAAAACAAATGATTTCAACACGTGTCCAAAACCTTGTCATATATAAACAGTATATGAAGTACACAACATAATGTATATTTCACAAGCCAGTGGACGTGATAAAACGTATACTAACCCTAGCATCTCCCATGCTTTATACGGAAACTAGCTTAACCATACTTGTAACTGATTTCGCCAGTCGCTACTGTATCATCCGTGAGAACAATGCAGGCATCCGTCCAACCCCCACTAAAATCGCAAGATAAAAAGCGTTCGACATCCAAGGATTCCAATAAAATAACCCGCTCGATTATTCTCATGTGGCTTTGGCTACCAGAATTTGTCGGCGAGCGATATCATACAGCAATATGGCCAATATTGGCTGAGCTAATGCATTTAGCAGTGTTGTTAGCGAAGGCACACGGCACAGCCTCCTTACCCGCATTCT
This sequence comes from Ridgeia piscesae, assembly GCA_025642075.2. Lineage (NCBI taxonomy): Eukaryota > Metazoa > Annelida > Polychaeta > Sabellida > Siboglinidae > Ridgeia > Ridgeia piscesae. Next base: position 1,221,757 of record JAODUO010000028.1, read on the forward strand.
TCCCATCGCAACAGCATCTTGCCGAAGCGTTCCTCCTCGATCATCATGGCGCGGTAGACTCCGAGACTCGCATGTGCCACCTGGATCGCCAGCTTTCGGTTGCTCAAGTTGAGGCCCACGTTGACCACCAATACCATTCGGTGGCCCTTTGGAGAGTCGACGTCATTCAGTCCTAAACTCGGCGCCTGGTTAGCAAGCAAGTATGGTTAAAAGTTAAATAGCATATCCAAAAAATAATTCTACAGTACAGGAGCCAGTTTCATGAAGCGTACTTACGACGTCGCAGCGGATGTTAACTCGTCGAAAGCCTAAAACGTTAAATTATACTAGCTGCGTTTCACAAGTGTTCTCCGTAGTTGCTCTTAGCTGCGCCATGAAATTAGTAGGTGTAACTTTTCGTTAGTTTAACTATTTACGGGGTGCTCCATAGGTCCGTTGTAACTTAGGAGAAAAATGGTCTTCTGAGACAGGACAAATACATGGATTCACCACTGTGACCTATAATTAGGTCAATTCTATGTTGATTTAGTTTTGCGAATGCAAAATTGGTCTTATGAAACTGATCGTAAGTTCCACTGATTAGTCGCTGTTAGCTACGACCAGTACACCTTAGTTGCGTACAAAGTTACGCCACTATTTGAAACCGGCCTCAGACACGCACCCAAAATAAATGACAGACAACGCACTGGTGGATGATGATGGCACAGCAACAACAGTGTCAGAATGAAACTCACAGTTGGTGACGCTCTTTAGGCAGGTTATTTATGAAGAATTACAATACCGATATACATACATTGTGTTGCCTATCATACTTTTGTTTTGCTAAGGTCATCTATAGTGAATAAATTGTAAAACATCTCACTAATGCATGTTAGCACCACTTGGTGGCTAGATGCGAAACTAGTTCTGAAACTTGGCTGGTCCAAAGACCCCATTTAAAAAAACATATAATATGAACATTGCATGCTGCACCATGAATCGGGGTATTCATTCTAAATTGTGAAGGCAAGTTGACAACTTTTCTGCTGATTGTCACAATGCCCCAACCCACGCCTCATACAACGGGACACATCTCACTAACATTTTTATGAACTCATGACACAGCATTTTTTTTCTTTAAAAATTATTTCACTCCTTAACAGTGATCTTATAAAATGACCTATGTTGACATCACAACTGATTCACGGGAAACTTGTTGGTGTAGCAACTTGTAAGTAGTATCCTCAGTCAGAGGACAGCAGATTTTTGCATTTAAAAAAAATTCTAAATTATAACACTGTATTCTGTTTAATAATGAAGTTTCCATATGAGCTGATTTTCTTAGAGAAAGTTCCCAGATACAATTTAATTTATGTTGACATTGCAGATCGTTAAAAACAGAAGCAAAGTGTTTACAACATACAAATAAAGTAAAATTACATTACAACTGAAAGTACATACCTGAATTGACAGTACAATTTGCAATACATATATTACATATAAGATAAGTCACCATTTGGGTTATATACATGTGCACATAATAACATATAAGAAAAAACAGGCCTGATTAAGGGAATAATTGCAATATTATGTATAACTTTTAAAGAAAACTATGAATATTATATTGTATTCAAATTCAGACAGAATGTTAAAATTAATGATAATGACAAAATTAATGGAAGAAGAACACAAGTAATTGTGAACTCCATTACTCACCCTGAGTATGGTAGAAGGGCGAAAACTCTCTCGATTCTCATAGATCCAGCGGGCAGCCACTTCAGCACTAACATTCCCTGTCTTTTCAAGGGCCTACCAATAACCAATAATACAACATCGTTACATCAACGGTACAAATGCTGTATATAGTATCATATTCATTACAGTTCAAAGCACTGTGCATGAATATGTAAATAGTATTTGTAAATAAGTTAATAAAACCTATGAAATTGTACGTGATAACTGCATGCCCTGCGTCACGCAAAGTCTGAAACATGACATTCCATTTTCCAAAGCAGGTAAAACACACCCATATAATGTGACCTGTATTAACCTTGCCAACAGAAATGTAACAATAATATATATTGTTAATTATTTCACAATATTGTGTACTTACCATCGCAACATGAATGAGTCCGCAAATGTAAGTACTTAAACGTTTTAAATCCATGCCCATCATTACTGCTATATGATATGGAATATCTGTCTATATATAGGAATAATTCGTAGTATTGTAACAACACAATATGATAGGATATGTATATGTATACATATAAGACTAGTTTGACAGATAATAGAATATAGCCGAGTGTTTGAAACAACTAAACCTAGAAAACAAATCTGGGGAAATGGGACAAGATTGTCATTTCAAAATGCATGTATAATATATGTCCTTTTCCAACGAAATGAGTCACATGTCAAACAATAAAAAAATTGAGTTGTATATATTAAGCTATCCAACGGTGTAAAAATAACAGACCTATCTCTTACATAGCCAAAGTTATTGGACACTGAACATGTCTGGGGTGGAAAGCTTCAAACTCAGAAAATCACATTTGATGTTCGCGGTCACACAAGAAAAAAATAATTATCGAGTACGCAGTCATTTCTAATTCGGCTGTTTTGCTTCTATTTCACCTTTTTATGTATTCTAAAAAAAATGACGATGTCGATGTTGAAGCCAATGAAGATTTTGGCCTCAGCTTTCCGCTAGATTTTCATTTGCTATATGTACCACTATCTTTGCTGGTCTTTGATAGTTGATTAAAATAACGCCAATTCGCCATTGCGACATCATCGAATGATGATTACGAGAAAGCCAAAACAAGACGCAAGATGCGAGACGCTGTCTGTAACCGAATATTTAGCTCAAATGGTTCCACACTAATGATCCCAAAGAGGCAGCACTTATGTAACCCTGTTGTAAACAGTGGGTATCCATAAACAACTGCCATTTTATAGTCAGTATAGCTAGTCCGATGGGACTGCTCTTCTAAAACTGTAAGCCTACTAGTCCGAGCTCTAAAACTGCTTGTCTCGGACGATTGGGCCGGTCTTATTTCGCAGCCTATACGGTGTTTTCTCAATATCAAGTTTGCTGACATGTGATTTGTTTTGTTAGAACAGGTCAGAATTAAACAGTTTGCACAACAGAAAAAAATGTATGTTGGTAATTTAAATAGTCAATATTTTGACTGTACCAATATGTTGCATTGCACAGTGTATCGGAATGCATGGATTCAAGACTTACTTGCTACAACCTACTATAATTATGGAAACACACTTGCCTTTGCAGCATTTTCATTCGTCACGCCCATGTTGACAAGGATTGACATGAGTTCTTCGTTTGGGGTGACAGGACCCTCCGCCCCCACCGCAGTTTTTTTAACGGGTCCACTCATTCTACAACTGAAGACAACGCCATTCCTACAGGGAGGTTCATCCTCAGGTCACGTGTGTGGGTGCTCTACTGATTACGTCAGTCTCAGCGCCCATGGCATATCGCTGTGCAAAGTTCTGGATTATAAGCTTGGGCAATAACATCGCTTGGCAGCAAGTTCCGATGGCTGAATTTCAGCCACATAAAAAATTAACACTAGTAAGTATAATCATTTGGATTCTTGGAAATCAAGGGCTTTAAATTTTAGGTGTCTCGGAACTGGACCATGGGTTAGGTGTGTATGCTACTGTCATGGGACACCAGTGAAGTCAATCACTAGTTTGATTTGATTTTTACAAGGTGCAGATCTGCCAGGGGTAGTGGGTCTATATTAAGAGGTAGTGGGTGCAGTTTCTGGGGTAGTGGGTCTATATTCAGGGGTAGTGGGTGTATATCCATGCAGGAGTAGTGTGTGTATATTCAGGGGTAGTGTGTGTATATTCAAGGGTAGTGTGTATATTCAGGGGTAGTGTGTGTATATTCAGTAGTAGGTGTATATTCAGCTCAATTGCAATGATGTTACAGTAAACAGTGGTCTTGTGACTCGTGACCGTGTTGAGCAACATTTGAAGAGTACTGCCCTTAAGCCAGCTAGCAACCAATACACTCCACAGTTGTACACTTGAGATCTGGTGGGAAAACATTCATATTTCAAACTTTATTTTGAGGTTATAAAAACTAATTTGGCAGGTAATAACTTTCATAATTTTAATATATATTATATATATATATATATATATATATATATATATATATATTATAAACATTGAAACAGTATTTAACTCAACTTTACAATTTGTTAAAGTTCACTTTATCTTGCAGTATATAATATATATATATATATATATATATATATATATAATATATATATATATATATATATATATAAATATTGTTTAGTTAAATACTGTATAATATATATACATAATATGTATATATATATTATATATATTATATAAATTATACCCTTATATATATATATATATATATATATATATATATATATATATATATATATGGTAATTCCAAGATAAAGTGGAACTTTAAAAAAAAATTAAGTTGAGTTAAATACTGTTTGCCAATGTTTAGTAGTATGCTTGAGGTTTATATAACCACAAGCATTTTACAATTTGCAGTAAAATTATTATCTCAGTCGCATTTCAAAGATGGTGTTCCATATGCACTAGGCCTGCAAATGACAGAGGTATCATTTGTATGATTACAGGACCATCAGAAATAATGAATGTTATATACAATTGTGAAATAAATTAGTTTCATTATTAGTGTTATGTTATATCTTTGGGATAATGTAAAGAAAACTAACTTTAACACCAAGTATTTTTAATTATGTGAACTTTAATTACTTCTACTTTTTAAATGCCTAATGCCACGTCCATAACAAGAATTGTCTAAAAGTGTGTATAACGTGATAATGCCAACTTATTTTTTATACAATGCTAACATTCCTAACTATACCCAACAAGACACATAAAAAATTAATATGGCCAACAAGCCTGTTACGGCTGTGGCATTGTTACGGGTGTGGCTTACATTTACACAGATATGCCACGCCCGTAACAGCTGATCTGGACACTACTGACTCTGTCATAAGTCATACCCAGTTCAAATGCAAATTGAAACAATGTATATCTTTCATGTCACTTCTAAGATAGTTTTTTCTTCATTTGAACCCATTCAACTGCCATTTTCTAGTTGAGCAGCATTGCTGTTAGAACGTCTGCAAATATACCAGCCATCGTCTACAAAACACTTGATCCACGGGAGGTATTCTGAGGTATGTTGTTTTTCTTTTTCGGGTATGAGCCAGGCTGTAAGGCACCACACAATGTTAATTATACTTCTTCAGCAGGCATAATTCTTATATTGTCTAATAATTATATTGATTATCAGCACATAAAACATGCTGAGTCCATAGTGCTAATGGCTAACTATCCTTATTTACACTATAATGGGGAAGACGAATGCAGAGAGGCGAATAACCTGGCGAGAGAGGAAGAAAGCACAGGATGGGCAAGAAAGCCAAGATTATTGGATGAAAGAGCGCAAGAGAGATGTTGACAGATGTAAGGCATGGTCCAATGCGAAACGGGCCAAAGAAGCAAAAGCTTCCACGCAGCGGAAGCAAGCATGCAGGCAGCGAATTGCTGCTGCGGGCAAGCATCCAGACGTGGATAAGTCAGCGGCGAATTGCCAGCATTCAAAAGTCCAGCATCGCTTGGCAAAGCTGTCGCAACGACTACAAAGGAGTCCCATGATGTGGGTGGTAGTCATTAATCACCTCGCAGTGTCGTCAAAAGTGATGCCTAACCCGAGCAAAGAGATACAGAGAGTGAGACACACACCAATTAACGTTGAGGCAATTGAAGCCTTCTACAGCAGGCATGATATCAGCCGAGAGGCACCGGGTATGAAAGACACTGTAACTGTCAGAACTGTGGGCATCAAAGAAATCAAGCGAAAGCGGCATTTGATGTACAAGTTGAGAGAAGTGTATGCCATGTTTTGTGAAGAACATGGCACCATTGTTGGTTTCAGCACATTCTGCAACCTACGTCCAGTCAATGTGCTTCTCAGTCAAAGTACACCTCATGACATGTGTTTGTATTAGACCCATGAGAACTTCATTAGTCTGGCCAACACTCTCTTGCCAGAGTTGCCACCATACAATCAGCAATGGATTGTTGAGAATGCAGTTTGTCAGTTTGATGAAGGGTGCATGCTCAGTCGTTGTACAACTTGCAAAGACGGCACAAAATTGAAGGAAGCTATTCAAGGAAAGCAAGAGTCTCACGATGAAGTTGAAGTGTTTCGATGGCAGAAGGTGACAGTTGATAACAGGTTGAAAAAATGAAGTTGATAATGCCCGTTGATGATGCAGTGGAGTCGATCCTCGATGCACTTCCAGGATTCCTACGCCATGTGTATGTGAAAAGGTGTCAGGAGTTGGCATACCAGCAGGACATCTAAGAAAGCTCTGCAGCAAAATGTGTAGTACAAATTGACTTCGCCGAGAACTAAACATGTGTGTCTTCCAAGATGAGGTTCAGTCTGCCCACTGGCATCAGAAACAAATCACGGTGTTTACCGCATGTGTGTGGAAGGGTCCGAAAAACATACGAGAAGCTGCATGAGATATTGTTGGCAGCCGAGATAGATGGCAGTACCCAGAGTCTGGATATTTGGTTTGATGGTCCTTCCAGTCAGTTCAAAAACCGATACATTGCGAACTGCATACCTCTGATGAACGCGGCATACCACTGTCAAACATTGTGGAATTTCTTGGCGACTTCGCATGGGAAGAGTCCCGTCGATGGAGTGGGTGGCGTTGTGAAGCGAGCCGTGAGAGACATGGTCCGCTGTCGGCATGCAATAGATGTGCCGACATTCATTGCTGCATATCGTGCATCTTGCGGCACTATCAACATACTTACATGAAAAGCTCCATCAGAGTGCCTTCTCACGAAGGAAGACTGCCTAGTTACCCCTGGCATCAAAACATGTCACCACATCGATTGGGTTTGGGGTGTGCTGAAAATGGCAACCACGTCGACTACAACTTCTACCACCACGTTGACGCCAAGTTGCATGGACACTACCAGTGTTCTGTATGCATCGGATTCCATCCATAAAAGCAACTTTGTAGTGGTGCGCGTTCACGGATTGAAGGCAGGATCCGAGCGCAACTATGTTGCACTTGTCACCATGACTTCAGGTGACGAAACATCCGTCGTCTACCTGAACAGGAGTGGGTGGAAGTTCTCCATCGTGGATCCGAAAGAATGGTTGGTGGACAAAGTTGACATTCTGAGAGTACTGGCGCAGCCTTCATTAGATAATCGCGACAGATACGATTTCGGAGAAATTGACATATAATTAAGGAACTGACGTCTAATTGAGTAGACCTACAATATGTAATCAGTGTATCATCAAAATGACATTATGTAATTTACAGTTTCATAGGTTGATAATTATTATGCAATTTAGCTGTACGCCTACTGTTGTTACAACCTACAAGTAATTTAATATTAGTTAATTTTAAATTGTAATTTGGTTCGAAGCCAAACTTATTATCCCAATTAGTTGTATATTTTAACACAAATTTATTAATAAAATGAAAATTAAACTTGTTTAAATTGTTTTGCTGTGTGATTTATTAACTATAGTATATTTGACAGTTTTCAGATAAATGCAGGCCTAATACAAACACTATTCCTTGTACAATTTGCACGATGCCACGCCCGTGTCGCTTATGCCATACCCGTAACGGCAGCTAATTCAAGATGGCCACTTTATTGTTCACATTGTGAATAAAACTAATTGTACATTAAATACAACTGATATTAAACTAATTTATACAAAATATTAAAAAATTCTATCATCATTAACAGAGCAGAGTTTTACAAAAGAGCACAGGTTCCACTGCATGCCACACCCATAACGGTTTTTCAACACCCTATAAAGTTATCACTTATTAATCTTCAATTTCAAATAATGTTCAGTGTTGTACTTAAGACATCATATTAACACCATGCATCATCAAAAAGAATACGATAAAAATATTATTCTAGATATTGAAGCCTACCATGTAAATGTCGCTATGAATGAATATATAATATATATATATATATATATATATATATATATATATATATATATATATATATATATATATATATATATAGACTTCTTCTGACACCTTGTGTTTTATGATTTATCACCGACAGTTAAAAGGGAAAGTTGTCTATTCCTTGTTAATATAGTATAACTGTCAGTGATAAATCATAAAACACAGGTGTCAAAACCAGCAGGAGTCCTGGGCTTGAACTGCTCACTGGGGGATGGAGGTAAGATTAGGGTTTTTTGGCAAAAACATCATGAGAAATGCAAATCATGGTTTTTGGAAGCCTGAAGAGCTTAATAAATTTGGTATGTCACTGCCAAAAAATCGCCAGCATCTTTTGTGTGATGATATGACACTGAAGTGGTGTGGAAGCTCCAGTTCAATCACCCAACATTACTGTTATTCATCAATTTCATGTATATAAGTGATGAACAAACTGGTCAGGATAAAAAAACGTGCCCAGAATTAGGTCAAAGTTTGCATTATAAAACTATCACTTACCAAGTAAATGGACCAGTTCGAACAGATTACTGTGGAGATCTATACCACTTTTGCTTTCAGGCAGCAGGCCTTTGTGCATGGTCAAATGTTCCAAATATAAATAAATCACTGTAGACATGCCTAGATAGGAGTTGTGTGGTGTGGTGTGCAGTGCTAAGGGAATGAATATGAAAGTGAATTTAGAAGAATAATGTAAACAGGTGTAGTAATTTTTTGCAGATTAAAAACAGTCTCTATATCTAATTTTAAGCTAGAGTCTGGTGAGGTGGGCTGGAGCAACAAGGTGGATGGTACTGAGGGTTTGTTAGAATGGGTGTAGTGTCGGTATGCTTATGACTTCAGGGGGAGTAGGTTCCAGGGTCATGACTCTCGGGCAGAAAGAGTATGCGTATGCATTGATATGTGTGTGGATGTGTATGTACTTGTTGGATTGCTGTTTCGTGTATGGGGTTATGAAGTGTTGTGGTAATGTGATATTTAGGTTTTGTTTTATTTTGTAAAAGAATATGGGTTGGTGGTTTAATTGTCGTCTTTCAAGTGTGTCCCAACCAAGTTTGTTTATTAATTATGTTACACTTGGTCTATTTTCGTCAATAGTATTAGTAATTAGTAAGTTGGTATTGGCATTGTGTATTAACAGACTAGGTCTTTAGTCTTAGACTTTATAAATTCTGCACCTAGTCTAAAGATGAGGACGAATTAAAAAATAAAACAGTCTAATTAATCTAACACTAAATCTAAGCATTAGCCTGACTTAGTCAAAAGTCAGAATTATGTAGGCACTACTAACATCAAACTATTAAAAGATACAATTTTACTGTTGTCGTGTTGAATGTGCCATGCCCGTGCCCATGAAATGATGAATCATGACATTTGCAACCCTTACAGATAAGTCAGATCGTGTATATGTATAATGACTACTATGTTAATATAGCCAGCTAAACATAAATCCACTAGTCATTGTATGTTGGTGTAGGCCTACATTTGTTCCATAAAAAAAGCATAATGTTCATCAGCTCAGCGAAACAACTGAAACAAAACGGTTAACAAGTTTTCACTTCGAAAACTTATGTTGTGTTGCGATTGATATACTATACTTTTCCAACAAGCAGTGGGGAATCCTGTACTCTATGTTGTCGTGTAGCACGTGTAGCACGTTTAAAGACACATAACTTATTTCCTTTGCAAAATACACAGACGAAAGACGCATTCGGCAGACCATGTGATCTCTCTGAAGTCCGCCAGGAAGCGCTACATTTTTTTTAACATTTACTAATCTCATAGACAAATGAAAAATATGGTTTAGAACGACACGAAGTTATTACATAATGCTTAATAAAATAGCTAGTAAACTAGTTATAGATTGCTTATCATGCAACTGGTCTGTGTTTTACCTAAAAGGATAAACTTTGCTTTTTCACTGTACGCCATCTGACGGACTTCATAACAATTACTAAACCGGGTCATTGTTTTGTTGACGTTCGTGGTTTAAAAGCGTACTCTTTGATCACGTTGTAGAAATGTTTCAGCTCATGTTCCGACAATTACAGAAGCACCACTGGCTGTTAATAAGCCTATGAATACCTAGCATACGAAGCATAGGTTATATGAAAGTCACTGGCTGCGAGTTTTGCATTCACATACATTTACAAGCACGATTGCATAACCAAACAACAGTCATAGATACCGTGACAGTTTCAAAATCGGCAACGTTTTTGTTGACATTATTTTGAGACACCCACGGAATTTCGGGGCACCTCATAACAACTAAATTGTTTGACTAAATTGTATATGATTAATTTATTCTATATCATTCCACGCATAAAAACGGTCTAAATTCATTTTATTGAAAATAATCGTTAGAATATATTACATGTATGTCAATGTCACACACCGATTTATTATATTAAAAACTAACCACATTTAATTTTTTTAATCGGGCATGACTGATAATATATATATATATAAATTAAAGAGCAGAATTTGCACACATTTTGTGTTCACTGTGGAGTATCAAATTCTTTTTTTTCAGTGACAATGGACCGGTCACCCATCTATCTATATACAATTTTGTATGGAATATATTGTTCATGGCTCCACGATATGGTTGTTATAAGAAATTAACATACCTTGGAGCATATCCTTTGAAACATATGACGTTTCGACCCATCATCTACAGGTCTTGGTCACGTACTGGTATCAGGTGTGTTGGTATCAGGTGGTCGAAATGTCATACATTTCAAAATATATGCTCCAAAGTAAGTACATTTCTGACAACATATTTTTTTATTTATTGGAAGTTTTTATATTTACAAAACCCCTAAACAAACTGCAAATAATTCCCAACTGGAATGAATACAAGTTTATTGCACTTCAACTACATAATACATATAGCTTCTTAGGCTGATTTACTTAATGACGTGATCAAAACCACTTGTTAACTTTGTGTGTGTGTGTATGTATATATATATATATATATATATATGTATATATGTAATTATATTTATTATATATATATATATATATAATTATATTTATTATATATATATATATATATATATATACACACAACACACACACACATGTATATGAGACTAGAAACATTATGAATCCAAGTCAAGACATCTTGCCCATCCTATTATAAGGAGGTGGAGACAAACAGACTGTTGCTCCTCTGGGAGGCTGCAGAGGGTATATAGCTTGTAGTCCCTCACGAAGTATCACAAACATGTGAATGCACACAAACATATGCACCCTTGAATACATGCATGCATTCAGAGGCACACACACACACACACACATGCATTAATGTATAAGCACACACACAATACATCGCAGATATTGTCAGTGTTTGGTGTGAACCCCTTCATGCTATCACTGATGTGGGTGCAGGTCTGCATCAGCGGCGAGAGGCTGAGAAGAGTTGTTGCCTCTGTACTGCAGGGTCTGAGTGAACGCGGGGTGACGGAGGATCGGTCAAGATGGTCATCTACAGTGGTCAAACACGTCGACATGAATGTACTACAAGTGCTTTTGTTATATCCTTGGTATCAGCTTGGTACTGTTCTCTTTCCAAGTTTGCACGTAAATAATTATACTGAATAAATTCAACAAAACATGTAGAGGTTAGGTTCACCAATAAAACAATACTAAGAAATTACTACTAATTGATCAATTGATCAATCAACCAATCAGTCAGTCAATCAACCAATCATTCAAGAAAGACACAATATTTACTTTTTGCATTGCTATTATACATCACAGTGGGCAATTGGTGAAAAATTTGACATCAAGGTCAGGAAAAGAAAGTAAATAAAAATTGCTGTAAACACAAACCTTGTTGAAGACACCACGACTGAAGTACTCAGCGACCACAGAGAAGCCGTCCTGTGACCGCTCCAGCTGGCTGTGGAACTGCTCGTGGAGGTCTCGACTCTGCTCCTGGGCGTGTATGATGTCCAACACCCTCCTACAGACACATGTAACATGGTCACACTTCTTACAGACACATGTAACATGGTCACACTTCCTTTCAGACACCATGTAACATGGTCACACTTCTTACAGACAAATGTAACATGGTCACACTTCTTACAGACACATGTAACATGGTCACACTTCTTACAGACACATGTAACATGGTCACGCTTTCTACAAACACATGTAACATGGTCACACTTCCTACAGACACATGTAACATGGTCACACTTCTTACAGACACATGTAACATGGTCACACTTCTTACAGACACATGTAACATGGTCACACTTCCTTACAGACACATGTAACATGGTCACACGTTCCCACAGACCCGTGTCATGGGCAATTCACAACACATTCTTACACGTTCCCCAGCATGGGGCATGGTCAAACACAACACATCTAATTATTTGGTCACACTTTTACAAAACTGTAAACATTACACTGGGCTATCAACCCAGTAACATGGTCACACCACAGGGGCAAATTAAAAAAGATACCGTACTAAACACAAGAAAAGGGCCACTTCTTACGCATATGTTAACCCTGGGGACCCCAGCACATTTAAATAGGGAGCTTTCTTTCAAACAATTAAATTTAATTTCAAGACAAGTAACAGCCACACTTGTCAGATAATGTAACATGGGTTTTTTTACAGGCACAGTCTGTGTCATTCTACAGCATATCTAAATCACCTTCAAAACAAATGAAATTTGTCCCTTAAACACGATCAAATTACACTTTTTTAAGACAGGATGCATTCACTTCTACGACAAGTATGCTGGTACATTCATTTCTTGACAATGGAACAGAACAGTTATTGATATTATTACTTGCTGCAGACAATTAAAATGGTACATTTGAAATGAAAATGGTCACTTCAAATGTAAAAGGTAACCTGACTGTAAAAATTTTTGACAAAGTATGTAAATGGTCACACCTTAAACTCACTTTAACTGTGGTGCATGTCTGTGTGTAACATGGCACATACAACATATCAACAGTTCCACTAAAAATAACAACATTGTGACACTTCTTCAGAAATAAATGTCAACTTAAGACACATCTAACAGGGTATTTAAAAGGATTTGAAACGAGCACAAAACACCCAAATAAAGGCCCTTCGTTTCGACACTGTAACATGGTACGGGGTTTCTACAGAGGAATGGAACATGGGACGTCCAGACCCATGGTAACACGCTACACTTCTTACGCCTGTAAAGGATTTTTCAGCACTGAAAGGGGTTCAACAAAACTTCAAAATAAGTTACATTTTCACATAAATAGAATTCATCCAACCATACTGGTCGTCCTGCCTTGTCGTAACCTAAGACCATGTAACATGGTCACACTTCTTACAGACACATGTAACATGGTCACACTTCTTACAGACACATGTAACATGGTCACACTTCCTACAGACACATGTAACATGGTCACACTTCTTACAGACACATGTAACATGATCACACTTCTTACAGACACATGGTCACACTTCCTACAGACACATGTAACATGGTCACACTTCTTACAGACACATTTAACATGGTCACACTTCCTACAGACCCATGTAACATGGTCACACTTCCTACAGACACGTGTAACATGGTCACACTTCCTACAGACACATGTAACATGGTCACACTTCTTACAGACACATTTAACATGGTCACACTTCCTACAGACCCATGTAACATGGTCACACTTCCTAAAAAGGAACATGGTCATACTTCCTACAGACACATGGTCACACTTCTTACAGACACATGTAACATGGTCACACTTCTTACAGACACATGTAACATGGTCACACTTCCTACAGACACATGTAACATGGTCACACTTCTTACAGACACATGTAACATGGTCACACTTCCTACAGACACATGTAACATGGTCACACGTCTACAGATGGGTGTGTGTCAAACACAACACATCTACACGTCTCAGGTGGGTGTGTGTCAAACACAACACATCTAATTATTAGACGTCAGACTTTACACACTGTTAATACATACGAGATGGGGCTATTCAACACACAGTGCCCTCACACAGATGGGATCAAAACTTAAAACAGATACCGTACTAAACGACAAGACGTCCGAGATCTGTACGCGTTTGTTTCCATGGGGGGAGTGCCCCAGCTCATATCTAGTAGCTCTGCTTTACATTGAACAATTAAATTTATTTCAAGGCAAGCTAACAGCCACACTGTGTCAGTTAATTTACCTGTTTTCTGGTAGGCAGGCAGGGCAGTCTGTGTCATTCTCCGCATAGCTCTCAAAACACCTGTCAAAACAAATGAAATTAGTCATTAAACACGATCAATTATACTTTATTTAAGTACAGGATGCATTGCTGGTGTACGTAGAAGTATGCTAGGTACATCTCATACTTGTCTAATGGAGACAGAACAGTTATTGATATTATTACTATGCTGCAGTCAATTGAAAATGTGTATATTTGAAATGACTTTCACTTCAAATGTATTGTAACCTGAGCTGTACAATTTTTGGCAAAGTATGTAATCTCATAGCCTGGTAAACTCACTTTGAACTGTGCGTGCATGTGTGTGTGTTTATGCACATACAACATATCAAGCAGTTCCAATAAAAATAACAACAGTTTGTGATCATTTCTCAGAAATAAATTTCAAATGAATATCACATCTACCGGGGTATGTGTAAAAGGAGTTTGAAACGAGCACAAAACCCAAGATAAAGCCCTGTGGCGTACTCACTGCTGGTGGTAGGAGTGTTGACAGAGGAAGTGGACAGATGGGACGTCCAGGGGGTGGCTACACACGCTACACTTGGACGCCTGGAAGATCTTTGCGCTGAAAGTGACAACAAAACTCACTAAGTTACATTTCACATAAATAGAATTCATCCAATCCATACTGGTCGTCCTGCCTTGTCGTAAGCCAATCTGTATGTGATGTCTTATTATAAGACAAAAACTGAGAAAAGCTGATGCTCTGTTACAAACACACAAGTGGTTCCAGCAGACATACAATCACGGTCATTCAAGCTCAGTACTTGAAATGTTCTCAGTAACATCTACCTTTATACAGGTGTCATCATTAGTGCTGGCTCCTGGACCACACGGTGGCACCAGTGGTGTGGCAGGCAGATGGAGGAGGGTGTTGAAAGGATAAGGACAGATGGAGATGGTAGAGGGGATGATAAAATAAGGGTGTTGGAGGCAGAAAGGTGTGTTGAAGGAAGAAAGAGAAACAGATGAAGTGAGAAAAAAGAATGAAAAGACAGAGAAGGAGAGAGAGAAGAGAGAGGAGAGAGGAGAGAGGAGAGAGGAGAGAGGAGAGAGGAGAGAGGAGAGGGGGAGAGGGGAGAGAGAGAGGAGAGAGAGAGAGAGAGAGAGAGAGAGAGAGAGAGAGAAAGAGGGTGGCAGAACGAGATGCTGAAATTGTTTCGTTCTCCTTATGGTCGGCCAGTCAATGTGTGATCCGGAGACAACAGTCACGACCTACTGACCTTGTCTTCAGCTCCTCGATGTGACTTCTCATCTTCTCCGTGTCGTCGCGGTACTGCTGAATCAGCCTCTCATCCTCCTTGATCAGATCCGACTGCTGCTCCAGCCGCCGCGTGATGTAATCCTGTCACATGTAGTAGACATGCGTCTAAACACCTACTTGTTTAAAGCTGCCTATCGTCCTTAGAGTCCTAGCACCTTCATCAATCCATTGACGACTCGGGCATTGTCTATGATTACGAGATTGCTTTATTTCACTTCATATTAACACTGCACCTCTTGTGTTACTTTCATATGGACTTTGCAATAAATGGTTACATACAAAGTGTGAGTAAACAAGATTCTAAGACGAGATGAATAAAACTAGCACGGCCCACTGATTAGTGATTTCTCAGTATTTTTCACTTATATTTTTCACTTATTTACCTTTCACCCCTATAACGACAATGGACTGACCTTCACTACAGCCAGGGTGGCTGTGGAGTTGTGTGCCAGTGTCTGTACCACTAGTAGTGGGGGTAGAAGGTTGTTCTTGTCTATATGTGCCACATTGTCAAGGTAACTGCATAGTTTCCGATGAACCCTAAATACAAATCTTACAAACTGTTTCCCTGAATCCAACTCGGCAAATTGCTAGGTAAGAAGTAACCAGAAGACTGATTTCATTCTTTATCCAAGTAATAATCAATTTTTTTCATATTCTATTTAATAAACTGGTGATTTAAACATTATCTTACAATGCTGTTTTTGTTTCAACAAGAAGTGACACCCTTTTACGTATCTTTATTTTAATAAGTATCTTTATTTCTGAGAATGTTGGCACATAAGGCTGCTGGAATAATCTGTACATAGCCACACTGTGAGTGACTTCACCAGTGTCTGTTGTGTGTGTGATGGTACACGTGAAAGGATATGAGCAAGGACTTCTATGATCTGCTGTTTACAGTTTTCCTCCTTGCGGGCAAAATATGCGAGGGCCTGGATCCACAAGTTGGAGTCGTACTGACTGCAACAGAAGGTACAAGGGTCAGTTGTGTGTGTGTGTGTGTGTGTGTGTGTGTGTGTGTGTGTGTGTGTGTGTGTGTGTGTGTGTGTGTGTGTGTGTGTGTGTGTGTGTGTGTGTGTGTGTGTGTGTGTGTGTGTGTGTGTGTGTGTGTGTGTGTGTGTGTGTGTGTGTGTGTGTGTGTGTGTGTGTGTGTGTGTGTGTGTGTGTGTGTGTGTGTGTGTGTGTGTGTGTGTGTGTGTGTGTGTGTGTGTGTGTGTGTGTGTGTGTGTGTGTGTGTGTGTGTGTGTGTGTGTGTGTGTGTGTGTGTGTGTGTGTGTGTGTGTGTGTGTGTGTGTGTGTGTGTGTGTGTGTGTGTGTGTGTGTGTGTGTGTGTGTGTGTGTGTGTGTGTGTGTGTGTGTGTGTGTGTGTGTGTGTGTGTGTGTGTGTGTGTGTGTGTGTGTGTGTGTGTGTGTGTGTGTGTGTGTGTGTGTGTGTGTGTGTGTGTGTGTGTGTGTGTGTGTGTGTGTGTGTGTGTGTGTGTGTGTGTGTGTGTGTGTGTGTGTGTGTGTGTGTGTGTGTGTGTGTGTGTGTGTGTGTGTGTGTGTGTGTGTGTGTGTGCGGTCATTAAATGTGTTGAGAATTGTTGCACTGATATGCCAACAAACAGACAGTGATTTACTATTTAGTCACTATCTGACTCACCCAAACTTCTTGCAAGTCTCGATGATGTGAGAATGTTCATTGTGTTCTATGTGGTACCTCAGTATCTGCTGGTATCTACGGGACAATCAATGACTGACATGGGCCATCCACTCAACATCACAAACACTCCAGGTTCATGATACACAAATCCACAAATTCAACAAATTATTTAACAATAGTACAAATTCAAACACCAATATAACTTCAAAAATCACTAACCTGCTTACAACGGCTTTATTACATGTTTTTTTGTGATTCGTTTTTATAAATGTTTACAATAACATTATGAATCTGTCTTACAGACCGATGGCCCTCTCTGATAACTCATAGGACCTCACCCAATCGAATCTGATGTCTCACAGAGATATATTAGCTCTTCCATAGTGCTGCACTGCTTGCCATAACTCACCAGTGACACCTCCAATTGTGTATGTTTCAAAAACTAGAATACCTTAATAATTAAGATACTGTACGTTCAAAATTAGATAACAGTTATATAAAATTAAACACATACTTCATGATTGATCATTGACTTTTTGTAATTTATTGTTATAATATTTAAAAGCAATCATTGGCAAAATAGGTTTGTTGGATAAAGTGTTTTTTGGCATAAAATATGATCATCAGTACTTACAATTTAGCTTTCTCATACAGGAAGAGAATGCCGGCTTTGAAGTTGTACATCTGACACAGGACCAGTACTTGGTCTAAGTCATAGCCAGCCTACAGGTAGGAATATATTGCTATATCAACACATGACATAGGACTAATAATTATTTGGTCCAAGTTAGTGCTGGTTCGATACCAGGTTTTGTTCGATACCGACTGATACCTAAATTTTGTTCGATACTCAATACTCGATACTTACATAGCACGTCTAATATTCACATAGAACACAGTACCCAGTAGAAGCACAGTATGCAACAGAAGTAGTGCTTGTTTGATACCAGAATTCTTCGATATCGATCGATATATTGCTGGTTCAATACCAGAATTCTTCGATATCAATCGATACCAGATTTTTCTTCTATTCTCAAAATTTACCTTGTAAGTCTAATTCAGTACAGTAGAGATCTCCAAAGAAACACACTATCCACTTAGAGTAATGCCACAGAAACACACACAATGTTCCACTTGTAGGGAAATAGATGATAATTTTAATCATGCAAACACTGATTAATGCAATTTTCATTTTATTTCAGTAAACAAACAACAGTTTCAATATAATTGATTACTGTTGTAAAACTAAAAGGTAATTGTAATATAATATTTATTACAACAATAAAGACAACTGCAATAAAATACCTAGTGACAAATACATTAATTGATTGCACTGAATTATTTTTAATTAATAACAGTACTTCACCCCAGTTGTTTGCAAATACACTACATTGTATATAGCAGCTTAATTTCAAGTCAACATGTTCTCTAAAGTTACCATCAACAAGTACAGCTGAAAGTTAACATACAAATAATATGTTATTGTTAAACACACCTATCACTTATAATAGTGCCAGCACAGTTGTACATTCAATGTTATAACAGTGTTTTACTAATTGGATCATAAAGATAATTGTGATTTAACATCAAAACTGTATAGATGATTACAGTAAAATAACACTAATTAATAATATAAAAAATATTAATAAAAATTACAACTGTACTTCCCAGTTCACAGCAATATTTTTGAATATAAAACTAAAATCACCACATTATCACGTACACATAACAAGCCCCATAATGATTTTGCAACTGTTTTCAAGAACAGGTCGGTTTATTCCTCTACCTCTGCCAGTGGTGAACCTGTTTGGCCAGTGCCAGTAACAGTAGATGCAGTAAGCGTATTGTCATCATGAATCATTCACATCGTGTAAGTCACTTCTTGACGCTGTGGCAACAGTAGTAGTTTCGGCAACCGATGGTGATTTGCTTCGACTGTAACTAGATGTCCACTGCTTGCTCATTGTCGAATATTTCAATAGAGAATGTTCTCGAGTCATTGCGACGTTGTCCATGACGACGTCGACGTGTCCTTCGATGAAGGTTGGTCATCACGTTTTGATCGTTTTTTGAATGGTGGACTGTGACTTGTTTCATCAAATTCGATGTATTTCCCCCGCAATCTTTGGGGCACTTTTGGCATTTCAAACACTCATTGTTGGAAAACTGCCAAATTACCAATGAATGTTGTTGACTTGTTGTTGTTTGTCTTGGTTGAGGGAGTCGGTCGTATACAGCGAACGGTGGCGCCACCAAACAGCAAAACAGCGCCACCAAACGGAACCCGGATAAACAAAGCTTGCGCATCGCGCTCGAATAATTATTTATATTAATATTATTAAATTAAAAAGTTTCATAAATACTAGTGCATGCAATAAACACTCTATAAAAATACTATAGGATGTGTGTTTTTGTACGCATAATCGTAATTAAAGTAGGGAGACAGACGACATGGTAGTACCACCAAACGAGTGTCACAAACCTTCGTTTGGATAACCGAAGCTAAGCGATGTATGACCTAGGCTAAGATCGCGCACATAAAACAGTTATTATACAGACTAACTCTACAATAAAGTTTTAGAAAACAATTCACATGTGATTTTATATTATTTTTTAAACAACCACGTCTAAATCAAGTTAGTAAACAACGACGTCATCGACAACGATGTTGCACCTTTGCATCGAATGGACTCGATGTCGAAGGTATCGTAGGTATCGAAGGTATCGAACAGTGGGCGTTCGATACCCAAAATATTGAAGTATCGCGATACCACTAAGTATCGGTATCGAACTTTCGCAATACTTCGATATATCGAATATCGAACCAGCACTAGTCCAAGCCAGCCTACAGGTATGAATATGTTCCTATATCAATACCGAACATAAAAGTAATATTTGGTCGAAGTCATAGCCAGCCTACAGGTAGAAATATACGCTTATATTAACACCTGACACACACGCATGCATGCACGCATGCACGCACACACGCACACATGCCACATGCACAAGTTCATCACAACAGACTGTTACAACAAACACTTTACTCACATTTGGATTCTGAAGCAGGTCGAGAGTCTTACGCTCTTTGTCAACTTTTGCCTACAAACAATTGTGATTAGCAAATGATGAGCCTAGGGGACATGTCAGGTCCTATGGCTGCACCTAGGGGACATGTCAGGTCCTGTGACTGCACTTAGGGGACATGTCAGGTCCTGTGACTGCACCTAGGGGACATGTCAGGTCCTGTGACTGCACTTAGGGGACATGTCACGTCCTATGGCTGCACCTAGGGGACATGTCAGGTCCTGTGACTGCACTTAGGGGACATGTCACGTCCTATGGCTGCACCTAGGGGACATGTCAGGTCCTATGGCTGCACCTAGGGGACATGTCAGGTCCTATGGCTGCACCTAGGGGACATGTCAGGTCCTATGGCTGCACTTAGGGGACATCTCACGTCCTATGGCTGCACCTAGGGGACATGTCAGGTCCTGTGGCTGCACTTATGGGACATGTCACGTCCTATGGCTGCACCTAGGGGACATGTCAGGTCCTATAGCTGCACCTAGGGGACATGTCACGTCTATGGCTGCACCTAGGGGACATGTCAGGTCCTATGGCTGCACCTAGGGGACATGTCAGGTCCTATGGCTGCACCTAGGGGACATGTCAGGTCCTATGGCTGCACCTAGGGGACATGTCAGGTCCTATAGCTGCACCTAGGGGACATGTCACGTCCTATGGCTGCACCTAGGGGACATGTCACGTCCTATAGCTGCACCTAGGGGACATGTCACGTCCTATGGCTGCACCTAGGGGACATGTCAGGTCCTATGGCTGCACCTAGGGGACATGTCACGTCCTATGGCTGCACCTAGGGGACATGTCAGGTCCTATGGCTGCACTTAGGGGACATGTCACGTCATATGGCTGCACCTAGGGGACATGTCAGGTCCTGTGGCTGCACTTAGGGGACATCTCACGTCCTATGGCTGCACCTAGGGGACATGTCAGGTCCTATGGCTACACCTAGGGGACATGTCACGTCCTATAGCTGCACCTAGGGGACATGTCACGTCATATGGTTGCACCTAGGGGACATGTCACGTCATATGGCTGCACCTAGGGGACATGTCACGTCATATGGCTGCACCTAGGGGACATGTCACGTCCTATGGCTACACCTAGGGGACATGTCACGTCCTATGGCTACACCTAGGGGACATGTCACGTCCTATGGCTACACCTAGGGGACATGTCACATCCTATGGCTACACCTAGGGGACTAGTATATTTATGTGTTTTTCTTCTGGTGTGTATTTGTATTTTAGGATTTTAATGTATGTAAAGTGCCACACAAAATTTGAAATTGGATGGCGCTTTTGGATGGCGGATTGGATGGTGCTATATTAAATAAAATATATTATTACTATTATTATGTCACGTCCTGTGGATGCACCTAGGGGACATGTCACGTCCTATGGCTACACCTAGGGGACTTGTCATGTCCTATGTCATCTAGGTCATCTTATGGTGCAAAACTGCGTAGTATAGACGTTTCTGTTGTTTCACAAAGTACATGGCTGAATCTCACACTTCAATCCATGCATAATAATTATGTTCACATGACAACTTGTCAGTGCAAACAAGTGGATCATGCCTAAATTATATTCCCACCTAGTCCTAACCGAAACTACTTTTACAATCACTCATATATGACTGACATATAAATTTACATACACATTTTCACTCACTTAAATCTCTTCCTTTCACTCACTTAAATCTCTTCCTTCCTTGGGCCAGAACAGTCAATATGCAGATTCTACCAAGCAGCTCATTACCTCATACAAGATTTTTATTATGGCACGGCCTGGCACAGTTCGGCCCGGCCCGTTCCAAAGTCAGTTTTACCTGACGTCTTGGTAATGTATACTATACAACTGATCCCTAAAACTATGATCTTATTACTAAACAGTCCACTACATATGTATTTACAAGTTGTACTCACAGAGATTTCCTTCTCATGGACGTACTCATGTAGATAGAGGTCAGTGAGAGTGTTGTAGAGCAAGGGAGGGCAGGACGACTGCACCTGGACACAACAGACACAAGACACGTCATCATATCACTGACACTAGACACAATACAGACACAAGACATGTCATCATATCACTGACACTAGACACAACACAGACACAAGACATGTCTTCATGTCACTGACACTAGACACAACACAGACACAAGACACGTGATCATGTCACTGACACTAGGCACAACACAGACACAAAACACATCATCATGTCATTGACACTAGATACAACACAGATACAAGACACGTCATCATGTTACTGACCCTACACATAACACAGACACAATACATGTCATGATGTCACTGACACTAGACACAACACATACACAATGTAATTATATCACTGACACTAGACACAACACAGACACAAGACATGTCATCATGTCACTGACACTAGACACAACACAGACACAAAACACGTCATTATGTCACCGACCCTAGATGTCATCATGTCACTGACACAAGAAGTCATCATGTCACTGACACAAGAAGTCATCATGTCACTGACACAAGAAGTCATCATGTCACTGACACAAGAAGTCATCATGTCACTGACACAAGAAGTCATCATGTCACTGACACAAGAAGTCATCATGTCACTGACACTAGAAGTCATCATGTCACTGACACTAGAAGTCATCATGTCACTGACACTAGAAGTCATCATGTCACTGACACTAGAAGTCATCGTGTCACTGACACTAGATGTCATCATGTCACTGACACAAGAAGTCATCATGTCACTGACACAAGAAGTCCTTCAAGCTGTAGTCTATGTACAATGAGGAACCGACAGAACTAATAAACCAGGTGGCGTTGTTATGCAACTCGTGCCTCGTACAGCCAACCACCAGTGTCCTGTTACCTCACTTCGCCGCATTCATTCATTATATCCAGCATTTTTTAACACACATTGTAGATATGTCTTATAACAGTTGGAGTTTAGAAGAATTCAAAGATGAACTGAAGAAAAAAGTGTGCACGTAAAGAGCACGATTATGTCACAGACCCGAGTCGTGTATCGGTGCCCTCCAGGGATCCTATATATCTCCTCTGAATATAAACATTGCTACAGGGCCCTTGTGATCTCTATAGGCAAACTCACTTCATATTGTCTAACAGTGATTTTGTATTTAACATAATTCTTTTATAATGTGAATCCAACACCAGAATTGAAGCCATGTTCAAATCTCATATTGGCATCTACACTCAGTAATGGATCAGTTCAGCGAGTGGTTGGGTAGTGGTTGTATAGGTATTTCAAACTCAACAGTTTGTATGCAGATGTCAAACAGTTACACTTATAACCATCTGTATGCAAAATAATGTGGCATTTGTTTATATGCTAAAAATCCATTTCCTGCACATTTGCCAAGATAAACCGAAAATCTGGGATCGATCTTTGGTTGGTCCATAAACGTTGTGATGTAGCACTCAATTATTATTTTTTCCCACAGTCAGGGCGAGGTTCTGAAGTGACATCACATTATACTTAATTGATGTGTCCAGTATGCTGTTTACGTTACAATCAGTTATATGCATAACTGCCATAACATTTTACCTTTGCAAACAATGCTGACAATGGTTACATGTGTGAATTACATTACTGTTATGGCATGACAGATTCTAGAGCAAACATTACTGCCAATGTTTGTCACTTTACCAACTTTCCCTATGTTTTTGTCATAATGATAATCTTCCGAAGTCAGAATTTCAACAAAATAAATGACTAGATGCATCCATTTTTTTCAAAGTTTTTGCTAAGCAACTGGGTGATAGATACGCTAGGTGGGTTAGCTAACAGTGCCTACTGTTGCTGAAGTGCCAACTGACCTTGATCATGTGTTCAAGGAACTCTGTCAGCCTACTCTGGTTGTTCACAAAAGATGTGAATGAATTCTTCGGCGCTGGCTCTCTGGGTTGTAGCCACAGCGCCACCTATCAACACAACAGGTTGTATTTAAGGCATTCACTGAACATGAGTACGGCAGTTGAGGGTCTAGTCATAACAACCGTGTTAGACTCACAACATTTTTAATGGGATGTTACAATTTTTAATATTTAAGTCAATATTTAACAGTTTAGAAACTTTATCAACATCTGTTATTTTTTTGGAAATGTTGATATTTGGGCACACGCAAACTGATTTATAGCGAAGGCATTGCTGTTGATTTGTCCCAAGGCATATGTTCATGATTTGTCACAAGTTCGTAATTGATGCCTTTTAACCAGATACTATTATTTGTTTTCAAACTTGATTTTGTAACAAGCTGTACAGAAAACTTCCAAATAGGCTTACATTGTTGGCAGACTATATGGCCGCCCTCAACTCACTGGAACTTGGTGCAAACTTGGAATTTTACAGCGTGCATTGACACTGCATTCCAAACAGCAAGTCGCACCAAAACAACAAACCATATAGTAAGATTTTATTTCTAGACACACATCCAGTCTACAAAACAGGACATAGCAATGCGTGGTAACTAATGGATCCTCAATGTTGTACGGATGTATTGAAATACTAAAACCGTTGAGAACAAAGAAGAGAAGACAACTGAAGAGACTACAACTGAAGACACTACAACCGAAGACACTACACCCGAAGACACTACAACCAAAGACACTACAACCAAAGACACTACAACCAAAGACACTACAACCAAAGACACTACAACCAAAGACACTACAAATGAAGACACTACAAATGAAGACACTACAAATGAAGACACTACAAATGAAGACACTACAAATGAAGACACTACAAATGAAGACACTACAAATGAAGACACTACAAATGAAGACACTACAAATGAAGACACTACAAATGAAGACACTACAAATGAAGACACTACAAATGAAGACACTACAAACGAAGACACTACAAATGAAGACACTACAAATGAAGACACTACAAATGAAGACACTACAACTGAAGACACTACAAACTGAAGACACTACAAATGAAGACACTACAAATGAAGACACTACAAATGAAGACACTACATTGAAGACACTACAACTGAAGACACTACACTGAAGTACACTACACCTGAATACACTACACCTGAAGACACTACAGAATCAACAATGAAGACACTAAAAACTGAAGTCACTACAACTGAAGTCACTACAACTGAAGACACTACAACTGAAGACACTCCCCAAGTTAAGCCCCCACTAACATAATAAAAATATTAATTAAGACTTTAAACCACTGGACAATACACCTGAAGACACTAATGGATCCTCAATGTTGTACGGATGTATTGAAATACTAAAACCGTTGAGAACAAAGAAGAGAAGACAACTGAAGAGACTACAACTGAAGAGACTACAACCGAAGACACTACACCCAAAGACACTACAACCAAAGACACTACAAATGAAGACACTACAAATGAAGACACTACAAATGAAGACACTACAAATGAAGACACTACAAATGAAGACACTACAAATGAAGACACTACAAATGAAGACACTACAAATGAAGACACTACAAATGAAGACAATACAAATGAAGAGAATACAAATGAAGAGAATACAAATGAAGACACTACAAATGAAGACACTACAAATGAAGACACTACAAATGAAGACACTACAAATGAAGACACTATAAATGAAGACACTACAAATGAAGACACTACAAATGAAGACACTACAAACGAAGACACTACAAATGAAGACACTACAAATGAAGACACTACAAACGATGACACTACAAATGAAGACACTACAAATGAAGCCACTACAAATGAAGACACTACAACTGAAGACACTACAACTAAAGACATTACACTTGAAGACACTACATTTGAAGACACTACATTTGAAGACACTACACTTGAAGACAATACACCTGAAGACACCACACCTGAATACACTACACCTGAAGACACTACACCTGAATACACTACAACTGAAGACACTACAACTGAAGTCACTACAACTGAAGTCACTACAACTGAAGACACTACAACTGAAGACACTCACCCTCCAAGTTGGCAATGTCCACCAGTGGTTCTGAAATAATAAAATATATTAATTAATTGACATTAAGCCACTGGATCGGGAACCTTAGGTTATGGTGGGCTTTTCTTTATAAATTTGGGAAAAGAACGTTTCATATTGACCACGTGAGCTATAAATTGTAATTTTGTGGATTTCAAGCCGATTTTGTAAGAACAGATATGTTTACACATTGGAAGAATTTCAATACTAGTATGTAAATGAAATACCACGTTGAAATTGAGAATAATATGGCAGATGGCCAAATATGATGCTGTGCTAACGTCTATGACATTGGTTGAGAAGTATGTTATTATGTGTCATTAAGCCTGCTGATGCTGTGTCAAGGTAGTTACTAAGTCCTGATGGTGAATGTCTCTGTGAGTAGGCCTAGAGACCTTGCGCCAAAGAGACATGTCACCTGTTATCAACAGTCCTGCAGACTTGGCATCAAGAAGTCATTTACTGTCACTAGACATGTAGACCTTCGCACCAGTCCATGTGCCACTTACTGTCACTAGGCCTGTAGTCAGTACAGAGAGTCTTCAGTAGGTCGGTGGTCTTCTCTGGCTGTTCATTCATTAACATCTTGCCGTACTTCTTCATGTACATCTCCGCCTGACAAACACACACATCCATGTGTTACTTGCAAGCACACAGTGTCGTCAAAACATCATACTACAAACCATAATTACAACTGAGACCCCAAAATAACAAAATTTTCAGCTGTGTGGAAACATTAGGGTGTAGAAAATAATTCCTACACACGCATCACAAACAATCAAAATCTAATGTCAAGATGAACACTTAACTGCAAAGAACCATTAATAGGTTTTATTTTTTAAATAAAAGCATTACATTTCTTCTCAGGGGTTGTAGGTGAAGCCCTGAATGTTTGACACATGAGGAAGACACACACGCACACGCACGCACGCACGCACGCACGCACACACGACACCAACGCACACCTCACACACACACACACACACACACACGCATGCACGCACGCACGCACGCATGCATACATGCGTGCATGCACACACAGACACACAGAGTTGCTAGCCGAGTCCTATTTAGATATTTCATCTAACTACATAATGAACTATATATTGTGTTACCTCATCAAAGTCAAGTTTGCTGATGTATGTGAGTGCCTGTCCATAATCCTTCACATCGTCCAGCTGTATCTTCAGGTACCAATCATGTTGATGATGTTTCTCCGCCAGGAACACAGCATGCCGGTAGTAGCCGGCAGATCGGCACACCCTGATTGCCGTCTCGACATCAAAGTCAACCTCTCGGTCTTTCGTCTAACGACACAGTGACTCAGTGAACTCAAGTACCAAGACATTACTAAAACTAGAAACTGGAAATTTTGTAACCCACGGAAGAATATTGACATTTCTTAGGATAGTTTTGTCAGACTTCAGATCAAACATTTTGATTTTTCAAAGAGACGAGGATGCCTTAGACCGTGATGGGATGATTGTGAAGAGATGTGGAAGGATTGGAAGAGGAATGGAGGTCCAATGAGAGCAGAAGGTAGAGGGGTGTGGAGACGATTGGTGGAGACAGCAATGCAGGGAGAAATGAAAACAGAAATCAAGACCCAAGACATAGGGGGACAGGAGGCAAGCAACACCTTGGTAATGACACAGACAAGCTGCAATTTGCTTGCTACTGGTGACAGTGAGTGAGACTTCTCAGACTGCAGGAGGGAGATTAACGCAGAGGTGTTCCTCCTGGCTGATAATTCAAATGGTATCACCACTATCTGACATACAGGATCAAAACATAAAATTCTTTCAAGAGTCTGGCACATCGCATCGATGTCTCTTATGTAATAAGATGTATTATATTATTATGTAATTAATCAAAACATTTATTTCATCTACTCATTTAACATTTTAACCTATTTAAAATAGTTAACGTTTTAGAACTACTGTACTTTTCTTATTTATATGTACATTTATGTTTTTGTCATGACAGACAGGCCAACATTCGAGATGACTTCTTCCTAAAGGGTAATACAGTATTACTGTTTTGTCAACACTTGCAAGTCGCGGACCATAACAACACAGCGTGGTCTCACCATGATGAAGTCGTCCAGTTTCTTGACATCCTTCAGCTTAGTGCAGCAGTTGAGGAGCAGTGTTGTGTGGTCCTCTGTCGCCAGCTGGGCCTTGTGCAGGGCCTCCAGGTACGCCGTCAGGTTGTGGATGCGCGACGCGTCCAGGAACTACATACGTCACATACGACGTGTCACTGATGCACCGACACAGGACAGGACAAACATGACACGGGACAGGAGTAGCATGACGCAGACACAGGACAGGATTTACATGACACAGGACATACATGTTACCGACACAAGACAGGACATATATGACACTGATGCAGGATAGGAGATGTATGACACTGACACTGACACAGGACTGAACATACACAGAATACTCCAGTCACTGTGTCACAGTCAGTCACAGGTGACTGACTGTGACACAGGACAGGATATGTTCACAGAAAGTACTTACATTGACATTTGACAGTCCCCGCACACTGACAGTTCACGTGTGACTGACTGTGACACAGGACAGGATATGTTCACAGAAAGTACTTACACTGACATTTGACAGTCCCTGCACACTGACAGTTCACGTGTGACTGACTGTGACACAGGACAGGATATGTTCACAGAAAGTACTTACACTGACATTTGACAATCCCCACGCACTGACAGTTCACGTGTGACTGACTGTGACACAGGACAGGATATGTTCACAGAAAGTACTTACACTGACATTTGACAGTCCCCACGCACTGACAGATGAAAGTTGACACTGACTGACATATACTGGTTCACAACATCAGACACAATAAAATTCACACTGACTGACACTTGCAAATCCACACTGGGGTACATGAGAATTACTACTAACTGACATTCAAAAATTCATACTACATGACATCAGGGTGTTCACACTGACATGATAATCTCCTCAAAATTAACACAATCTCATACCTAATTATTCACACTGGTAATCCCATAAATTCTCATTGGTAATCCCACAAACCAATGCAAGATAATCTCCACAAAGTGACATGCATTAGTCACGACAAACTGGTATAAAAACGTCCACAACTGATGCATGTTAATCCCCACAAAATGCACCGAGCAGTCCTACAAAGAAGACCACAGACAAGCGTGCTGACCTTGCGTATGACATAGGAGGCCTCCAGCTTCCCTATCGTGCTGACCTTTCTTTAATGGGGGTCCATTCCTATCTTTTTCCCTTGCTGCAACATACATCCAGACACCATGTACTGGTCAACACACATCTCTACTGCGTGAAAAAAATTAAATTGTTGTAGAAGTTGCTTGTTAACAATACCCAGTAGTTTATGTTATCCGATGAAACGAATGCCACCTGTTAGCAATATTTTAGTTTGTATATTGACACTTCTAATTTTTGTATCGTGCTTATCATAATAACAGTTTATTTCTCTCCTGGCAATCACAAAGATTGAAACGGGTACATAAAAGCAAGATGCCACAGCAAATATATTATAAACTCGAGCCATAGCAAATATGTTATAAACTTACATTCAACTGGCTTATAAATTCAGATTGCTGCATTTCCTTATTCAGTCTACCGATGGGGCTAGATTAATGCAACATGTTCCCAAAGTGTGTCACCATAAGATCAAAAATTCAGGAACAAATCATCAACTATAGGCAAGTAGATTTAACAAGATTTAACAAGTACGTGTCTGTGTTATACGTGCAGCTGATCACCTGTATAAGTGGTCGCCGTACTGGCGGTAGATGTCCACCACTCCGTCCTGGTCATAGTGCTGACTCTGGGCCAGGCTACAACCAAAGACTCACTGCTACAACACCAGTCTGTGCAGGCACAGGCATTTAAGGAGAGACTGTCTGTTTGTTTCTATTGTAAAATCATGAACAAATTTAGATACACATATATATTATATATATATATTATATATACACATACGTGTATATATATATTTTATATATATATATAATATATATTATATATATATATATATATATATATATATTATATATATATATATATATATATATATATATAGTAACATATTAGTAATTAGTGTATGTGTTAAGATAAGTTAAATTAAACAATAATAAATAATAATAAATGTAAAATATTTATATACAGTGGAACCCCTCACGAGCGACCACCCTCATTTACCACCCGCTTTTTACGACCGTTTTTTCATTGACGGAATGTCTACGCTGTATAAATGTTCCCTCACTAACGACCACCCGGCAGACGCGACCAACGACCATGGCAATTTGAATTTTACCCCTGACGAACGACCAATCCGATAGGTGGCCAAGCACATTTGTTAACCTAAATATCGCAATGAACTCTCATTAAACGCATGACTAACGCGCATGGACGCAGATAATGCCATAAAAACAATAAATCGCCCGATGACGACCATTCATTTTGGCGATCTTTTACTTTCTGACCGAATTATGAAAACGACATCTAACAGCCGCTAGACTTTCCTCACATATCTTATATATTTATAAACACACACTGTTATAAAATTAAATCACTTACATTATTGAAATAAATAAATTCACGAAACAAAGTCGCGCAAGAACTCGCCGGCAAGACATCATGGCGGACATGGTCACCGTCAGTGGAGCCCTACGCGTAACTCTGCGATTAAATATCCATATTGTGTATGACTAAAGTTTAGAAACTTGTGTATGATTAAAGTTTAGAAACTTAGGCTAAGTTTTAGGTTAGTTTAGGATAAAACCGGAATGCAGATTTAGCGACACCGCGATAAAATATCGACGTAACGCAACGGTAATCGCAGGTGATGTCGACTTTAGTTTAGCTCGATTTAGATTTGTGAATTTTATTCTTCACAGCAATTTAAATGAT
The DNA here is from genome assembly GCA_025642075.2 of Ridgeia piscesae. Classification (NCBI taxonomy): domain Eukaryota; kingdom Metazoa; phylum Annelida; class Polychaeta; order Sabellida; family Siboglinidae; genus Ridgeia; species Ridgeia piscesae. The sequence continues at coordinate 1,253,018 of JAODUO010000028.1, forward strand.
TTAATTGTATGATCTAGCGTATGTATATGTAATATGAGTTATTAGAGAGGAAGTTTCGCGGCTGTAAGAGGTCGTTTTCATGATTAGATCAGAAAGTAAAAGATCGTTTTGCGGCGGTGGAAAGAACAACAAAATGGCGACCGCGGTGCGATTACCCAGACGCCGTGAGGTGGCAGCACTTTTTAGCCCCTCAGACCGAATTTAAATAAATTAAATGAGAATACTTTTTATCAGATATAATTAAAAAACGATTCAAAATGAGGATACTTTTTATCAGATATTATTTAGAAAAAAACGATTCAAAATTAAACTCATACTGAAACGTGTCACACATAAAATAAAGAGAATAAATAATTTTGTTGTTGTTAATGTTATCTCATTTTTTATGTCCTACTTTATTTTGTGTATTTTACTTAGTGGTTGTAAGCGCCCCCTAGTGTTGATGTTAGTCGTTATAAGCGCCCCCTAGTGTTGAATGTTGCAAACCCCTCACGAGAGACCACCCCTCTTTTAAGACCGCCCCACTCTGATTTGGGGGGCGGTCTTAAACGAGGGGTTCCACTGTACCTAATGGCGACCACATAGAGATTCTTCTTAAAGAGTGTTTCTAGTTTCGTCTGAGTGTCCTTCTCCCTCAGCTGGTAGAGCTGCAAACAGATACCATGGCAACAGCCTCTATGACAGACAACCGTTTCCACGAAGAGGGTTATTATGACAAACAACACAGGCCTTCATATAAGCTCTCGCATATGCCTCTTGGTAAAAAAAAAAAATTAGTTATGAAAAGTCATAATAGTAACAACTTTAGTAGTAGCAATATATATATATATATATATATATATATATGTTAATAATTATGCAGTTTTAAGGAAACAGTCATTCAGTTAATCGATTAATACTTTTTTAACTCCATTAGTTCTGACCAGCTGTTACCATGGTAATTATCTACCCCATTTGAAGGCATTTATTTTCCCCACCTTGCCGTCGACTGTGAGTATGTAGGGGGAGCCCCACTCACAGATGACATCAACGACCTCTGGCACCGCGGCTGAGAAGGCAATAAACTTGTTCTTGATGTCATACAACGTAACCGTGTACATCTGGGTCATGGCGTGACCACTGCTTCTGCAAAGTTATCACATCACAACTGTCACAGACGTTCCATGAACATAACTTCACCATGAACACAACTGCCATGGTAACAAGTAAAAGATAGGGTTATACATAGTACACTATTCATATACAATATCAACCAAACCACACAGCTCAGTGAACTGCAATAAAACTGCAACACAAAATCAAATTTTTTATTGTGAAATTTTAGCTAACATAATAATTTTTAATATAATTTTAAAATGAAATTTTAGACATAATATTTATTTATTTATTAGCTTAACATAATTAATTATAATAATAAAAAATATAATAATCTTTTTATTGGTTACTTTATTATTCAAATTTGATAGATATATATATAATTATATAAACATGTATTTATATATTTATATATGTATATATATATATAATATATGTATATTATATATATTATATTATATATTATATATATAGTTATTATTTTTCACTTTATTGTAAATAGGCACATGACTCAAATGCCAGAACACATTCCTATTTGACACGAAATGTACATAGCATGTTGAAAATGGCAAATAAACTTTTATGATTATGATTATTTACAGTGAACGAACTTGCCCAAAGTTCAAAATGGTAGCACAGAATTCAAACGTGGGGTTCCCACAACCGATCCCAGCCGTGCTGGAGGGAGGGGTTTGTTCTTGCACACCACACAACTTACCCTGCCCCTGCTCGAGGGAGGGGTTTGTTCTCGCGCCCCACCACAATTAAGTATCCACGGTACCAGTGAAGCTGCAGCTTCTCTCCCTCGAAGGCGAGACAGGGCCCTCGCTCATCAGTCTGGTAGAAGTAGACGGCCTATAAGGGAGACAGAGGACATCAGGCAGGCAACAGGCTCTGTAGGGACCTTTAGTTGTACTGAGACGTCCTACAGGGGAGACAGAGGACATCAGACAGGCAACAGGCTCTGTAGGGACCTTTAGATGTACTGAGACGTCCTACAGGGGAGACAGAGGACATCAGACAGGCAACAGGCTCTGTAGGGACCTTTAGATGTACTGAGACGGCCTACAGGGGAGACAGAGGACATCAGACAGGCAACAGGCTCTGTAGGGACCTTTAGATGTACTGAGACGGCCTACAGGGGAGACAGAGGACATCAGGCAGGCAACAGGCTCTGTAGGGACATTTAGTTGTACTGAGACAGCCTACAGGGGAGACAGAGGACATCAGACAGGCAACAGGCTCTGTAGGGACCTTTAGATGTACTGAGACGGCCTACAGGGGAGACAGAGGACATCAGACAGGCAACAGGCTCTGTAGGGACCTTTAGATGTACTGAGACGGCCTACAGGGGAGACAGAGGACATCAGACAGGCAACAGGCTCTGTAGGGACATTTAGTTGTACTGAGACGGCCTACAGGGGAGACAGAGGACATCAGACAAGCAACAGGCTCTGTAGGGACATTTAGTTGTACTGAGACGTCCTACAGGGGAGACAGAGGACATCAGACAGGCAACAGGCTCTGTAGGGACATTTAGTTGTACTGAGACGTCCTACAGGGGAGACAGAGGACATCAGACAGGCAACAGGCTCTGTAGGGACATTTAGTTGTACTGAGACGGCCTACAGGGGAGACAGAGGACATCAGACAAGCAACAGGCTCTGTAGGGACCATTAGTTGTACTGTTCACTTTTACACCACTGCCTTTATTTGGGGTGTAGCTTACACAGTGATCTGCCATCTTGGTAACAAACAACAAAATGCTGTGCACTGTCTACCATGGAACCAAAGTGATTAGTGGCATTATGATGGATAACGCCTGAATGTGATACACACACTCCTTAGATGACCGACCAAAAATGCCAAATAAAAGTACTGTTTCATTTGTCTGACTATTGTAGATGTTTCTGGATGTTCTTGAAGTTGTTGTGTGTAGCCTGGCATGGGCTGTTGCTATTATATCAGACCAGATGTTACATGACTGCTGAGCATTCCAACTGACTTGTCTTCTTCACATTCAGGTGGTTGCCTCTGTATAGAGGAACACTACACAATTCACACATGCACTGTTTTAAACCATTGATTAAAAACAGTGTTTTTTATATTATTTTTCCAAGTTTTTGAAGAGTGTGTTTAGGTCGTGTTTCCGACCCAGACCTCAGTTGCTGCCTTGAAGGGTGTGAGAGTGCTGAGGACACTCTGTCGGAGATCTTGTTCCACAGAATGAGTATGGGTGCATGTTGTCTATCATGATGTATTACTTAGTTACAAGGTCTGTCAACCCATCATTAATGGATGTCAAACTTGTGGCATGTGTGGACATTCCGTCAGTAAAAGTTCATTTAGCATATGACGTTTTGGGCACAGACAACACAATGTACATATTACTACATAAACATTGTTGGCAAAATGCCATGCTTGATGGCGGTCATTGGCATAATTCTGGTAGACTACTAGGGACCAGCACATCCACAGGATGTCATTGTACTGAATGCAAAGGAAACTGATCTACAATAGATAAGTACACAAAAGTGAAAGCACTTACATCTCGCCTGCCAATGACAAACTGGCTCTCCAGGGTTGAGTCAGTGCAACATCTCAGTCTACACCCGTGACTGTCCAGAACACACTACAAGACACAAACACATCTCTGTCAAGAACACACTATAAGACACAAACACATCTCAGTTTACACCCGTGACTGTCCAGAACACACTACAAGACATAAACACATCTCAGTCTACACCCGTGGCTGTCCAGAACAAACTACCATAGACACAAACACATCTCAGTCTACACCCGTGACTGTCCAGAACACACTATAAGACATAAACACATCTCAGTCTACACCCGTGACTGTCCAGAACACACCACAAGACACAAACACATCTCAGTCTTCACCTGTTACCATGCAGAACACACTGCAACAAACACATCTGATATAAATTTCCAGATAACCATGTGCACAGGAAAAAGGACTAATAAAAAGTACTGACCATCATAAATGTGTGACTGACTAGAAACACCAGCATTTAGTGTCTGGTGTCTCCACCATGGTCTGGCATATAAACACTACAGGTGGTGTGTGATTATGAACTGACTTGCAGTTACATGACCCTACCATGGTGACGTCCTTGCTCTTGGTGTGTACAGTAAATGACATGACTGCATGCTCCGTGGAGACAAACAGCACAGACGAGTGACTCTGTGACTTGAATGCCAGGCCAGTGATAGGGTGGGGACCTTCATGGATCACCCTCTGCTTGCTGTGTCTGCAATCAAAGGTCAAAGGTCGTAGAGCCTGAAGGCAGAAACGTGCCAACCTTGCATAAGTGAAACAAGTGACTAAGTATATATATATATATTGTATTATAACAATATTTTATCTGATCATTATCCTAAATTATGAAACTATTGAACACAAAATATAATTTACTTTGCTATGGTACAACAGAGAAGTTGATTTACTTATTCCAGGAATGCTCGGAATAAGATGGGAATATATCACACGTGTATTCATGAAACTGCACTGGCTTCCCGTGAAGCAATGCGTTCAGTACTTAGTCCTGCTACTGGTGTTTTGTGCTCAACATGGACTGGCGCCACCTCACATCACTGACCTACTTGAACAAAGAGCCACTAGAGTGTTGCACTCAACCGCGAACACCTCGCAGTTGATATGGCGACAGAATTTTCTCGGTATTTGCTCCACAAATGTTAAATTCCCTTCCAATTGAGAAGAAGAAAACCTGTCAGTTTATTTAATTTGTATTTATTTATTTTTGTTTTATGTATTTATTATCTTGAATATGTTTTTACACTAACTTTACATAATGTTGTCACTGCTTTATTACCAATATACTCTTTATTTTAATAATCATCTTAGGAGTAACTTATTTATAATTTATTACTATTAATATTATACATATTTTATGTATTGTCATTTACATTAAGAAATCTAATCTATTAATTTTTAGTAACTTATTAATATTCTGCATATATACATACTAGGCTAGTGCTGTCGATCGCCAATTGCGCCATAGGTTTGCTATTTGGCGAAAATCAAATCAAACTATTCGCCAATTTTTGGCGAAACGTTATTTTGGTCATTATTATTGACGTTATCAGCAGTATATGACTGCATTATTCACTGCCCATCTCTGTTGAAGATGCCTAAACGACTGCACATCACACCGACCCAAATAACCAGTCAGCGCAAGGTGCCTAGCAGGATAAACAGTAGGTCACTAATCCCTCCTTTTAGCCACACTTATAGACAATAGCAGGGCTTAATTCAATTAAGAATTGTGTTGCCAGGACAACGGGGACCTGCTGGATGACACTAGTTACAAGTTTGAGTGGACACCCAACTCTGTACCTGACAGGTTCCCTGTTATTGCTCAGTGTCGGCGCAGTCACATGGCATGTTCATTAAATAATTGATGTGCCATCTGGTAAATATTCAACCAAATGTCAATATATGGTTGATCTAATTCATGTATATTTGGCAAGTCTCATAACCAGAACACATTACAGAGAGAAAGATGCAGGTCAAAAACATGTTTTATCTTTTACATATAATCTCTGTCACCCAGGCCAGAATTACAGTCGATGTGTAGACCATTACAGTTAACTACCTTGGAGAATTATTCTATTCAACTAATCAGTTACTGACCAGTCAAATGATGTTTTAAGATAGGTAATAATTATATCAATGCACTGTTTGAATCCCTGCGTGGCAACAAAAGTAGAGTAGATGTTTCTAAATTGTAAGGCCTTTGTTATAAAATGTTTATCTTTTAACTTCTATAGAAGAAAGATGTTCCATTAATTTATTTTGGGTATTTGCAAAATTCTCAATTGTTGTTCAGCTTATATTACATAATTTTTTGACCTAAAAATTGCTAAAAGAAATCTCATTTGGCTAAAGACATTTCTGACCTTTAGCCAAATTGGCTAAATAAATTTTAGGTCTAGCGCTAGCCTAGTACATATTCATGTACTCACAGTGCTTCCAAATGGATTTTATCTAGATTTATGGTGCTATATAAATATTCTTCTTGTTACCTACTTATAACTTCTAATTTTTTATGTTTTGTGTTTCACCATAAAACAAATTAAGCAACATGTGCAATTATTAATATACTGGGATGTATGTTTAAATATAACATATGCTTGTCTCTATTGGTGTGGCAGTACATACATAAAGTAAACAAAATCTGAAATGTATCCCTCATCTCATCCATTTTGTGGTGTCTTATTCTGGTTGCTTGCCTTCATTAATTCATTTATATAGATCACTGTTACATCTTCTACTTGGTAACATGCCTAAGTACAACAGTTGGTTCTGGTCTCTAATTGGCAACATTTTTACCAAGTTCCGAGTTTTAAGAAATGAGAAAGTATTTTTGATATAGCATACTGATAAATTTGAGAGAACTCATGAGTAATGAACAATAAAGTATTGGTAGTTACCTTTCCTTGGTGACGTCGCCTTTAAACAGTACGATGCTGCCATTCTGGAAGCCCACTGCCATGTGGTTGAGATTCTCATGAACGGTCAGACACGTCACCTGTCAAACACCTCAACCTGATAACAACCTGTGGGACACTACCAGGAGGTCAGGGCTACCACAGTATGTGAAAAAACCGACCGATCGATTGATCGATCGATCGATCGACTGGCCGGCCGGACGAACGAACGAACGAACGAACCTGTCAAATGGACTGTCACAAATCACCTGCCACAGATGAGAACCTGTCAGACATACTGTCAGACAGATGCAACTTGTCATATATACAATGTTAGAAGCATCATCTGTCACATACACTGTGAGGCATGTCACATGTCACATACACTGCAAGGCAGACACTGTCAATTGGTCACATGATGTAAGGATGCAGGAAGGAAGTATTAATATTATAATTAAAAGCGACATTACAGTCAATTCTGGGACTGCTGGTAGTTGTTACAACTTAGAAAGTAATATTGCTGTGATTATGAAAGGTTTCAACCTACCTTAGTGGGGGTGTTGCCGGGAATGGCTCTGGCGATGCGGGAACACAGCGGGTTACCTTTCTCCACCTTTGGTCAACAATAAAATGTCTTGTCAAGTTAACATAGTGACCATCGTCTAGCAGACAACAGTAACCCTTACAGCAATACTGAACTTGGTTATTCAGCTACTCATCAATCAGAATAAAATGACATCCTCCAAAAGCTTTGTGTTCCATAAATAATTGTAAATAATTTTATATCAATGTTAAGATGTGTTGAGGAATTCCAAGGAACCATAATGATCCTGGAAGAAATTCACTTTGTATTTTTACAGCCATCAACTTCTGTCAACAATCAAGTGAATCAACACTCACAAGCCACTCTCTGTCAACCTAAAGATGGTAAACACTGTTGAAAGTACTATTTTGTTATCAATAGCAACAATGCCTATGCTGTAGATGATACTATTTGCACACAGAGCTACAAGATATGAAATTTTCATAAATGATATTTTATGATGGGATAGGACTTTTTATATTAACATGTTATGTAAAACAGCCCAACCAATCAGTAAACCTCAGATATATTGCAGAAGATGTTTAGCTTTATGAACAAATGATTTACGTCCAGCTAACATCTAGCATGAACCCTTAAACAAGTAAAAAATACCTTAAAAGGAATAACAACAAAGCATTATATAAATTTCTTTTGTTGCATATACATGAAGTACCAGGGGTACACTATTATATGTAACATTTGAGTGTGTTTAAAAAATACATAAAAATATCTCAATTTAAAATGTTATATTAAACACGGCTTGCCCGCAGATCACGCAGAATTTTCAGATTTAATGAGTTTACCAGCATGACTCACATCCCAGCATCCGTAAAAGAGCAGCAAACATATGCATATTTCTAAAAGCCCACTGGCATTGGATAAAGTGTTGAATTTCTAATGTGTTTATTTTTTGGCTTGGTGGGTATGACTATAAATATAAAGATGTAACATAATACAAATTAAAGCATTAGGTGTTTTTATATCCTTTATACAATGCCAGTGGGCTTTTTGAAATATGCATATTTTGCAGCGCTTTTACGGATGCTGGGATGTGACGCCATAGCTGGTAAACTCATTAAATCTGTAAATTCCACGGGATCTGCGGGCAAGCCGTGTTTAATATAAAATTTTAAACATATAGATATTTTTATGTATTTTTTTAAACATACTCAAATGTTACATATAATAGTATATTTCACATATATGCAACAAAAGAAATTTATATAATGCCTTATTGTTATTCCCTTTAACCAACTGGGAACTCAAAGATATGAAGGCATTACTTTTTTTACATGGGTTGGTAAATTAATCCAATTTTGTGCCCGAGATTTAAGCTGTTTATGAGAACAAAACTAAATACATACACTCGTTCAATTATAGTTAAATTATCAGCAATGATAAATGAAACCTTGCCGGTTGCACTGACATTCTTCTACTAGTCTCACCTTGTTGAGATTCCATACTTTGATCAGTGGGTTTAGACCTGGCTCATCCTCCTGAATACAAAGAGTATCAAACTTACACAAGTCACCACACTAATGGACCTCTAATTTACAATTTTTTCAAAAGCAGTTCTTAGACAAATGTGATATACAGTTCCATAACAATATTACAATTTTAGTCAGTTTATTTAATTTTTACTTAATTCTGAAACATAGATTACTATGAATTACTGCAATGACAGCATTTCATGTTTATATACAATACATTTCAAAACACCTCACGTTTTTTATATTGCTACAAAATGTCACCAATTAATGAAATCACTATAAATAAAATTGAACAGCCATGTTCTTAACCCCTTTTATAGAACTGTTATGAAATTTACATGCAGACCAACGTAATCACACTCTTTAGAGCACCAACAGTGCTTGTTATGATGCAATGCAAAGTTCCTCATGTTTCACAACTTTAAATATTACCTCTAAACATATTTTGTTACCAGGTCTGAAATTTGGCACAAATAAATTCCATAACCATCCCAATACATAGACAAAATGTCATCAAAATCACAAGCGGTAAAATTTTTTGTAGATGATTTACATAGAAAATACGCACCCCGACCGTGACGAGAATATTATGCTGCTTCAGCTGATACAGATGTGTAACACATAGTTCGTATGCGTGGAATGATGACACATCGAGTTGGCGACTGACAAAGTAAAGACTGCCTTCCTCATCACCGAGGACAAGTTGACCTCGTCCTGAAGTACATGCGGACACCTTCACATCCTGCAAGGAGAACCTCATGTTACAAAATATTCTGTAATCCATTCCCTTCAATTACACCATACATACAAATCAACATCATGCTCAGTCACGCACAAACATACACAATATAGTAAAAAAACATGAAGTTTTTGACACAGTATCTCCCGGCAATCGTGTTGAATGCATTAGGTACATTTACAAACATCATTAGCATAAACTGCTTGTTTTGCTAGGCTTTTGATATGATAGACAATATACAAGGCTCACCTTCAATTTGTCAAATGGTTCGTTGGTTGTTGGGTCCCTCACATTTTCTTTGTCAAAGAAGTTGAATCTTCGCCACTGTTGAAAACATGCATTTAATAATTATTAACTCATAAATCAAAATTAAACATAGGTAAATACTATACTTCCTGATAGTACACAAATTACATGGCAAGTTACATTTTCACATATAATGACTATATACTATACTAGACAATACACATGCCATAATTCATATACACCAGAGCTGACCCCCCTCCACCTAGCGTTGAGCATTCTTCACTACGTAATTTCATCACCGTCATGTACGCATCAGTTTTAGTTTGTCACCACCCTCCCTATGTGTGCAAGATGCTCGTGAAATGTAAATGTTGCCTAAATTGTTATAACCGTCTTCATGACGACATTATCATCTCACTGTTTATTCTTAAATTCATTATAATTTGAAATGATCGATTTCATAACAATTACTAGTCATGATTGCCATGAAAAAATGGTTTGACTTCGACTCCGAAAGGAGTATAAATTAATTACAAGAAAGCTGGATCTCCATAATAAATTATAATACAGTCGCGCCTCGCTATAACGCGACTCGCTATAACGCGAATCGGCTATAACGTGGTCGGTCATGGACCCCGTATTTCTGCCGCCAGGGGGGAAATGGGTGCTACAGCTAACAATAACGCTGTAATTAACTGTCACTTATTGTTATTGAAGTCCTCATGTTTGTCTTGTACAGGTGTATCTAGAAAAAATTTATTGATATTAAGAAATTTAACACAGAAGTACAACTGCGTTGCTGAGTTCGTTGTTTGTTGGGCCCCTGGCTTCTGCTCTGCCGTCAGCTTCGCGGCACCAATCCAATCGTTTTTCAAACCGATCTATTGTGTAACCAGCGCTTGGTTTGTGTGGTAATTTCTTAAGTGTTTGTTTAAAACGTTACCAATTCCTTTGATTGCATTTAATTAACTTTAGGCACAATAAATTTGGTACAAAGTCCTGTTTGTTTGCGCCGATATCAATCGCGTTTGTCTCCTGCCAGTTCGCTGTGGCTTCGGCGAAGGCGCCCGTTCACTGTGGCTTCCGCGAACGAGTGCCTTGAACGAGTGCCTTCGTCGGCTTGTAAATGGCAATTAAATTGCTTACGAATCGGGCGGTGACCAAAAATAATTATGGTACTGAAATGGCAGGCTAAAGTTATGTTATGTTTTCTTCACTACGTATACGAAAAAACATTTACTTGTGCGCAAATATACGAATTCGTCAACTGCGTGTGAACCGCAGTAGCCTCGAAACACCGTGAATTGCATTATAAATCGGCACGGTAAATGTGCGATCTAAATTTATATTTTGGGATTGATTAAAAGATGAAATTAGCCAACAGTCAGCGCAATTAGTATAAGTATTAATATTTGACCGACTTCGGCAACATGTCAATTCATTTGTGCGTTTAGGCTGCTGAGTTTAAGGTTATTTTAGACCGCGTACTGTGTTATCGCTCCGCCTCAGTTCGCATCGCCAGACGAGGCGCGTTGGCTCTGAATTTATTTCAAAACTATACACCATTCGCAAGATTTACTCAGTTCAACATTCGACAGTGTATATTATTTTAACGTAATACACATTTACGTTGGTTTCAATGTCAGTTAGTTTTATAAATCACGCATACACCGTGCAACCAGCACATTGGCTTTGGTTGCTGTTGTGGAATTTTTTGGGTGGTGGCGCCCCTGGCGGAATATAATCTATAACGCGCCTCGTTTACAACGCGGTTCCATTTCGTGGACCCCAACTACCGCGTTATAACGAGGCGCGACTGTAGTATGAATATTATATTTGATATAACTATAAAAGCCAGCCATAAAACCCATATTCAGCAGAATGGACACACAATTTGTCAATGTAGTTTCAATGGTGACAAACAGGGAATAGACTTGTATGCATTTTTTAAAAGTCGGAATCAAACAAAATGTTTCGTAGAAGAGATAGATAAAACAGTGAAAACACGGCCACCAATGATATTCGTGTCAACGTTCGTTGTTAAAAAGGAGAAAATACCGAGTGACAGCACCGCCTCCTGCAGTCCTGGGGCAGGAGTCATTTTTTTATCTGAACTCAGTTCGGGAACTGCGAATAATTACACATTCTCTAAATCATACATTCACAGCCAATCATTCAACAGTGCTACAACATAACTGGCGTTTCGTGCAACAGCAGCAGATGAAAAATACTAGTATTTCTTAACCTGTAAAAACGTCATATCGCGGAAACGCCGTTTCCCACCGAGCTGTCATGCGAATGTCAAGGCCGACGACTAAACCGCAGAGATACACCGACTGAATATCCGGCTCCACGACCTACGTAAGATATCATGACGCAAATTCTTTTTATGACCACGTCTAGATAAATAAATTACGTTCACTATAGTATAAGCCACCATTTCACACACGCACTAACGCACGCACTCATTTATACACACCCGCAATGCATGCACGCACGCACGTACTCACACATATGCACGTCGATATCGCTCGCATCCACTCAAATTATTATACTGGGGACAAGCAACGTGTACATATTGTCAAATATGTACACGTTGCCTGTCCCCCGTATAATACACATACGTTATCGCTCCAAAGGTTAACAACAGCTCTTCCCTGTCTTCCTATGCCATGATCCAATGACAGCTTACTTGTGCTGAAGCTATACGACTCAGCCCACCCAATATAAAAACATGATTCGCCCACAATAAGCATGTTTATAGGGCCCTTGATATAGATCTAGACTACGCCTACTCTCTCGTCAAGACGTCGCTCCGTGCAGACCTATCTAGTATTATGCAACTAAAAATTAAACCAAAATTAATTGTAAAATATGTGTAAATATTATGGTAATCTTAATTATAAACAAAAAGTGCATATAGCCACCTATTGTTGTCATCAATATTTATCCCACAACGCATGCAATTACGCAACAATTAAAACATTGTGTTATTGTTACTAAAAATTATGGGTGTCGTAACGAAATAATCTGAGTAGGCTGCTGAACCGTTTATTGCCAAGTCATCTTACTGTATCATAAAACAACACGTGTATCAACTTTTACCCTAGTCCACAGTGCCTTTAATTATTACCTCAGTCTTGTATTACCGTAAAGTGCTGTATTTAACACCATGATAATCTCATTACATCTTCCCTTCTTGCTTTAACTAAAGTACATTATAAGTTTTATGCACATTAGTTCTGCACATTTCGATGTTATCTCACAAGTTCGCAAGTCTTCATTCACTGTTCTTAACTGTTCACTTTGTATCAGTCCAATTAAAGGCATGATAATGTCCTGTTTGACTACTCCTGATTATCTACTTTATACGCAAAGAAACTTGCATTGAGTACTTTAGTTCGGTGTTTACCAGGGAAGATATTAGTATATTACCAGTACTTGAGACTAAGTTCGAAGGGAGAGAGTTTGACTATTTAGGACAACTAATTGTAACCCCAACAATGGTAGCTATGAAAATAAGACATATGAAGGATAATAAATCACCTGGAGTGGATGGGATTCCTCCCAAATTACTATTGGAAATTGTAGAACAAATCAGCATACCGCTTGCAACAGTGTTCAATTTGTCATTAGAGGAGGGAATAGTTCCGTTAGAATGGAAAGAAGCAAACATTATACCATTATTTAAAAAAGGTTCGAGAAACAAGTCAGAGAACTATAGACCGGTGAGTTTAACATCGGTGATTTGCAAACTATTAGAAAGACTAATTAAAGATCACCTGGTTGATTTTCTTGTTAAAAATAAATTGATAAACCCATCTCAACATGGGTTTCTAAAAGCGAGGTCATGCTTAACAAATATGTTATGTTTTTGGAAGATGTCACAGAGTGGGTAGATGAGGGATCACCAGTAGATATAATCTATTTGGATTTAAAAAAGCCTTTGACAAAGTGCCACACCAAAGACTACTACTTAAACTAAAGGCCCATGGCATAGGAAATGGTATGATCAACTGGATAGAAAAATGGCTTATTGATAGAAGACAAAGAGTAGTAGTTGATGGGGAGGTTTCAAACTGGAAATCGGTTTTGAGTGGAGTACCGCAGGGATCAGTACTGGGACCTATTTTATTCTTAATATATATCAATGATTTGGATGATGACATAACAAGCAAGGTGTTGAAGTTTGCAGACGACACAAAAGTGTTTAGGAAAATGAAAAGTGATGCAGATAGACAGCATTTACAAGATGATCTTAATAAGTTGATAGAATGGTCTGAGAAGTGGCAAATGCTGTTTAATTTTGGAAAGTGTAAGTGCCTCCACACAGGACATGGGAATGAAGATGCACAATATACAATGGGTGGTACTGTACTAAATACTACCTTAAAGGAAAAGGACTTAGGGTTAACTATTAGTGCTGACATGAAGGTATCAGAACCTCTCGATAAGCCAAATGGCTTCCTAGTCCACCTGCCATCTAGAGTTGAATCTCTAGGTGGCAATCTTGTTAAATCTTGTTAAAACTAGAAACCAGGGTAGACTGCCCTTTGTTTCGTCTAATGTTATATGAATGGGATTATTATGCCCATTGCTATCACTTTAGTCGTGTACATAACGACTCGGCAGCTTGATGATCCGGCCACTACGTGTAGTGCGCACATCACTCATTGTTGACACAGGCTGTGACTGGTCTGTGCATGAGTGGCTTGATTGTGCTGCCTCCGGAGTCACTGCTGACTGATTTGTTGAGGCTGTGGCTCTTCCCGACGGGTGATCTACACAAACCTCTTTCTCTCTGTCGTCGTCATCATCGTGTACTGGCACAAACCTCTCTTGTGTCTTTAGCAGATGACGTCTGTTTCTTCGTAAACGCTTACCCCTCTCAAGCTCCACTAGGTACGAGTTGGGTGCTACCCTTGCCAGTACTTGCACTTTCTCACTCCACACACCATCACCTCTGACCCTGACTGTGTCAGTAGTCTCTAGTGGCTTGAGTTGATTGCTACCATGATCATAATAGTGCTTCTGTTTGATGTCTGGCAACTTGTGCAGTTCTTGCCAAAGAGCGTGAATAAGTTTGCTCCTATCTTCCGCCAAGGTTTCTCGGGTATTTCATGTTGTTCCATTGGCTCTTTTGCCTGCTTGTAACTGTGTTTCTGACATGTACCGCATCGTCCTATGTGGTTTTCAATGTCGTTGTTGATGTTGGGCCAGTACATAACTTGTCTTGCTCTGGCCTGGCATTTTTCTATGCCTAGATGTCCTTCGTGAATCTTCTTCAGCATATCACCTTGTAGTGTTTTGGGTATGATAACTTTCGGTCCTTTCACCAACACCCCATCGATTTCAGTGATATCACCTCTGAAGTGGTAGTATGGTTTCAGTGATTGCGCATGATCACTTTCCCATCCGAAGTGCACTGCATTCAGGACTTCTTTCAGTTCCTCAGCGTCCTTTGTGTGGGGGGGGGCAATCTTTTCCCACATTGGATCACTCACTTGTGCATTCTGTCTGATCATATCCACGTGTGCTTTGATCTCCTCTTCTGTGTTACTTTTCTTTACACTTCTGTCAAATGCACGTGACAGAGTGTCGGCTACTATCAGGTATTTTCCCGGTTTGAACTCGACTTTCAAGTCATACCTTCTCAATCGCAGCATCATTCGTTGTAGACGAGGCGTCAGATCGCACTTTTTGTGGAGTGAAACCAAGGGCTTGTGGTCGATTTCTCCTATTACCGTAGCACCATACACATACTCATGGAACTTCTCACATGCAAAGACTAGCCCTAAAAGCTCCTTCTCAATTTGATTTGATAGTTCTTTTCTGCAGAGGTCATGGCACGCGAGATGAACGCAACTGGAAGCCAATTTCCATCGTGCTCCTGTAGAAGTACGGCTCCCAAGCCATCCTTTGAAGCATCACTCGATATTTTGCTTCTTCTAGCTGGATCATAGAACTTCAGGAGTGGTTTCGTCGTGAAGAAGTCTTTTATGTCTTGCCATTCCTTTGCCTGTTCGACTTCCCACTGCCGTAGCAGTTGTCTCAGGGCTGTTGTCTTTACCGTCAAGTTCGGCACAAACTTGGCCATGTAGTTTACCATGCCAAGTGCTCTCTGTACTTCCTCTTTGGTCGTGGGTACTGGCATGTTGCAAATTCCAGCAACTTTGTACGGATCTGGCTTGATTCCCTGGTGTGTTAGCTTTTCTCATAAGTACGTCAATTCTGTGACACAAAATATGCACTTTTTCTCGTTCAGTTTGAGTTCAGAGCGTCTGACGGTGGCCAACGCCCTCTTAAGTCGAGCGTCGTGCTCTTCTCTTGTTCGTCCCCAGACGACTATGTCATCCATGAAGACTTTGACTCCTGTCTCGCTCTCGAACAGTAGCTGAATCTTGGCATGGAATATTTCTGGTGCGCAGTTGATCCCTTATGGAAGTCTTTTGAAGGAGTATATCGGCCGAAAGGCGTAGCGACTGTACATAGCTGTGTACTCTCTTCGTCTAGCTGAATTTGGTAGAACCATTGTGATGCGTCCATTTTGGTGAAATACCTTGCATCTGCCATCTCACTGAGGATTTCAGACCTGTGTGGCAGGTGGTAGTGTTCTCTTCTGATGTACTCATTGAGGTCCATTGCATCTAGACACAGTCTCAGGTCACCGTTGGGCTTCTCCAGTATCACCAGTGGCAGCATCCAATCCGCTGGTCTTTCGGCTTTGACCAACACCCCACTTCTGGTACCATGTATCATAAAACAACACGTGTATCAACTTTTACCCTAGTCCACAGTGCCTTTATTACCTCAGTCTTGTATTACCGTAAAGTGCTGTATTTAACACCATGATAATCTCATTACACTTACTACGTATTTCTAGTTTTGTTCTGATTTAATTACGATTTATCGACGTTCTTCTTTATTAGAATACAACAATAACTAGTTATAGTAAATTACTTTCGTCTTTGATTTGAAGAAGTATTTCCTGGCAAAACGTGATACCAATAGTAATTTGGATATAAAAACGTGTGTTTTAATTTTGTCCGAATATTATCGTTTTCGTGCATCGCGTTTCGCAAACTTGTTTGGGCAACTTTTTGCCAATTTTTTTTCCAGTTATCTCTCCGCGAGCCGACATATTTAATTTGCTTGACCACATTTAACTAACAAATGAAATTATGAAAAACACACAAAAAAATCGTACCGTATCGATCATTTGTGTGCAAAGCAGTAACTCAAACACAACAATTATGAAAACAAGCATATTTAAAACAAGCATAACTATACCAACTAATTGTTTTCTTTGAGAAAGAAACATGAAACAACAGCGACCGGTGGCACCTGATGTGCGTGTTTCCTATAACTTCGGCATGAACATTTTTATTTAAAAATACTCTAAACAAAATCTACACGAATAGGACGTAGAACGTACAGGCTGATAACTCAGCACCTGGTCTGACACGATGGCCCGTGGGCCTGGACAGTGACTGTTTGATATCTCATTGGATATCGCCTCAGACTTAGGTTACCGATGATTTAGGTGAATTAGCAGTTATACCCTATCATTACAGTTATCACAACCAATCTTGCCCATCTTCTACATATCATTAATTTTAGAACAATTCAACTGCTTTTATATAGAATGCAAAGAAAACATATTGATCCAAAATTATTTTTATTACCTATGTAATCCCGGGCCACGGGGGCAACTGCTCCGTCTGGTTTTCCTAAACGGATTGATCGATCCATTGAGGACAGTCGGGGACGGGGTAGTACCCACTTTCGAGGCACTTCAAACACTCTGAGGTGTTAATCACCTCATCGAGGGGACAAACGCTTCCACTTTCAGCTTTTTATGTAAAAAAAATACATGAGTTGTCATACAATAATTATTAATTGCATTAACATTCCGAACTATAAGACAATTTATGTTTATGCTATTTGGAGTATATTTCTTGCAAGTACAATATTAAAATATTCTACTTACAAAGCAGTTTTCATACA
This sequence comes from Ridgeia piscesae, assembly GCA_025642075.2. Taxonomy (NCBI): domain Eukaryota; kingdom Metazoa; phylum Annelida; class Polychaeta; order Sabellida; family Siboglinidae; genus Ridgeia; species Ridgeia piscesae. Next base: position 1,270,653 of record JAODUO010000028.1, read on the forward strand.
CCCCATTATAATAAGACTTGGAAGACAGTATGCGATTTTGATGAGAAGGTAAATCCAACGGTCGACAAATTAGTGTGCCAAGTAGTTCTGATAACATAAGAAATACGTTTTTTTTAGCAAATTTCATATGAAGAATAAGTGGCACGAAATCGAATTCAACATTCGTAATTTTAGTTAACCCTTTACTCGTCATCTTCGTTGGATGGCAAAGACCACCAAGAAATTTGGATAGATAACATGAATTTTTATTTCATTTTTGCTCCCGTAGGAGCAGTCAAAAATTGCACATAGGACCATATTTCAGGTCCTCAGTGCGGGGTATTGGGTATAGTTTTCAACTAGCAATAACCACGCCTCGGATAAACCTCATTGGCTATGGTACTGCCACTGCGCAAAGCTACAGAGTAACGCCGACAGAAACAAGTTAGGGGTCTAGTACCAGTCAATTTTAAGGTGTATGTCTTCAAATATATATACATCCTTCCATTTGAATTATTTAATTAATAATACAAGTTATAATCACGTAATTTTAAGCAAAATGTTAACTGTAACATACATTTGACGTCATCATAATGGTTGAAAACATGTATTTTTAATCCACATTTCTTTGTTGTCCTGTCGGACCAAGTCAACTCAAGTCTGAAGTTGTTTTTCGCGTTTCCCCGTGTAGGCAGCGAGCCTGTCGTATCAATTTCGGATATATCTGCAAGCTAGATTCCAATTGGTTGATATGCCTCTGCCGTTTTCTCTCAACCAATCACAATACGCCTTTTAACAATGCTGTTGACACCTCGAGTTATGTATCCCGGTGAACGCAAATATTTATCGCAGCTACGTTCTGTTGTTATTAAACATATATCTTTGGACATACATGGATAGATACAGATCTGTGACACAATACTCAGGCGCGACCTGATTCTGCTAAGTTGCGGAAGTATCAACCTGCAATTAAACTGATTTCATTTGGAACCGGCTAGCGACGGCTCGCTCTCAACTTACGTAAGCCTAGGCGAAGCCGACTGTCCAGGGTCTGGCGTGTGTGTTGGATCACACCATACACGAGCGAGCAAACATACGATATATCGGACTCGTCAGTCTTACCACAACATGGGACTTCTTTCGTCTCTCGCACACCCAGAGGAGGTTGTAGCCTTGCTGAAGTTTAAGTTCGGCGGCTGCGAAACTGTCATGCCAAAATGTGATTTCGTAAGTATTCAACTTTTTGGGCGTGAGGGGGGGTGTGTCATTATTTAGCAGGGGTATCGACTTCCCATCCTAACAAATTGTTGGGGCCAACCAGCCATATAATATCCGAGATTGATTGGGTCCAACCTCCCAACCTCCTACCATCTTATGACTGAATTGTTTAGTGTACCTAACTGCAAACAATATGCAAATAACATCAATTTGAATGTTGTGTCATTATATAGATCATATATTTATAATGTATATACATATAATTATATACTGACGAACAATATGTCATGTTGTGTTGACTCTCTAGAGCACGATGCCACCAACTAGAAGACGATGTTACGAGTTTTTGAAGATGACAAGTCGCAGCTTTGCTGCAGTAATACAAGCTCTTGAGGGTGACTTGAGGTAATTACATTGTATGCAGTTTGGGTAAAAGTGATGTCTTAACCTTCTACCAGATGCTGGCCACATTCAACTGACTTAACATTATTACCCGGCGGTAGCGAAAAATTATGACCGAAATGAAATAAGGATGATAATATGTACAGTGAAAGTTAAAAACAAGAAATTGCTTAAAAGTCTAAATGAATACGGTGGCAATTTGAACCTTAAAGGCGTCAAATGTGTGGCCTATGCCCACTGATACAGCATTTAATAGGAGGTAGTTCTATTCCCTGATCAATGATTCAGGGGAAGGACTGTACCCTCAGTAGCTGGTTCCATATTTACAATGACTAGCAGCTGGTCAACATGGCATGGTTGCTAGACATTACCTACCACAAGGCCTGCATCTGATATCAACAATATTGAGTTTTTATTGACTACTTAAACTCAGGAGCTCCCGCGTCATCCAGCAGTTAGCATGCCTGGTGCCTATCCAACTCCTGTTTACTAACTGTTGGAGATCTCGCTGGAGTGTGGAGATCTCGCTGGATTGCCTAGTGCTGGTTCATTTTGCATTATATTGCATTACAGTCATTCCCACCTAATTTGTGACATTGCTATCAATTTACATTCCCCACATCTACCCACACATGTTGATTGGTACTTTATGAATATAAATAGCCATGCCTGTATGTGTGTGTGTCCAGAGACGCTGTGTGCATCTTCTACCTGGTGCTACGAGCACTGGACACAGTGGAGGATGACATGACCATCCCCATCGACGTCAAAGTACCAATGCTGAAGGCCTTCTACACCCACCTGCGTGAGTCTGACTGGCGCTTCATGGAGAGCAACGAGAAGGACAAGATGGTTCTCGAAGAGTTCCCTGTGGTCAGTTCTGCTTCGCATTGCAGTGTGGGATACACACCATTTGGCAGTGATCGCTCTTACTCTTACTCTTAGCTACTATTTCCATCGTGAATGAATCACCAGTCTGAAGCAGTAATCTTCCATTCTCCACCGTTCATACATGCCCTTTCCAGATACCACTTTACACTGTCTCTCTCCAAGGTGGTTTGGTCTTCCCCCTCTTCTAAAACAATCTTGTTTTCCAGGCTCTTTTGCCAATCTATCTCCACTTATCCCATGTATCCTATCATACGAGTCCTCTCATCACATCGCAATCTGCTCCCAACTACTTTCTTGTCATGTGTTTTATGATGAAAGTTTATTCTCTTCATTGTGTTTTGTCACTTTGCATATCAGTATCCAGGGGCATGAAATATGGCTGGATGTGTTAATTAATTTTTTATGAACTTTTTGATTTATTATCATATCATCTATAATAACATGTACTGGAATACATATGGATATTTTAATGATAACAAAATTAATACATTTTAATAATAGGTGTAGATAATAATTTTAAATATATAGCTGAATTGACTTGGCTTCTCCCAGTTGATTATCTAGAAGAGTAAGCATTGTTTGGTGTTACAGATTGCAACAGAGTTCCAGGCTCTGGCACCCATTTACCAGACGGTCATCTCTGACATCTGTCAGCAGATGGGAGAGGGAATGACCATCTACCTTGACCAGTCGCCAGACTCCATGGATGACTGGAATGAGGTAAGAAAACCCATCCGCTGCCAAAGTTGGGAAATATCCTCACCTTATGTCAATCAGACGGTTATAATCAATGATTCTTAGTTAACTTTATAAAGAAGTTTATACGTGGGCTCACACTTTTTAAAAAATTTAGTCCTATTCTCGACAAAGACTTTGATTAACTTTTGTCGTGTATTTATAGATTTTTTTTCATTGTGTGACGGGTCTGGTTGTCACTCTATGTACTTGTGTCTGTAGTACTGTCATTAAGTGGCGGGTCTGGTTGACACTCTATGTACTTGTGTCTGTAGTACTGTCATTATGTGGCGGGTCTGGTTGACACTCTATGTACTTTTGTCTGTAGTACTGTCATTATGTGACGGGTTTGGTTGACACTCTATGTACTTTTGTCTGTAGTACTGTCATTATGTGGCGGGTCTGGTTGGCATCGGCCTGTCTCGACTCTTCTCGGCGTCTGCCATGGAGGACACAGTGGTGGGCGAGGACACGCGACTGGCCAATTCCATGGGCCTGTTCCTGCAGAAGACAAACATCATCCGTGACTTCCTGGAGGATGTTCTCCAGGAGAGGGAGTTCTGGCCCAAGGAGGTAGGGAGAGACACACCCCAATGCGTGGGTGTTTTGGGGTGCTATTTTTTTTTTTTAAGGTGTCCCCCGTGGCCCTGGCAGTGACCATAACTTTTGTTTTCTTAGGGCCACAGGATGGATTAGCACCTGACAGTGACAGTGACCATAGGTCAATATCCCCTTTTTAGTCAAACTCAATGCTAGCACCAAGCTATTCTGGTCTCCAGGCTGTCTTTCAAGTTGAGCTGTCACACTTCCTCACAAGATTCTAACATTACCTATCTCTTCTGAGGGCAACATATGCATTTTATTATGGACCTCCTGGCATAACTTAACAAAACAACACGTTATGCCTTTTTCCTCTGTGGATAGAGGTTTCTGAGTCAGTTGTCGCTGTGGTGTAGTTAGCAATATCAAGACTCCCTAGCACTGGTCTGCCTGTCGTCGTATGAGCAAAACAGTAATTATGCCTATAAACTAGATGTCTCAATCTACGATTTGCTTTTCATTTACCTATAATAGTAATATATACTGAAAATTAAAAGTATTTGAAAAAGTATTTGAAATACTTTCCAGTGTATTTATATTTAAATACTTTTGCATTTAAAAATATTTGTAATTGTATCCCTCATTTCAATGTATTTAGCCCATGTCTGCTCCTTGGGCTAGCTATTTTGTGTAACCCCTTCAGAATTAATAACTCGGTGAATCCTTCAATGGCATTATTCCGGCGCCGTTAATTTATCCTGTTAACAATTTTGTTGTTTTAGCCAACCGAGGACAAGCTCGAAACTTAAGTCATGTCAATAATTTTTTTCTAATTGATTACAGATAAACATTCGTCGGAAACCGTTCGGTAACTTCGTCTGTCCATGTATGTTTGAGATCATTGTGTGCATGCATTCACTGCTGTGTCATTGTGTCACAGGCATGGGGCAAGTACGGCAAGAAAATGCTGGAGCTGTCTCGCCCTGAGAAACGGGGTGACGCTGTCGCCTGTCTCAACGAGCTCATCACCAACGCCCTCCATCACATTCCTGACGTGCTCACCTACATGTCCCGCCTCCGCAACCAAAGCATCTTCAACTTTTGCGCCATCCCTCAGGTGTGTAGTCTCACTTAGCCCTTACCGATTGTTGCTAAGATTCGCCAAGAATTCGCCAAGAAGACCGTCCAGGGGTAGAAATAACTAAAACAATTCTGGTAGTCAGCAGGACTACTTAGTTGGGAAATCTGGTAGTCCTTAGATATACGTCGTAGTCATATGGCCCAGATTTAAGCAAAATAGCATGACAAACACAAAATTAGAAAAGTATTCCCAAATTTTGTGGTAGTCCATTGGACTTCTGCTGTCATCATCTTTGGTAGTCCGACCTAGTTTCTGGTAGTCCTCGGACTACCACTATTTCGACCCCTGGCTGTCTAGTGTTAGCCGGCATCTGATTGTTATCTGTATAAAGTGCTGCCACCTCACAAAGCTTCTAGGCTAATCCTGCCATAATTCCTTCTTCATAAACACTGTAAATTTGTATTTCTGTTGATTTTTGTGTGCGTATAAGTTTAATTTTGAATATTTTTTCTAATATAGTATTTTCTGATAAAAAGGGTATCCTTATTTAATTTCTTATTTCAAATTCGGCCTGAGAACCAAGCAGCGTCTCTTAGTCTCTCTACCCTATTCTGGGGTAAGGTTGCCTTGGTGGTTATGGCGACAGAGCATAAATCTACCAGGCAGAGTTGAGGGGCTGAGAAGTGCTGCCACCTCACAGAGCCTGGTTAACCGAGGCTATCAGGTGTGTTGGCCAGCGAGTGTGGTGGTTTGTAAATGCTATGCCGGGTCACCTTGTTGTTAATGTCCCTTGATACTGTGCAAATGTGACCCGAATACTGAGGTGACTATATAGGCAGGGCTAATTTCCTTCACTTTACTGTTAAAGACACAATTTGAGACAGTTTTATGGTGACCTTAATTGTGAGGTGGCTGTATTATTGAGGTGAACTTATAAGAAGGTTTTACTATGTAAATCTGCACCTTATTTTTGACAGAATGACACCCATGTGAAAGAATATCTATTTCCTGTAATTTTCCACTGCTTGTAGCTGCCCTGAAAATAAGAATTCAAGGATCTGTTCATTATGACATTGTTTATTAATTAAAAATATATGTAATTATGTTTAGAAAGATGAAACCATAAGTTGCTTTTCTAGATGAATCATCAGTGTTGTATAGGGTTATAATAATACAATTTATTCTAGCGCTGATTCCCACATAGTGGATCAAATCGCTGTACAAGCAATTCCATAATTTTTTATTATTAAATAGAATAACTACATAACTTATTCAAAATTAATGTATGTATATATATATATATATATATATATATATAAACACTCGTTTTAAAATGTACAATACTAAAACAAATTGAAAATTATATAAATCAGTATCAAAACGAATCATTATACAGGTGATGGCCGTGGCAACCCTGGAGCGTTGCTATAACAACCCAGCAGTGTTCGCAGGAGTTGTGAAGATCAGAAAGGGTGAAGCTGTGAAGATGATGATGGAGGCGACAACGATGGACTCGGTCAAGGCCATCTTCTCACACTTCACAACCCATGTGAGTGCACAATCACAGCTCCCACTGGACACTGTTTGATCATATTTATCACAACGTTTTTAAATAGACAATTTATCATTTTAAAAGACATGTTAGAGATATTTATTTATTTATTAGATCAAAATAATAATTTTAAATTTATCATTTTAAAGAACATTATATATATATATATATATATATATATTATATTTATTTATTATATTTCATGTTATTGTATATAGGCACTATGTGACTCAAATGCCAGAACACATTACATCTGTTTTGTCTTGCTGCTGAAGAGACATGGCTGAAGTCATAGACTTACACGCCGCCATGTTTTTCTCAAAGTAAAAAAACCCCAATATATACAAATGTAAACTAAATTACAAAATAATATACACAACTCATGCACAAACATATTCATGCAATGTATGTATTACTAACGTCTCAGTTGCAATTCCTTTTAAAACGTCACACCAAGGTGTACCCTTACAAACATGAAGACAATTACAACAACCTGTATGTTGTTCAGACACTACAAATATATATTTATTTCCACTGTTTGCAAAGTTTCAAACCTTTAAACTGATTAACGTAACATGTCTTTTCATCCTTAGATCAAAGAGCGGATACCTCCAAATGACCCGTCGGTGGTGACGACACGAGCCATAGTTGACCGCACATTGACCCTGACAAAGGTGGAACAGCCGTACGTGTCGACCAGTGCCTACTATCCCCTGTACGTGTCCTGTGCGATGCTGATGGGTGCCATTGTGTGGCAATACTGGACTGGAATATCCAACGTTGTCAACAACGTCTCATCGTCATAGCAACCTTATGTTGCACCTGTGAACACTGACTCTGGGCAGGTTAGGCAGCACACAGCTTTGCATACCTGCGGCATGCGCAAACTTAAAGTTTGTCGTGATTTTGTTCCGTGGTGTCATTGCAAATGGCCGCCATTTCAAGACACATGACCTGGGTAGATTCCGCATTGTCGTTGTGGATGAACTCAACTAGTCAACGCGTATTGGTCATGAGTGATTCATAGCAGAAGTGTCCTCTCTTGCTGCCTGGGCATTGATTTTATTACATTGAATGGAGGTTGTATATAGAATGTTGGTTAATCAAAATCTGGGTCAAAGTATAATCATGTATTAACAAATAACAAACAGTAATTGTGTTTGAGTTCAGAGAATGAATAAGAATGTTTTAAAATACAAATCTGCTTCTACATTAATACTCAAATGACTGTCTCATCTTTGATATTACACATTGAATATTTTATAAAATGGCATCCAAAGCAAAAGCATCACTGAGAACAGGAGTTTTCAGTTGTGTATGACCTCTTCTGAAATATATATAATAACAAATGCTGCCTATGCTATGTATAACTTGGGTGAGAATTTTTGTAGGGGGAAACAAATACAAAAGTACTATGACAACTATCTACATTTTAAGTAATATATGTTGTTTATGGTCATTGAAATGTTTACTGCACCATAGTGTTGCAATATGCAAATGCTACATGCAGTATCTGCGAGATAGAAGGTGACTGTGTAACACGTATTAACCGAAAGTATTAATTTTCAGGCACAAACCATACAAAAATATGGACTGATTATTGCATCACTTTTATGCTCCTGTAGATTGTGGGTTGTAGATTTGTCATATTGGGTCACAGGGTGTGAACATTTGAGGATAGTACTTATATTTTCCTATATGTATGTTATGTTGACATTGAGGAATTTTTTTATTTTATTATGTCAGTTTTAAATGATAGCGAAACCCTTATAGGTCAAGTATTGCTTTCAAATATTGCTTTAAATCAAACTATATGGACTTTTTGATATAATAGTGTACTCTGTGGAGTTACAGTTTAACTATATTAGTAACTGTCTGACAGGTGTCAAACAAGATAGGATGTTTTACCCTAATTTATGAATGTGTGGCTACATCGGAACATAACGTTATGTATCGTGTTATCTGCTGAACACCAAATACTCTTCATCAGTCATATCTTGTAATGAATTGGTCTTTTCTGTTACCTGTGATCATTATCTCAAGCCAGAACAGTTTGCTAAATCAAGTATTGTAGTTTGTACCACTTGTGGTCTAGATTATAGCAACTAGGCCTGGTCAGAAATTCTGGGAACTTGCTAGTGGCCCAGTCTCATTTCACACATATATTCAGAAATTAGGAACATACCAAGTCAGTGTAAACAAAGGATTAAATGGTCAAATGTATGTTTGATGAGTATTGGTATGATGCTAATAGTATTAACACATTTCTATAACCATATACCACCAATATTATGCACAATGATGCAACATGCTCAACAACTGTTTGTTTATGGATACTTGTAGATTGGCCTCTATTATCACTCACTGAGCCCAGTTAGCTCTGGAATACAGCACACAACTCCAGTTGTCAGTGTTTGGAAATATAACAAAGTCAAATTCCTCAGGTAATTGTTTCACTGGTAATGTTATATTTGATACACCTCTTGATAAATGTTATAAGGATGAGGGATCAGTTGGCATGCCAGCTGATGCAGCTGTGTTTGGTGGCAAGTAGCTGATTGCCAGCTGTGAGGATGGATTCACAAACATTGTACAGATAACGATTGTGTGTTCTATATTTGCTTATGACACATATTTGTTATGAATACTATTAATAAACAATGACCGGAAACTTACCTAGTTGTTGTGAGTACATTTATATCATATGTAGTTATGATCAGTAACTTTCAGGCACCAAAATAATACACCAGATGACTATTTTCTTCAGTTACTAATTTTGAAAGAAAGTTTATGACCTAGAAGACAGATCTGTTCTGTGTTTACCACAATATTATGATATTTTAAAGTGATTTGATTTGATTTTTTGCCTTACCAGCTAATCTTGCCAAACAAAATGACACCACACCCAATTAAAATATTGAGTGTATGTAAATTGCAATTGCGTTGTCCTATATTAAACAATAAATTGTAATTTAGTTGTTAGAAAACCCAATTTTGCATAAATAAATTGCACTATAAATACTGATATAATTCAGTTAGTTCTAAGTAATTATTATATCAGTAAAGTTTCCTATTGAAATAAGAATTATGAAGAATTATCAAGTATAGGGGTAGGACATGCACATCAAAATTTGATATAATATTGCAATAATAATTGTATAATTATGAACTATGTATTCCATCTTACTTAGCAACTGCCACCGTGTTTTGTTTTAAAGGAAATTTATTCAAATTAAAAATAATGCAAGACTAATACAAATGTTACACTTTTGTAACAACATCATCTATTTATTTAGAAACCCTGTGCTGTCACCTAGTGAGTATCATTGCATTTAACGTGAACGAACGTTATCGCTTCCGGTGTTGGGATGCAACGGGGAAGTCGAGGAGTAAATTATGAAAAGAATTCGAACCGAGCAGTTGCAGTCTGCAATAAACCAGTACTTGAAGAGGCGACAATACACGGTGGGTTCGCGAATATATAAAATATTCTTGAATGTAGAGAAACTATGGGAAAGGTTGTGGATCAAAATGCAAATGCTTATCGGCGGGCGATAATTTGACAACTAGCTGAACCAGCTAAGTGGTACTACAATGTAACAAACTCTTACAGGTCCTCTTCGGGCTTGACTAGAATTCCTACCTCTTGTGACAACTCTCCCTTTTAACATATGTTTGAACTGTGTGCGTGCGCCAGAGTTTGGCACAATCCATAAAAGAGGGCCCCTCAGGGGGTGCAGTTTTAAGGGTAAAACAACTTGTAATGGCTACTACTAGTATTATATTAGTAAGTAATGTCTGTAATGTCGATTAGTAATGATGGCAAACACATGAATCGGTAATCTTCCAGTTAATTGGCCTAAATTATTAGGGATTTTTCAAAACGTGTATACCACTTTTTAGATGTGTATATGACTAATTGATTATATGTTTGGAATGTCATTCTACATCATTTCTGGTACAAAGAAATCAGATATAAATTTTTATGATTGTGTAATGTTTTAGAGCAATTTAATGCCATCGAGTTGACGTAAATAAGTCGATGTCACAGGGCGTGAGTGGTTAGCGCATCACTTTCCACAGACGCACTAGGACCACAAATGCAATTTCTTGAGTGTGCATTTCGAAGTTGAGTTATAGAAAACAATTAACAATATTTTTATCAATTTAAACTTAAAAACAAATAAATCTGCATTATACAGAATACAAATTATTGATGTAGCCTTATGTTTGGGGACATATCCGTAAATCGCAAGACATCGTCTTTGTGGTCCTGATGCCGCTCAAGCCCTGTGACATCGGCTTATATACATCAACTCAACAGCATTAAATTGCTCTAAAACATCTAAAACACAATTTAAAAAATATTACTTCTCCGAAATGGTGTAGAATGACATTCTGAACATATACATATTAAAAAGGTGGTAAAAACGTTCTGAAAAGGCCCTAATAATTTAGGCCAGTTAACTGGAGGACTACCCATGAATCCTGACCATGACTCTATGTCATTCATTTATAAACCATTAGAACTGTTTTTTTTACTCAGATCAAACTATGTGTTATGGTGGTGTTCTGACATCAGTGATTAATAAAAAAAAAAATTTCCTGACAATATTTTGCCTTTTTTATTCCACCATGTTCATGCATCCCTACTGTACTGGAGTGTGTTGCTAGGTGATGTACTCGGTACTCACAGACACTGTTGTGTGTATTATAGGGCTGCGATGCAAAGGATGGCCACAGCACGCTGAGCATGGAGGAGATGGCCCTGACTGCAGCAGTGCTGAGTGAAGGTAGCATCAGCAACACCATTGCCTACAGCAGCATCAGTGGTGACGCTACGGCCTGTGACCAGCAGTACAACCGGTCAGTACTTGCCACAGCTGAGGCCCGTCCACCCATCTTTTGAAAGGGTAAAATCTGCTTGAGATGGGTAGAAAATTCAGTGGATTGACTTGTTCGTGGACAGGTATAAAAAGGTCTTCGGAAATCATATGTATTGTTGATTGTGCTTAAAAATTGGATGTCACACATGTTTTGTTTATTTCAGTTCTTTACGGGCCTGTGTTTTTCGTTTTTTCGAAATTTGCGAATGAAAAAGGAAAAACAAATTCGTTTTCAAAAGTACCCCTGGTAAGAAAAACGATTACGATGTCCTATGTGAATACTTGTTACAAAAACAAAATAAAGATACAAGTATAACGTACTGTTTTTTTTCTCTGCCTTGGTATGGAAAACAAAAAAGATTCCAGTGCCAGTAATTTTTTGTTTTCCCCATAAGAAGCTTAGGTTACCCTTCCAATTCGGCTAGGCAGCAAAAGGTGGCAATTCAGTTGCATTGATGGCGTTTTGAAAATAAAATTGCATCGTCGCCAAAGTGGTGTACCCCTAGTATGTAAGTTTGGGTGAGTATTGGTCATTTCGGTGTTGTTGTTTTACGAAATGTTTCGACAATTTAATAAACTATATTCGACTTTATTTTGACTGTATTGGACTAACAGAAAGCCAATCGAAAACATAGACATTTATTCTATTACAGGATGTATCTTCTTGTCAAAATAAGAAATGGAAAAAGAACTGGTAGAGTAGGGATATACCTTTCTAATAGGTTTAACATCAGTACAAAGGATGACTCAAACTCTGAGGAGTATCCTTGTGAATCATTGTTTTTAGAGATAATACTAGCATTGTAATTTGCTCGATCGATATATATATATATATATATATATATAAATATATAAACTCCCCATTTACAGTATATGTTTAGTAAATATTTCCGAGGTCTAATATAACACTTGAACAGAAAACATGCATATTAATGGCAGACTTTATTTATTACTCTTAGTTATATTTATTCGACCATCCCACAACAAGAAACAATTCACACATTTTAGCAGTTGATAGGATTCACAGTCAAGCATGATTACCATTTTAATGACAATGGTGACTAAAATGTAAAAAGTGTTTTTACGACAAATTTCTAAATGATGGCTGTGCTATTCTAGTTACAGTCTATGATCTGCATCATACTATTTTACCAATTTGTTCAGCTTTTTAAAATTCTAAATGGGGGTCTAAATTTTATAATAGAATATGGACCCCTGGCTCCATTTTCTTTGGGGGTCCATATTTTATCTGATACCGATTTTGATTAATAGATTAGCCACATTGTACATCCTCGCGTGCCAGCAATTGCTACGGCTGATTACGTCAGTACCAGCTCTTCTCTACCCCTGACATATCCCTTTCAAAAATTTCCTTTTTAACGTCAGCCAATGAAATCGCATATGATCGGCCTCCGGTCATGTGACAGCCACATGCTACTGGTGCTGTTCGAGTTACATGCAGTGTTTGGGATGTAGAAACAAATATTGTGATACACAAATTCAGGTGGGGGTAAGTCGTATTGGGATTCCCAGAAATGGTTTACCCGTCTTCAAATTGGGGCGCTAATTAGCGCTGTTCTCACGGGTGAAGAGTCACAACTGGCATTGTCAATAAACTAGTTCAACTCGAGTAAATCAAGCACATCTCGTAGGGGATGTGCCAAGGTTAATTTGCATCGCAAATAGATCTGGCTTGTAAGGATGTCAAGGTGACCTTGTGTAGGATGTCAGGGTGACCTTGTGTAGGATGTCAGGGTGACCTTGTGTAGGATGTCATGGTGACCTTGTATAACATGTCATACAGTTGATACAGTAATTGTGTTCGTTGTATGTTTTACATTAACCATGCTCATGGCATAATGTTCTGTTTCAGACTGAAGACGTTTATCCACGAGTCTCCGGAGCCACACAGGACTCAGCTCCAGAAGCTGCTCTACCCTTTCTTTGTCAACATCTATCTGGAGCTGCTGCAGAATGCACAGACTGCTGCAGGTAGAGTCATGGGTGGGGTGGAGTAACGGTGATAATTGGGGTGGCATGATGGAATATAATAATTTCCATTCAGAGGCACATTATAGCAGCACTATGTCATAGCATTACACATTACAACAGCACTAAGTCTTAGCACTAACACATTACAACAGCACCAAGTCTTAGCAATAACACATTACAGCAGCACTAAGTCTTAGCACTAACACATTACAGCAGCACTAAGTCTTAGCACTAACACATTACAGCAGCACTAAGTCTTAGCACTAACACATTACAGCAGCACTAAGTCTTAGCACTAACACATTACAGCAGCACTAAGTCTTAGCACTAACACATTACAGCAGCACTAAGTCTTAGCACTAACACATTACAGCAGCACTAAGTCTTAGCACTAACACATTACACCAGCACTAAGTCTTAGCACTAACACATTACACCATCACTAAGTCTTAGCACTAACACATTACAGCAGCACTAAGTCTTAGCACTAACACATTTCAGCAGCACTACGCCTTAGCACTAACACATTACAGGAGCACTACATCTTAGCACTAACACATTACAGCAGCACTATGTCTTAGCACTAACACATTACAGCAGCACTATGTCTTAGCACTAACACATTACAGCAGCACTAAGTCTTAGCACTAACACATTACAGCAGCACTAAGTCTTAGCACTAACACATTACAGCAGAACTAAGTCTTAGCACTAACACATTACAGCAGCACTAAGTCTTAGCACTAACACATTACAGCAGAACTAAGTCTTAGCACTAACACATTACAGCAGCACTATGTCTTAGCACTAACACATTACAGCAGCACTGAGTCTTAGCACTAACACATTACAGCAGAACTAAGTCTTAGCACTAACACATTACAGCAGCACTACGTCTTAGCACTAACACATTACAGCAGCACTATGTCTTAGCACTAACACATTACAGCAGCACTACGTCTTAGCACTAACACATTACAGCAGCACTACGTCTTAGCACTAACACATTACAGCAGCACTAAGTCTTAGCACTAACACATTACAGCAGCACTAAGTCTTAGCACTAACACATTACAGCAGCACTAAGTCTTAGCACTAACACATTACAGCAGCATTAAGTCTTAATCCATCAGCACTCACACGACTTTAATGTGAAGCCTGCGCCTCTTCAGATATTTGACCTAGATTAAAAAAATATTGTTTGTGTCAGTTTTTTACGAATTCGTTAACTGCGTATGAACTGCAGTAGCCTCGAACCACGGTGAATTGCATTATAAATCGGCACGGTAAATGTGCGATCTAAATTTATATTTTTGGATTGATTGAAAGATGAAATCAAGCCAATAGTGAGCATAACTAGTATAGGTATTAATATTTGACCGACTTCGGCAACATGTCAATTAATTTGTGCGTTTCTGCGCTCCGCCTCAGCTCGCATCGCATTGGCTCTGAATTTATTTCAAAACTACACCATTCGCAAGTTTTACTCAGTTCAACATTCGACAGTGTATAATATTTTAACGTAATACACATTTATGTTGGTTGTCAATGTCAATTAGTTTTATAAATCACGCATAGACTGTGCAACCAGCACATTGGCTTCGGCTGCTGTTGTGGCGTTCGGGGGGTGGCAGAATATAATGTATAACGCACCTCGTTTGTAACGTGGTTCCATTTCGTAGACCCCCAACCACCTTATACATGGGGCGCGACTGTATGAACTTAGACTTGGTAATATTTCATTGTAAGAAAAAGCCTGTCGTTCGTAACAGAGCTACTTCCTAGACGACCTATTGTCACTAAACATTGTTATTATTTACATCCCCTGATTGGTTCTGAGTGGGTCCCTGTCAGAGTCACATCGCTGTCATGGTTATATGACAGTAAATCCAAATTTGCATCAACATATCTCGATTTCAGTGTCAGAATCAACATCGTCAAGCTCGCTTGTATTTTCATGTATCTGACGCGCTGCCACTGCTGCTGTGAAAAAGAACGATGACTGTAGGACATTTTAAATGTCCTGGAACAATTATTGTAGCTGTCAAATTTTCGAAAAGGCAGTCAATATTTTTGAGAATGGAAGTATCCAAAATACCCACAATTCTAGATGGGTGTCACATTTAGGTTATCGCATGATCGCTAGATGGAACCACATAAACCGAATTAAACTGCAGTGCTGTATGAGCTGGCCGTCAAGGGCTGACTTGAGTGCTAATGAGTTAACTTAAAATAGCAAAAAATGCATCTGTATCTAGCAATAAATTAATCCGAGTATAATTATAATAATAAAACTAAGCTAATAATTATAATAAATACTAATACTGCAAGTTAAAAAGAATAATAATTAAATAGTAAGAGTTTATAAAACATGACTACATGTAATATGTTCGTTTCATTAAAAGTGAGTATTTGGGAGTGTAACTGTTGTTGATTATACGTGCATTTTACTCTCACTAATATTTATGTATGTGGATATTTTGTACAGTGTTTAACATTTGACAAAGCATCATTATATTTATTGTTTACAATTATAATGTTTGACAAAAATTGCAGCTATTTATATAAATTGATCTGTTGTGAATAGGACGACAGCCCCGCATTTGTCTGTGTTAAAATAAAGTGTTATAATGGGTGGAATAAAGTAAGTACTGGGGTGGTGGGTGGGGCACAGCGAGTAATTGAGAGTATTGGGAAGGAGGGGCACAATATAAATAAACAGGGTGGTGGGGTGGAATAAAATGAGCGAAGTCCTTCATTATGTCATAGAGGGCACAATTTCAATGACACACTTGAAAAAATGTCCCAGTGGCTTCACTGGCTTGTCATGATGTTGAAATTTGTTGATGTTCAAGATCTGGTGAGATCCTGTTATGAGACAAAAAATATTTTAGATAACCAAATTAGGCTTGTGTCCTGATCAGAATGCTAGTGAAGCAGTCCTCAGGTGATATCAACTCGAAAGGTCTGGGCTTACAGGTCGCAAGTTCTATAGCCGCCATCATGCCACGTTCAAATCTCACAGTGACTGTGCCGACATGCTGGCAGCGCTGCAGCAAATCTCGAACAAAGAAGTCATGCTCAGCTGCCACCTAGTGAGAGAATTCAGGTGTGTATCAAACTGTGGTAACAATGACTTGCTTGGTGATAAGATATTAACTTCACTCACCAGCATAAATGGATGTCTGGTGAATATTTCTGTATAAATAGTCTTTGTGTATTAATTGTGTATGGCAGAATGCTTTGCAGAGAAGTTGAGATTGGACAAGTGTGACAGGGAACAATGTGTAGTGCATTTAGCTGACTTGGGGACTGGAAATGGCACTGTGTTTACGTTTAAAAAAGTTTGTGACCTGACTGTTTCAGAGAACATCGTTATGTTGTAAGTTTGTCACCCGAAGCACTTCAACATCTCCTGAAATACCTCCAGGTATGTTTGTGGTCAAATGAGTAGCTCTTTCCATCAGTCATAAATTGACAACTCTCTCGTGTACAATATATCCATGTGCCAATGTGGTGTTTCATCTTTGTTTTACATTTCACAATTGACATTTTCTCATAGCGTTTTGTTCACCTCCTGGAAACATCTTCTGAAAGTGAACAAAGTTCAAAGAAAAAAGGTTTGCTGTGCAGTTTGTGGAATTGGTTATCTTAAATGTGAGAAGTTTGGAACATTTCTAAAGTTGAGCTTTGAATCTGTTGTATTGTCAATTGTGTGGTTTATAATCTGAACATTTAGTTTACATTTGTGTGGCAGGCGTACATTGTTTTAGACTATTTTAAAGCACAATTTGGTGAGCGAGAAATATAGAAAATATATAAATATAATTGTTCCAGTATCAATAACATAACTGCCTCTCATGAACTGGTTGATTGTAATGCAACACGGTTGTAAGGATTCAGTAGAAAGATGTATCGATGAAAGTGAATATTGTTTGATGTTTGTATTTTCCTAGAATGGAGACAATGTTCTACTGGTACAGATGTTGAATCGGCACCTTGACATCAAATGTAAGGCCAATTATTTCAGTTGCTTTGAAACTTCTGTGTATCAATTAAAAAAGAAAACCTTTAAATGTGCATAAATTTTGAATGAAATTTGCTGTTTTTGGATGTGAATATGTGCCCGTGAATGGGCAGGTTCCTAATATATTGCATCATGCCAATGATAGTAATAATAATATTATGCTATAGAAGAGTGAACGCAAGGAGTGACATAACCACGCACCCATGTCAGCAAGGAGTGACATAACCACACAACCATGTCAGCAAGGAGTGACATAACCACACACCCATGTCAGCAAGGAGTGACATAACCACACACCCATGTCAGCAAGGAGTGACATAACCACACAACCATGTCAGCAAGGAGTGACATAACCACACACCCATGTCAGCAAGGAGTGACATAACCACACACCCATGTCAGCAAGGAGTGACATAACCATGCACCCATGTCAGCAAGGAGTGACATAACCACACAACCATGTCAGCAAGGAGTGACATAACCATGCACCCATGTCAGCAAGGAGTCACATAACCACACACCCATGCCAGCAAGGAGTCACATAACCACACACCCACGTCAGCAAGGAGTCACATAACCACACACCCACGTCAGCAAGGACTGACATAACCACACACCCATGTCAGCAAGGAGTGACATACCCACACATACCCATGTCAGCAAAGAGTGACATAACCACACAACCATATCAGCAAGGAGTGACATAACCACACAACCATGTCAGCAAGGAGTGACATAACCATACACCCATGTCAGCAAGGAGTGACATAACCATGCACCCATGTCAGCAAGGAGTGACATAACCATACACCCATGTCAGCAAGGAGTGACATAACCATACACCCATGTCAGCAAGGAGTGACATAACCACACACCCATGTCAGCAAGGAGTGACATAACCACACACCCATGTCAGCAAGGAGTGATATAACCACACACTCATGTCAGCAAGGAGTGACATAACCACACACCCATGTCAGCAAGGAGTGACATAACCATGCACCCATGTCAGCAAGGAGTGACATAACCATGCACCCATGTCAGCAAGGAGTGACATAACCATACACCCATGTCAGCAAGGAGTGACATAACCACACACCCATGTCAGCAAGGGGGTGAGATAACGTGACTATGCTAGCATGTCTTTATATTATATGAAATCAAATTCAAACATATCAAACCAATTAGATGTACAAATTGAAAGGCAGCTGAAATGCTTAAACAAACATTGTCATAACACAAGAACATGCCATTTAGAGGATAAGTGACCATTGTTTGATGAGCATGAAACTACTGTATATTTTTCTTAATTTTTCAAACTTGGATATCACTGTGGCGCTGCCATACTATACACAAGTTTAATTTGACCAGCTCATGTAATTTTTTTATTCTTCCAATTTACTTCATCAACAGACATTTTCGCGTGAACTATATCTTCTAAATGGTATGTTCTTATGCTTGGGCAGTGGTTGTTTGCCCATGTCAGTCTCCTTTCACATGTAGACGTTGTATAGGTAAAAAATGTGAGAGCAGAAAACTGTAATAAAATAATTTTTTTCATTTGTTGCCAATTTCTTTAGGAGCTTATTATAAAACTGTACCTTTTGAAAACGAATGTGTCTACAACAGATTTCAAAATTAATTATCTTTTGGATGTAGTCTATTTTAAAATGAGGCATGAGGTAATATTGCTACAACTGACATGCAACAAATTCCACAGTTTTGTTCCGTGGACATTGAATAACATCATATCGACAGGTGTGAGTAAACTGATTTAACCTTCAAGTGCAGTGCTTGTTTGTTGTTTATCAAAATAATAACCTTTGTATATCTGATGGCAATTTAATTGGTGAATTCAAAAGGATCCTAACTCCATCAGATACCATTTCGTAGTACATCTTTCCTAGTAATTGTTTATAACTTGAAAATTCCACAATATGTCATATTTAATGTATGTCATTCCTTGATAGTTGTGGAATATCAAACATTAAATGTAAAATGTTCTGGAAATTACATTATCCTCTAAAAATAATGATAAATAATAATTATTAGAAAAGATATCCACCAAAATTTTTTTTATCCAATGGAGTTGGGCCCATTTTTAATTCACCCTTTCATTAACATCATACGTAAGTGGAGTGATCGAGACACCACTGTAGATGTCGCCACTGATGCCTTGTGATTGCAGTGAAGGACATAGACCTACTGGAGGACACGGAGACGGGAGGCGACGGTCTCGTGCCAAGCTTAACCCTCGTCTCCCCACAGTGTGTGCCCGAGAACAAAGTGATCCAGAGTGAAGTGAAACTTGGGGAGCTGCAGCAGTGTATCCGGCGGGTGCGGGAGGGACCTTCCTCCCTCCCCTCCGTCTCCCTCTACACAGTTCTCAACACTCACCAGGGGTAAGACAAGTGTACATCACCTGGTATTAAACGTTTCAATGCCAGACAAAATTACGCTGACATACAAGTTGGCCTGTACACAAGAAGTACATGGAATATATTGTCCATGGCTCCAAGATTTGGTTATTTATGAATCTTGGTCACATACTGGTGTCACGTGGTATGGCTGAGGTTTCATCGAGATAATTTGGCTGTAGATGGCAGACAGGTGGTATTCCTGGTCTCTGTTCATAAATATGTAAGTAAGCTAATATGAATAACTAAGTAAAGATAAATAAAAATAATCTAACATAAATAACTATAAGACAATAAATAAATTGGGGTGTAAAATGCAATTTCAAACAGAACAATGTAAAACCTCACCTAAAACTTGGTAAAGTTAAATACCAAAGGATATTACTGTTATCTGTGCTCACCTTAGCATAATTAACAATTTGAACGTGTTGCAGGTGAACTCTTTCAAATTGCATACGTTGTTCTGAGCATAATGAAGTAACTAAGCACAAATTGGTAGGAAGTAATAAAATAAAACCTAGGAGTCGCCACCCTCACTTTACTATAAATGTGTCTTCGTCCAGACTGTGCTCCGCTGATATCAGTAGTGATGAGTCGTTGCTGTGTACGAGTTACGAGGACTCCTCCATCAGACTGTGGAGTCTCGGCCCGGAGCCCATCCAAGCTGGAGCTGCAGCTCCTGTCAACATCTCCATGGTGCATCTCGCAGGAGACTTTCTGCCGGATGTCGTCAGCAAAAACAGGTATATTACAATAGCAAGACATGGAATAAAAGATTTCTCAAGTCGGCTGCTGGGGTGAAACTGGGGACTTACCGTTTTTGTATTTACCTCGGAAAGATCGATTACAGGAATGTAGATTTCATTAAAAAAAGTTGTCTGATTGTGAGTGCAAGTGCATTTTAAAGTTTTTTTTCTGGTAGGTATTGTAACATATAAGCCATTTAGTAGTGTGAATTGTTACGTGTCTGTAGAAGTTATTGTCAGGTTTCTACAGAAAAATGCAGAACAGATAAGGACGCTTTCTTCTTGTAAAATTGTATCTGAATGGTTTACTAAATCTTCTTGTAGTAATCATCACACAGATGCTTGTAATATCTGTTAAATGAAGGTTCTTAACAGTATGCAACACTATTACTTACAAGGCAGGTGGAAGCTTTTGTACTTTACATGGTAAGACTGGTAATGTTGTTTTTTCCATTGACCATTTTTTATGTGTTTGACATTGATAGGTCACTGGGGTCAGGTGGGATGGACTGCATCACCCTGCGGGGTCACGGAGGGGTGGTCTACAGCACATGTTTTACACACGACAATCAGTTTGTGATCTCTGCGTCTGAAGACACAACGCGTATGTCATCAAGTAATTTATTATAATTTTTTATCATATAATAAAAAATAATTTTAATTACTTTGTATATAGGTATTTTTTATTTTAATATATCATATTTACCATGACATACTTTTTATAATTGTACATGCATTTTATATTGTGTGTACATAACTATGAACGGGCTAGTTCCAGAGATGCAGTGCTTTACAAATGGTAGTTATACTAATGGCATCACAACATATTGTATTGACTGTCATCGCAGTGTGATTATCTCTGTGTTTTGGCTGCTCACAAGAACATTGTCTTCAGTTCTCTGACTCTTCATCCTTGCAGTGCGACTGTGGGAACCAGCATCTCGTAGCTGTAAGGCGCGTTATCGCGGCCACAACTACCCTGTCTGGGGGGTGGACTTAAGGTATGTGGTCACACAGAACTCGTCATTGGTCAACAGGAGCTATATTTAGACTTCACCCAAGTTGCTGGTCTTTTCACAGTTAGTCGACATGAATACAGATGAAACACACTAACCAAATTTTGCTACATAAACTCAATCTCACTGATGTCTGTCAACCCCTGTTCCGCATGCTGCAGCTACCGAGTTCACCATTTTTTGGTGCTTGCACAATTTAAACTGTATCCGCAAAACTTGTGATTTCCTAGATTGGAAGTTGTTTATTTTGATGGTCATTTAATTGTCTTTAAAATGGTGCAAGTTTAGTGTCTATTGGTTTAAAATATGTTGTTGTCTGTACGTAACAAACATAGAACATTAAAATTATAGACAACTATTCAGTTGGATATCATGTTTTGTCGACATAAAATGCATTATACTGTTCTATTTACACTGATCTATTTACGGTTACCATGCATTGCTTAGACACTATAAACAAAGCTCAGATTATGAATTTTTCACTCATTCAGATGTATTTTGAATGTACTGTAAACTTACCTTTAGTTCAATGCCAGAAGTGTTCAATCCAGCGAAATAGAAGCACACACGTCGTCAATATAAAACAGCTAAGGTCCACAGATGGTGAACTTCAGTCACACAAAAAACTCAAATTTTGTCAATGCAAACTCATGTCGAAATTACCTAGGATTGTTAGGTTAAACATCAAGGAATCCATATCCGCAAGGTGGGGCCACCGCTAGAGGCTCTGTCTCCATCGGGAGAAGACACTCAAGTATTTTCAAACGTGCAGGGTCTAATGATGATTTTCTAATGAACGA
This sequence comes from Ridgeia piscesae, assembly GCA_025642075.2. Lineage (NCBI taxonomy): Eukaryota > Metazoa > Annelida > Polychaeta > Sabellida > Siboglinidae > Ridgeia > Ridgeia piscesae. The sequence goes on from JAODUO010000028.1 coordinate 1,292,935, forward strand.
ATTACCTCTTTTGAAGATCCCATGCACACATTTACTCCCAGTGTGTGGAAATACTACTACTTTGAGATGTCACAAACTCAGAATTCATATTTTACGATATTTGATTGTTAAAAATCTGTTAAAATTTTGAATGTTGTCTAGCGGGATTTTTTTTATATAAAAGAGCTGATTTCAAAGAGTGCATATGTGCATTACAGTCTGTGCTAATGAACTGACGTGTGTTGACAGTTCGACTGGAGCATTCTTTGCAAGTTGCTCTCATGACCGGACGGCGCGACTGTGGAGTCCAGACAGACTCTATCCAATACGCACATTCATAGGACATACAATGGACATAGACGTATGTAACATTGTTGTCCTAGTTACAATTATTATGCAGAGAAAGGCAAATGAAATGTTTCTAGACTACCGGTAACTGGCAGTGTCTGAAAAGGCGTTTTGTGGGGAGTGGTAGTCGCATGATAGAGCGCCAGATTGTCAATCAAGTGGACGGTGGTTCAATCCCACCTACTGCCATTTCGAAACTTAGGCAATTTCGTAACCTTTTGTGGACTCACAAATTCTCGTTGGACTTCCAGTATCTGAGAGAAGTTTTACTGTGTGTTTGTCGTTGCATCACAGTGTGCATGTGGGTGTGTGTGCACATGCGATTTGTTAGTAATGTGTGTTGTGCATTGTTTAATACAAAAGATATTAGCATAATCACTGTGATGGGATTATCTGTTGGAGATAACGCATGTGTTGTGTACACATTCTTACTTCATGGTACAGTTGGCAGGTCACAATAGAGTCATTGCTTTCAAAATTCACTTGAAGTCACAGGTGGAGTTACAACCACACAATTTAACTCAACCTAGATATTTCACAATTCCTGTAACCTCTCAGCCACAGCATTGTTACAAAATCTCCAGCAGTAGAGAAGATATCTTTTTGCAGTAATTTTGTTTTAATAAAAATGTGACATTTACATACAGGAAATATTTATATAGTTAATGTTATTATTAGTTATACATGGACAGTTTCCCGAGTCGCTGTAACTGCAGTCTTCTGCCACCAGTGCGTGCGGTTTCACCCGAATGGTTGCTACCTAGCAACAGGGTCATGTGACAAGACGGTACGCCTATGGAGCGTGCAGGACGGGAAGGCCATGCGACTGTTCCACGGTCACCGCGGTGCAGTTCACTCCCTCGCCTTCTCTCCCAATGGACAGTTCCTTGCCTCCGCTGGGGAGGACAGGCGGGTGAAGGTATGTCTCCCTCACTGTAGGTGTCTTTGTTTGTGTGTCTGGCTGGCTGACTGGCCAACATATATTTTTAATGGTCTGTTTTTTGTATTTAACAAAATGAGTGCATGTTAAACTATTATAAATGGTTTGTTTTGTTGGACACGTCAAATTTGACATGCAGCATGAATAGTCTTTATGCAAGCACCAACGAAAATAAAAAATAGTGATGAAAAAAGGCCAAATGAGTGACGTTTATTTATTATAAAATGTTTAGAGAAAGAGAAACAATGTAGAACATTACCAGTATCACTATAGCGAAACAAAACCATATAATTAACACTGTAATTATGACAGTATACCTTATGCCCTGTGTTGTACCATTCTAACCAATCACACCCTTCATTCATGGTCTTTTTGTATTCAACGAAATAAACATGTAATGTCAGTGGTCTATGTTTTTGTATTTGACAAGAAGGCGATTTAATATAACGTGAATAGTCCGCTTTCATATTCAACAAAATGAGTTTATATATATTATGAACAGTATGGTTTTTGTATTAGAGAAAATAAACATACATGGGAAATGGTAAATTTTTGTATCTGCCAGAATGGATGTATTGTGAATGGTCTGTGACATGCAGGTGTGGGACCTCTCAGCGGGGACCTTGGTCCAGGACCTCAAGGGTCACACAGACACTGTCTACTCTCTCTGTTTCAACCGAGACAGCTCTGCGTTGGCGTCAGGTCCGTCACTTTTTACTCTCGACCAAGTTTCTGGGCCAGAATCTGATAAACTAATCAACATAGAAACTTGAAATTTCTTTCATTCAGGTATACATGTTGTACCATTGATATTTGTAATGTTTAGATGTTTTATAAATTTTTATCATTGTCAAAGAGGTCTAAAATCCCTTGCAAATTCAGTTTATGCACTTAACTTCAGTGGCGGATTGTTGATGAAATACCTATACATAAGATGGTACAGTGTAACATAATGTGTTGGTTATCATTTTCATATGATGCTGAAAATGCTATTCACAACAGTTTTGAGCTATAGACATGTTAAATAGGGCAAAGAAAGCGTCATGATGTCCAGGACTTTGTAGATATGACAAATCCTCAAATAATTAACATCATCGTTATCTGATAAATGTAACTTGTAGGCAGATGAATAAGTATGTATGTGTTGTGTGTACATTTTGCTATTCATGTGTGTGCATTACCGAGTCATTTTTTTTCAAATCGGAACCGACACAGTGCTGCTTAATTGTGTTTTTGGGGTGAATCAAATAAACTTCTTCTTCATGTTTGAATTGTGCCGGGTTGCAGGGGGGTTGGATGGCGTGGTGCGAGTGTGGCACGTACAGACAGGGAATCAAGCCAACAACAATGCAGGGTAAGAACTAAGAAAGACTCATTGTCAGGACACAGTTCAGACTCTCCTCACTTATGGCATGTTGTCTGTTGTCTTGTTTGTGTGCCTACATCTCAGTTTTATAATATCCTTTCAGTTTATATCAGCAGACGTTGCAGTGCTCTGGTGTCCTTTCTATACTACGGAATCTTAGAAATGTATGTCCTTTCAATGCTACGTTAGATCACTGTCAATATTTTACAACAGGACACAAACAGTGTCGCCAATATTCAAAATTTTGCTATAATGCACCAAGTGTACACAGATGTCAGAATTGTATATTGTGTGTATTCAAGGCTACCAACCAGTTTCTTTTCTTGATTAATAAATTACAGAGCACTGCTAGAAACTCCTGCTAATACACGGATAATGATTAGTATATACACGTGTATATATATATTTATATATAATTATGAGCTTGTTTATTATTTTTTATACATATAAAATCATCTGAAGCCATGTTTTTTTCCCAAGTATGACATTGTGTAAAATACTACCTCAGAAATTATCAATTGAATTATCAGAAAAGTCATTAGTGTTTCATGGCTAGCATCACATTTGCGTTTTTTAGTAACGTTTTTATCACCGGCAACACAGTGACGTAAACATAAACAAATTGCTTGAAAATAGGTCTAGTTAGATACAATAAATAAAAAAGTTTACAATTATTCTATAATATGAACTATATAGATGTTTATGAAAAACATGTGCGAATGATAGAATATGTATATATTTTAGACGTCAAATCCTCTGTTTTCAGTTTGCATGGACGTAGACTTTTTGAAATCCCAACTGTATAAAGTTGTTTGGAAAACTGTGTTTCTGATAATTCATTTCAAGCAACCAAAAAATATGTTTGGAAAAATTATTTATTTAGTTTTTTATTGTCATTATCCATTGATCACTACTCAGATATTATACTTATGATGTGTACGTTTTGCATTGGACAACATTTTGAAGAATGCAGATGATTTAATTAAACTAAATAGAAACTGTGAACAAGATCTGTATGGCATGAACTATGTGTTGAAAATTAATCACTACGATTCACCAAATGTATTTCATTTATAACGCTGAATATAATCCAGAGGACTCTAGGGCCAATTGGACTGTTTTCTTCAGAGAGTATACTTACAGTAAACACTTTTGGATTAATACTTTCTCTCTCTTTGTTACAGCGACGGGCATAGCTTATCATCAGAACTGCTGGGAACATTTCCAACAAAAACATTGGCAATTCATCATCTACATTATGCGAAAACAAACCTGCTATTGACAGTCGGTGCAGCCTCATCCTGATGGCAGTGTCATGGTGACAAGTGTGTTGTCATGGTGAAATGTCTTATTGTCATGGGCACAAGGATAGTTGTCAGGTTGATGAGGATGTCGTGGTAACAAGGGTGTCGTGGTGACAAGGATATCGTGTTGTGATAGGGATATAGATATCACGTTGTCATGGTGACAGGGATGTGTTGATGAGGATGTCATGGTGACAAGGTTGTCTGTCCTAGTCATGGTGAAAAGGATACTGTGTTGTCATGGTGACAAGGATATCGTGTTGTTATGATGAAAAGGATGACATGGCGACAGAGATATCACAGCGGAGCAGCAGGCTGTTCTGTCCATCATGCAGCGCCATCTAGCAACATACACGTGCTTTGTATATTTCTCTCTGGAAGAGAAGCATAACAGACAACAAATTATTAATCTCGTCATTGCTTTGTTTCATTTCATACATAATCTCTAAACATTGTTCATATCAATCTAACAACCCAAAAAGTGTCATCCAGAAAAGTATACCCTTAGACATCTCAACCTGTTGTTCAGTGTCACTCCAGGTATTTTTTACCCTTTAAATTGAATCCTTTTAAATCTATTACTCCCTTTCCATTGTGTTATCGTTGTCATACTTCAATCAGCTGCTGTTTCACTGGTGATGTCATTGCTGGCACAACTGGCTTGGAAACTCTATTTTGAATTGAACGTGTTAACATGTGACGTGACCTTTCAAAACAGTACTTTTATGTTGAGTTGACACCGCTTTGCTCCAAGGGTTGTGGTAGGATGTGGCCACTGTCGGGTCTTGTACAAAGTGCCTGTAGGTTTAATTTTTCAAATATAATCAATATTTATTTACTGGATGGTTCCTTAATATGCGTATTTGAAGTTTATCAGTAATTTCGATTTTGCTAGTCAGCATGCATAGTTTTCTATAAGAAAATTGTGAGCACGCTTGACGTGTTTTCATTATTCTTATGTGACATTATGACTGCACTACAATTGCAGGGACATCTTGTCTTAAACGGATTCTTTGGGACTTGGAATGGATATTGTTTTGTATCCAAAAATTATAATGAAATGTTTTTTGTTGAAAATGCTAAACTCTTTGTGATGTATATATATAAACCTGTTAATATAATTATTTCATGTAGTTTAAAACGTTTATTTCATTGGAAGTATCTGGTATGTTTTATTAGCCATTAATATACAGTAACATAAGCAGATAGAGCCAAAATTAGAAAGCCTCTACGCTGAATTATTTATGGCACAAACGGGATTGTTTTTCGTTATGTTATCAAGGTTATTAATACTAAAACAATTCTAATGAAATGAAGGCATAAGGTTACATGAAGTAGCTATATTAAAAAAAGCTACATATATTGCAAAGAGTTTCATATTCTCAAAGAATCCCTTTTCAGTATAATTTTGGACACAAAAGAACCCCATTCCTATACCAGAGAATCATTCATTGTGTGTCTTAAAATAGCCTGTTAAACATGCAGCATCATTTTACGAAAGCAGGGCTACTTTATTGTGCATCTTTCACTATGTACATAAAGTGTGTAATTAGTATTTGCAACGTTTTATAGACATTTTTTACAGAAAATAAATGCATTTCATGTAGGTATATGTTTGGTCATCAGTTAAATGTAGGCATACGTGGTTCTTTGATGCTCTATGTGGTTTCTGTATTAATTTATAGCAACTGTGTAATATATATGTATCACCAGTGCCGTGGCAGTGAATCACAATTCGTAAAAAATTATAAAGTATGGGCAGTTACAAAATAAAACTATACTATCATATATTTGCATGTAAAATATTGTTGAATCAAATTCTATAAAATAGTAATTTATATTCGCTACGTGACGCGTGCACTTCGTGTTTATTCGCCTATAGTTTTCTAAGCCTCAGCTAAACCTCTTGACAGACGATGTTGGTCCAGCTAGGTAGTTAATCTACTTAGTACTTACAGTAACTAACTGAATAATGACAGTAAAGTACACCGCGGAGACTCGCTCAAGACGCGGTCGAGACGGTGTCGCGCTTACATTTTTCCGGTCGTTAAAAACGTTCCGGTTGACGTTTCTGCGCATGCGCAATAAATGTAAAATCACCACTGTCCAGCGAAACAACAAAGCATTTTCGGTATAAATGCCACGAGCTGTTCGTTAACTTTCCTGTGATGATTACTGTGAAGAGTTTCTTAAAATGTCGTTCAATGCAATAAAATATTAAGTTTTTTAAATAAATCACTGTCAGATTATGGCGCACTAGAGTCATGTGATTTACGCATGCTATCAAAATATGCCTTAAAACTTGTTTGCCTCGTGTTAATTTGCCACTAATAATTTTGCTGAGAGGTTATATACACCCTAACGAACAACCCGTAGTTTTTATACCATAAATGCTTTGTCTTTTCGCTGCACATTTATGATTTTCCATATATCGCGCATGCGCAGAAACGTTAACCGGAACGTTTCTAACGCCGGAAAAATGTAAGCGCTACAACAGTTATAGATCGACCGTGTCTTGAGTCAGTCTCCGCGGCGTGCGGGCTCGTCGAAACGCTTAGTGTAGGGTAATTACTCTTGTAAGACTTTTCAGTAACGTGTTTTATGTAAGTATTTATACAAGTTAACTGATTCAGTACAAATACCGTTTTGCGATAGGCTTCAACAACCTTTACAAATGCTTTATTAGCATATAGTACACATTTCTACAGCAGATATATTGGTCAACCTTGACCTGTCTCTTGGCGACGTTTCTCTGTAAATAAAATTTAAACGAACTAGTCACTATAAGCAGCGTAGGTACTGATTAGCATAGGAAATGTATTGATTAGATGCTCAAATAAGCACATAAATTTTAAATATTAACCTCTTTGGAAAAATTATATATTTAGATATCCATTCACGCCTAAATAGTGTCTTTAAATAGTATCGTGTTCAAAAATTCAGTTAGATTAGATATTAGATTACTAAAAGATGGCCGTCATTGCGTCAGCGCAAACCCGAACAAAATGGGCGGTAAATTCAAAACGACTTAACTGAAACGTGCTTGCTATATGCGATTTGTATGGTATTTTCAGGGTCTTCTTAATAAACATTCATCTAACAACTGGCCAAACTTCAGAAAACGTCTTCGAACATATATATGTTCGGATATAATTATCCGAACATATCGGATATTCACTCATCAAAATTAAATAACTTACTTAAAATGTTACAATTTACAAAGTTGCATTCTCTGTCAACTTGGGTCTCAGAAAAATGTGGTTTCACCGTCATACGATTAATACAAAGCTCTTAAGGGAGTTTCAATGGGCCTTCCCTCATGAGAAGAAAAAGCCTAGCGAGTACAAATTGCAACCGACCTACCGACGCGACCCTAGCGGATTTGCAGGTCCCTACCTACAGGCGTCTCGATGCGTCTTGAGGATGTTTGAATTTTCGGAAGCATCTCGAAGTGTTTTGTCCTCGTCTCGACCGCGTATTGTCTCAAAACTTCTTGTGCGGGCACTTCCTGACAAGACGTGGTCGAAACGAGACGCAAAAATATTCCATTTGCCAACAAAGAGCAGCCTTGGAGTCATGTGCATTATGCTGCGTACAAAGGCAAAGCTGAATATAGCGGACATTTGGACGGAAGATGTACCCCATTTTATACGATGTGGCGGACAAGGACAAGCATTATTTAAAGCTGCTCCCTCCACTCGTTTGCTAATCGCCAAACCGGTTCTTTTATGACCAGATGTGTAATGTGTTAATAGTTTAAATTGTATGCACAGTCAGTTAATTTTTAAAATGCGTACTTTTCTACACCGGGTATAACTGGCGAAACAATCAGCAGCTGCCGACGTCCTTTGCTTTTTGGGTCACGTGCTTTATGCGAGATCGACCTACTGCGGCACAATAACAAATCGCACGTGCTTTTGCGCGTCATGACTAAGATTCCAAAGGCAAAGTGATTCTTCTATGAAGGTACGCATTAAGTGCATCATCGCAGTTAGCAACAAGAGCAAGTAGCGGAGGCTAATCCACTCTTGTGAACGTCTACTCGACGCGGATTCTCTAACTTGTAAGATTATCAGTGTCGCTGACAAGGCAAGCCAGTTTGAGTTGACAGTCGCCATCAATATCGCTCGGCATCACTCAGCCAGACACAACCTGTGTTGATATGTACCGGTATTGTATTTGATTACGCAGGATCTTGTTAATAAACTTAGTAATTGCGAAAGTACATATCCATAGAAAATAGATGACGGGAGGGACGGAATGATAAATCAAATTGACATGGGAGACTGGTAGTAGGCTCTTGTTGGTCGGGCAAGAAGCGTTGTATTTTTAGGCGGAGCATCCGTTATCTCGTTAACAGAACGTCAAACGGAGAATTACATTAATCTCACAATTATTAAAACAGTGTTTTGCGACTCACATTTCAGTACTATATATTACTGAATGTTGTTATTTCCATTACATTTTATGCAAAATAATTTAGATTTTTATGACAGCCATGATTGATTAAAATGTTAATACAATAGGTGTACACTATTATATCATGCAAGTATTACATATAACATTCTTGCACTTGTTTCCATTATAGTCAATGGTGCCTGGCTGTAGTCTATGTACCTGGTACCTTTCAACTCACACGTGCCAGTTGTTTTCAAATATTTATCAACATTTTCATCACAGCATTATATGAATGCATAATATATTCGAATTATAATATTGCTACAGGCCACACTACAATGCAAAAGTGAGACAAGGCAGAGGAGGGGCTAAGATTAAGGCAGTCACATGTGTATGGCAAATGCCGGGAGGATACGCAGTCTGTGGGAGTCTCACATCTGATCAATCCAGGTAAATTAAACATTTTAACAATCAACAACGTATAAATTATAAAAATATTTTAATATGTCCATTTAAATAGACATTGTTTTCATTTACATATTATCTTAAACATGGAAAACTAGAATGACCTTTGTTCTTGTTAGTCTTGTATCATGCATATGTAGATCCAAAAAAAATTACCTTCAAAATGGTGCATTCTGAAGGATGTTTTAACTTATTCCCTGGGAAATAGAGAGGAAACAAATGCACAGCTACAAGTGTAAACATGTTTCTAGCAAGAAATACCTATGAGGCATATTTTGAGCAAATTGGCTTAGAAAAACACTGAGGTGGTCCACCTCACTACATTATAATCAATCACTGACATGTCGTAGTCATCTAAGTATAGGCCATAGTCTATGCCTGGCGTAGTCATACTCGTAGCATAGCCATACCTTGGTATTTTGTCGAACCTTGGCATTGGCTGAATAACTAGGCGATAAGGTTGAAGGTAAACAATAACATAAATTTAATTTAAAAAAAACAGGAATATCAATGACGTATACTCATATGCCTAAATATACATATATGTGATTATAACTGAGCAACTCGTAATTACTAACCTATATGGAAGAACATCTGTGCGAACGCTGCATGTTGACTGTAGTCAGTGCCAGTTCGCCGGCCCACGCCGTGGGCCACGAGCACGGTGTCCGTAGCTTGCAAAGTCAGGGCACTGTGACTGTCACTGTTCCGAAGTCATGCTATTCACTGCTTAGTTCCATATTCTTTCCCAATCATGCGTCGATGCTGTCTTTGTCTGCTTAATTTGCCGTGTTGGTGGCATATAAAAATCATGTTTGTGCCTAAACTGCTCCTAAACGTAAACAACTCGACAGGATGAAGGTCAATCTCGCCACCCAAGTCTCGTTCTCGTGAAGACTAAAGCGTATTCCGCTCAAATCTCCATTTCCATAGTTAGGTTTCGTACAGAGTTTCGAACGGTACCATTCGAAACGAAAATCGAAATAGTTCATATTTATTTTATTAATTTCAGAAAAAAGAAGTACCCCCGGTAACATGTATGCCTAAACCTACTAAGCCAATCTTACGGAGAATTTGATACCTCGGCTGTTTGTGAAATTACTTGCGATTGTTACGGGAATGAGTGGAGGGAGCAGCTTTAAGTAAACTGATGAGATATTTTGTTGTTGTCCAGTCATTGTGTTTCCTCTTTCTGTCCTAGTACTGCACTACTGGTCTGATGCCAGCATCTTTCAACTTGGAGACATCGAACCATTTCAACAGCCTAGTCGGTGTTACAGTTCTATTAAGCTTCAGTTTGATGTGTGCGACAACAAGGTGGTGATTGCTGCCAACATCCGCTCCTCTTCTAAAACGTACATCTTGTAAGGATCGTCGCCACTTGCCACTGATGAGAAGGTGGTCAATTTGTTTCTTGTCTCTTTGGTTAGGTGAGATCCAAGTAAGTTTGTGTGTTTCTTTGTGTGCAAATAGGATGACAAAGTTGTTTATACCAAAGAAGTCTATCAGTCGAATATGGCACAATGTAAGTACAGCATTTGACAGTAGCATATGACACAATGTAAGTACAGCATGAGAGAGTAGATTAAAGCACAATGTAAGTATGGCATGTGACAATAGAGTACGGCACAATGTAAGTACATCATGTGACAGTAGAGTATGGCACGGTGTAAGTATGGCATATGACAATTGAGTACAGCACAGTGTAAATATAGCATGAGTCAGTCGAATATGGCACAATGTAAGTACAGCATTTGACAGTAGCATATGACACAATGTAAGTACAGCGTGAGAGTGTAGATTAAAGCACAAAGTAAGTAGGGCATGTGACAATAGAGTAGGTACAATGTAAGTACATCATGTGACAGTAGCATATGACACAATGTAAGTACAGCGTGAGAGTGTAGATTAAAGCACAATGTAAGTAGGGCATGTGACAATAGAGTTGGCACAATGTAAGTATATCATGTGACAGTAGAGTATGGCATGGTGTAATTATAGCCTGTGACCATAGAGTATGGCACTATGTAAGTATGGCATACGACAATTGAGTACAGCACAGTGTAAATATAGCATAAGTCAGTCGAATATGGCACAATGTAAGTAAGGCATATGACAGTCGAGAAAGGCATAATGTAAGTATGTAATGTGACCGTAACGTGACAATGAGTATTGTCCAGTGACAGTAATGAGACGGTAGAATATGGGAAAATGTGACTACGTCATGTGATGGTAGATTGCAGCATAGTACAAGTTCATTATGTGATGACAACATACTCTGTTATTACTTGTTCTCTGACTTTTCTTGTATACAACAGACATGTCTGACCTGAGTGTTGTTGTATGTAATCGACAGGTTTGTCCTATATGAATATATTTTATGTAATCGATAGTTCCATCCTAAGTTAGAGTTATTGTGCATAACAGATAGGTGTGATGAAAGCGAGTGTTGGTGAGGCTGAGGTGTTTGACACAGGGGGTGTAGACTAGGAGGAGTCTCAGAGAGTGCTTCAGTTCCTCCACTAGAGGCGAAGAAACAGATGAACAGAGAACCCATGGTGAGCTGCCAACAGACTAGTCTCTGTTTCTCTCTGTCTCTCTCTCTCTGTTTCTGTCTGCCTGTCTCTGTCTCTCTCTGTCTGTGTCTCTCTCTCACTCTTTCTTGCTCTCTCTCTCTCGCTCGCTCTCTCTCGTTCTCTCTCTCGCTCTCTCTCTCTCGCTCTCTCTCGCTCTCTCTCTTCTCTCTCTCTTTCTCTCTGTCTCCTGTCTCGCTCTCTCTGTCTCTGTCTTTCTCTCGCTCTTCTGTCTCACTGTCTCTCTCTCTCTCTCGCTCTCTCTCGCTCTCTCTCTCTCTCTCTCTCTCTCTCTCTCTCTCTCTCTCTCTCTCTCTCTTTCTCTGTCTCTTTATGTCTCTCTCGCTCTGTCTGTCTCTCTGTCTGTCTGTCTGTCTGCCTACCTACCTGTCTGTCCTTGTCTCTCTCTGTGTCTCTCTCTGTCTCTATCTGTCTCTATCTGTCTCTCACTGTATATGTGTATCTGTCTCTCCGTCTCTGTGTCTCTCTGTCTCTGTGTCTCTCTCTGTCTCTCGCGTGTGCTTCGCTCTCTCTCACTCTTGCTCTCTGTCTCTCTCTGTCTCTTCTGTCTCTATGTGTGTGTCTCTCTCTATCGCTCTCTCTCCCTCCCTGTCTCTCCCTCCCTGTCTCCTCTCTCTCTCTCCTCTCTCCCTCCCTCTCTCTTTCTCTCGCTCGCTCGTCCTCTCTCTCTCCCTCCCTCCCTCCCTCTCTCTCTCTCTCTCTCTCTCTCTCTCTCTCTCTCTCAGTCTATCTCTCAGTCTATCTCTCTGCCTCTCTTTTCAGCAACGCTCACCCAGTGTACTCTCTTTCACTTTCACTTTACTTTATTGTCCTTAAAAAGGATATGCATTTTACAACTCATGATCACA
>JAODUO010000029.1:5000-97500 GCA_025642075.2 Ridgeia piscesae
AGAGGCAGAGGGAGGCAGAGGCAGAGGCGACGAGGCAGAGGCAGAGGAGAGGCAGAGGCGAGGCGAGGCAGAGGCGAGGGAGGCGAGGAGAGGAGAGGCAGAGAGAGGGAGAGGGAGGGGGGGCGAGGCAGGGGGCGAGGCGAGGCAGAGGCAGAGGCGAGGCGAGGCGAGGCGAGGCGAGGCGAGGCAGAGGCAGAGGCAGAGGGAGAGGCAGAGGCAGAGGCGAGGCGAGGCGAGGCAGAGGCAGGGCGAAGGAGACAGAGGCAGAGGCGAGGCAGGGCAGAGGCAGAGGCAGAGGCAGAGGCAGAGGCAAGGGGCAGAGGCAGAGGGAGAGGGAGAGGCAGAGGGAGAGCAGAGGGAGAGGGAGAGGGAGAGGGAGAGGGAGAGGGAGAGGGAGAGGGAGAGGGAGAGGGAGAGGGAGAGGAAAGGAGAGGGAGAAGCAGAAGCAGAAGCAGAAGCAGAAGCAGAGGAGAAAAAGAAGAAACAAAAGAGGAAAAAGGAAAAAACAGAACGAGTGAGTGAGTGAGGTGAGTGAGTGAGTGATGGTGGTGGTGGTGAAGGTGAGGTGGTGGTGGTGGGTGGTGAGTGGTGGTGGTGAGTGAGGTGAGTGAGTGGTGGTGAGTGGTGGTGGTGGTGGTGGGGTAGGTGAGTGAGTGAGTGAGTGAGTGAGTGAGTGAGTGAGTGAGTGAGTGAGTGAGTGAGTGAGTGAGTGTGAGTGAGTGAGTGAGTGAGTGAGTGAGTGAGTGTGTTGTCTGCTATGCTGTTGTGTGCGTGTAGCTGTGGTGGTGTGTATGTAGATGTATGTGAGTGTGTGTAGATGTGTGTGAGTGTGTGCATGTGTGTGGGTGTATTTAAGTGTAGTGATGTGATGGTATCATATGTTATGAGCAGTCCCATATTAATAAACTATTATTAAAAATCAAGACCAGTGTGCTATATAACAAACGTGTAGCTTCTAAACACAAGACTAAAAAATATGTTGGTTAAGCCAACGTTGGCCGAACATAAAAACCACATACACATATTAAGCTTAAATGTTGGCTCAACTTTGGGCCAACATTTGCCCAACAAAAAACACATACTGCCCATAAGAAGCTTACATTGGCCCAATATTGAGCCAATGTTGACCCAACACAAAACCAATGTTGGCCCAACGTTGGATTATAATTTGCCAACATTGGCCCAATGTAGGGCCAACGAGCTAAATGGCGTTGGCCCAACGTATGTTGCCAACGTTAGCCCAATGTAAAATGCCAACATTGGCACAACGTAGTCTGCTATCTGGGGGCTGATCCAACGTTGGCCCAACGTTGGCCCAACGTTAACCCAAATTTGTATAACTGAAAATTTTACTGTATAATTATGTGGATTGGGTCATTAATTAAACCACCGCTGTACCAACATTAATAATATGATCTGGCGGGAAAATTGGCAGATGTAGAGGTTTGAAATTGGTGGTGTATAAAATTTCAAAAACAAGCGGAAATATTGATTGATAAGTATTATTCTTGTGTTAAGGTTATTCATAAAGTGGTACTGGACATATATTGAGTAGTAGTTTTGGTTAAAGTTTGTTAGTTAACAGTATTTTTGAACAGATTAATATAGTGGGTGATAAAAGGGTAATCTAGCCTTCGACAAATTGTAAACAAGATTGAGCAAATCTCTTTAGTTTATATAGTATATAAGAGATAAAGCAATAAGAGTAACAACTACATATGTAAGATAAAACTGTGAATAGGTATCATTGTTGTTATTAAAAATAAACAAGCGTTTTAGTAGGAAACCCTTTTTTGTTTGTTTATATAGGTAGTGTCCAACGTTTCCGCTAGGGAACGGTACCAGTACAGACTAAACTTATTGTTCATGGTAGCATAGGTAGTAGTTGTTTATAACATAAAGTTTGCTGCAGTTGCTGTATACAATAAACAAACAGTCTTTCTAAAGACTAAGTTGGTTTAAACTAAGAGTTGATTTTGACAAATTGTAATATGGCACCTGGCAAGCGGCAAGTGAAGGCAAGGAGGCACTTGGTGTGTAACCACTGCCACAGCTTGGTGGATTTTGCCGTATCGGGGTGCGGAAAAACTTGGTCAGACAACGGAGGAAGGGTTTACGTTTCAATGTTTAGGGTGTTGGAAAGTGGACTGTCTGACAGCAGAGTTAGCTAGGCTAACGGATATTGTGAAAGGGATGCAGAGTGGAGGGAGGGTGAAAGAACAACAGAAAACATGACATGCAGGAAGGTGACAGGGGAGAAAGTGACAGTAGAGAAGGAGGGAGGGAAAAGGGGACAGGAGATGAGAGAAGTAGATGCGACAGGAGGTAAGACGAATGGAAGAAAGGAAGCGAGAGGTGATGTCACCAAACGGAAGTCAATAACAAGGACGATGACAGGAAGAAAAGAGACCGGAAAGAAAGGAACAACAGAGAAAGCGGCAGGGGGAAAAGTCAGCAACAAGGGAGATGCAAAACGGAGGAGCTACTCTGAAGCAGTGATCGAGGGGGCATTGAGAACAGAAAGGGTATTTATGGGAGACTCCATTTTGCGAAAGACAGACAGGACATTAAGCAAAGGAGAAGACGTTGTTGTTTGTCTTCAGGGGGCTAGGATAGAGCATGTGACTGAACGGGTAGAGAACGTTTTGGGGCATGGCCAAGGGGGGTCTATATTAGTACATGTAGGGACGAACAATGCAGACAGGGATGGAACAACCAGGATAGTAAAGAGATACAGAGAGTTGGTAGAGACACTGAAGAAGACGAGAGTTGAACAGATCATACTCTCAGGAATCTTGCCAGTGATGAAGGGAAGGGGAACAACATTTAGAAATTGCAAGAGGATGGCAATTAACGGACTATTAGAGCAGATGTGTGAAGAAGGAGTTGGATTTGTGGGGATATTTTGTTGGTAAAGAAGACATGTTTATGAGAGATGGCCTCCATCTAAACGGAAAGAGGACGCAGCAGTGTTCTCCGAGAACCTTCTTCGATCGATGAATAATGGAACAGGTTGCAACTTTTTAAACTAGTTTCGCAGGGGGGATACACAGAGAAGCCAAATACTAGAGGCATAGATAAAGATAGCAAAAGACATCAGCAAAGAACAGCCTGGAAAGCCCTACGGAATTTTGTTATAAATGTGTTTGTTTAAATGCAAGGAGAGCATAGTAAACAAAAGAAATGAACTAAACATAATGGTAGAAGATATTGACCCTTACATAATAGGTATAACTGAATCTTGGGCCACACCATCGATATGTCAGATGCCGAATTAGGAATGACAGGGTATGTAATGTTTAGGAAAGATAGATTAAGAAGAAGGGGAGGCGGAGTTATTTTTATATATTAAAGAATCCATTCAAGCTTATGAAATAAAATTAGAAAAAGAAGCAGAATGTGAAGAAGCTGTCTGGTGTAACATAGTACAGGAAACTCAACATTAACTGTTGGGTTAGTGTATCAGAGTCCAAACATAAGCATAGAAGAGAATGAAAAAATACATAACGCTATCCAAGAAGTGAGTAAACGGGACTGTATTATTATGGGGGATTTTAACCATGGGCATATACAGTGGACTTCTCTACAGAGTACCGGGAGAGAGGATCAAGAGTTTTTAAATTTAGTACAAGATAGTTTCCTTTCTCAACATGTGTTAGAAGCAACCAAGGACGAGAATGTGTTAGACATAGTATTGAGAACTCACAGAAGGAATTTGTTGATAATGTCAAGATATGTGAGCCACTGGGGTGTAGTGATCACAACCAGATACATTTTATCATCAAAGTAAAGGGAGAACGGAATAGAAAAATAAGGTACAGGAAAAAATTTCACAAAGGAAGATATATAAGGACATGAGGGAATATTTAGCAAAGATAGACTGGAATAACACACTGAAAAATAAGACAGCAACAGAATGCTGGAATATTTTAAAGAGTGAAATTGACTGCGTCGTTGACAAATTTGTCCCCTTGAAAAAACAGGGGAAACGGTCAAAGAAGAAACACTTATCGAAGGAAGCCATAAGAAAAATCAAGTACAAGCAAATGATGTGGAAGACATATAGACATACCGGAAGTGAAGAAGACTATAGCAATTATAAAGAAGCACTTAATCAAGCTACAGCTGAAATTAGAAATTCAAAGAGAAGCTACGAACAAAAAATTTAATATAAAACTTTATTTTGCTTTTAATATAAAACATGACAGCAAGAGTTTTTATGCGTATGTTCGAAGTAAACAGAAAGTTCAGGATAAGGTCGGTCCTCTAGAAGGTAGTGATGGAAACATAATAACAGCTAGAGGGATTCTTAATGGCAGAAAACCTAAATGAGTACTTTAGTTCGGTGTTTACCAGGGAAGATATTAGTATATTACCAGTACTTGAGACTAAGTTCGAAGGGAGAGAGTTTGACTATTTAGGACAACTAATTGTAACCCCAACAATGGTAGCTATGAAAATAAGAGATATGAAGGATAATAAATCACCTGGAGTGGATGGAATTCCTCCCAAATTACTATTGGAAATTGTAGAACAAATCAGCATACCGCTTGCAACAGTGTTGAATTTGTCATTAGAGGAGGGAATAGTTCCAGAATGGAAAGAAGCAAACATTATACCATTATTTAAAAAAGGTTCGAGGAACAAGTCAGAGAACTATAGACCAGTGAGTTTAACATCGGTGATTTTCAAACTATTAGAAAGACTAATTAAAGATCACATGGTTGATTTTCTTGTTAAAAATAAATTGATAAACCCATCTCAACATGGGTTTTTAAAAGCGAGGTCATGCTTAACAAATATGTTATGTTTTTTTGGAAAGATGTCACAAAGTGGCTAGATGAGGGATCACCGGTAGATATAATCTACTTAGATTTTAAAAAGCCTTTGACAAAGTGCCACACCAAAGACTCCTACTTAAACTAAAGGCCCATGGCATAGGAAATGGAATGATCAACTGGATAGAAAAATGGCTTATTGATAGAAGACAAAGAGTAGTAGTTGATGGGGAGGTTTCAAACTGGAAATCGGTTTTGAGTGGAGTACCGCAGGGATCAGTACTGGAACCTATTTTATTCTTAATATGTATCAATGATTTCGATGATGACATAGCAAGCAAGGTGTTGAAGTTTGCGGACGACACAAAAGTGTTTAGGAAAATTAAAAGTGATGCAGATAGACAGCATTTACAAGATGATCTTAATAAGTTGATAGACTGGTCTGAGAAGTGGCAAATGCTGTTTAATTTTGAAAAGTGTAAGTGCCTTCACACAGGACATGGGAATGAAGATGCACAATATACAATGGGTGATACTGTACTAAACACTACCTTAAAGGAAAAGGACTTAGGGTTAACTATTAGTGCTGACATGAAGGTATCAGAGCAGTGTGGAATTGCAGCAACGAAGGGAAACCAAATTCTTGGATTAATTAGGCGAAATATAGTGTACAAAGAAAAAGAACTAATAATACCGCTGTATAAAGCAATAGTTAGGCCTCACTTAGAATATTGTATACAGGCATGGAGGCCATATCGCAAGAAGGATATTGATATGCTAGAAAGAGTACAAAGGAGAGCAACCAAAATGATACAAAAACTCAGGAATATTAGTTATGAAATGCGTCTAAAAGAATGTGGCTTAACAACACTAGAAACTAGAAGATTGAGAGGAGATCAGATTGAGGTGTTTAAAATATTGAATGGATATGAAAATATTGAAAGAAATATTTTTTTCACAGTCAAGGAAGAGAGAAGGACTAGAGGACATGGAGTTACATTAGCAAAGAAGCAGTGTAGACTAGATATTAGAAAATTTTCATTTTCACAAAGAACAGTAAAGGAATGGAACAGATTAGCAGCTGATTGTGTAGGTGCTAGTAGTGTTAATATATTTAAAAATAAAATCGACATATACCTAAGAAGGGCGGGGTATACTTAGATAGATAGGTTGGACTCTCGATAAGCCAAATGGCTTCCTAGTCCACCTGCCATCTAGAGTTGAATCTCTAGGTGGCAATCTTGTTAAATCTTGTTAAATATCAAACTCAGTTTATTTGAAATTTATGTTGGCGGTACATCGTTGGCCCAACGTTGTTCACCCAACGCCAATATTATGCCAACGGTACCATAGTTGGGCCAACGTTGGGCCAACGTAGACTTGCTATCTGGGTAGCTGCACTATCAAGACATACCTCGATCAAAACCTGTTTTTATTGTCTCATGATAATTTTCGACAAATAACTTTGCTGAAAGGTTTTTGTCGATATCAAACTAAAGATGTTTTTAATATGAGATTCGGCGTTATATATTATAATTAACGTATGGTAACTAATGACAACGACTGACTCGCGCATGCGCAGAAACGTCAGCCGGATACATTTTAACGTCCGAAAAAAATTTAAACGCTACAACGCAACAAAATATTAACGTTTGGCCAGGCTGAGTTGTTGGACGGTTAAGCTTTCGTTTTTTCTGAAACTTATAACACGTTAACAGAACAGCAACAAGTAATTAAGCCGGAACGACTTTAATCGACATTATTTCCCCGCCCTACCCTAATATACAAAACAAAAACGGCCATCGTCGTTATTATCGCATGCATTCATATAACATGCAAACGAATAAGCATGTTGCCTCAGTTGCATCATGTTTATGTTTGCGTCTAGATTATATAAAACAATTAAATAAGCAACAGCAGCACCCGCGGAAAACTAGGAATGTCGCCCTGGTGGTAAAACATCGAACTAACCGAACCTGTCGCCATATTGTGCGAAGACGAGGTTTGCTGATGTCGAGGTTTGTGACTCGTTTTGACCATTTCCCTCTTGTTTTTAAAAGATGTGTTTGCGGCATCATGTTCTTCGTTGCTACCAATACTTTTACGGACAACCTTATGTTATTTGAAACAATGATGCTGCATACAGCAGTGAAACCCCCTAATCCGTGTCTTTTGTTGCCGGATGCTGCCATTTTAATTTCCAGATATTTGTAATAATGTTGAGTTGCTCAGACGCGGCGAGCTTTGAAGTTTGACATGACTTCGCTACTTCGCTTGGTCCAAAAAAAATTGTCCATATTTTACCATAGTCATAAATACGAACATGTCCTCTTCTCTTTCGTGTTTTACTGCTCAATATTCATCTTGATTTATTCGCAGCTTTCTGACGTATTCAACATAAAAATGTCGGTGTTGTTTCGGTGTGCCAATAATGGGCAGTCGGAAGATTCGGCCCAAATCGGAATCGTCCGTTTCTGAATTTCTGCAATTGCGAAGTTCGGGTTATTTGCGCTCGCATGGGCCGAATCAGCCGTATCTGCAAAGGGTACTGACGAGTTACATGGGCCGAATCGTCCATCCTGCCTGTGACCTGTAATCGGATGACTTCTTATGTTGGGAAATACATTATTAATTTTAGTACACAATAATTATTAAGTTTTATTCGGCAAAATATCAATCTTTTGCTGTGTAATAATGGTCTATAATATCAGTGACAGTGTGTGATAATATTTATCTGTCCTGCTTTGACGTGCATATTATTTGGACCCATGACATTTTGGTAAAGCCTAAAGGACACTTTGGTAATCAACATTTTGGTAACAAGACATTTTGATAAAACTACTGAAAATAATCTAGTCTGCATATCAGGAAGTACCCTGTTGAGATGTCAGTGAGATGTCAGTCAGTTAAACCATTTATAAATGAGGATGGTCCAGACAGGGAACTTGGCTTCCCACCCTCAGTCAGGCATGGTCTGAAGGGAACGTGGCTTCCAAATAGGAGTGGTGGTGGCTAGTGTTCAACCACATACTACAGCTGACCAGTGGCTAGCAGGATACATTTAAATCCAGACATACATAAAGTGATGTCATACATGTGAACATGGAGTTATCAACAACAACCAGGGGATAAGCAAAGCTTTTTGTGGAATGGCTATGCATATAATGCGTATTCCAAGCACATAGAGAAAAATGGCATGATACTGTGGCGTTGCACATGTCTTGCAAGCATGCATTTCCCTGCTAGTGTGTACACCAACTTGCTGCAATGATACATGTGACTAGGGATTAAATTGTTACAGTAGTTACATTAATTTACTATTATTAACTGCAAAGTATTTATATAAAGAAATATGCCTTTAAAGAATATTTGTTGGTTTTACCAAAATGTCTGGTTACCAAAATGTCCTGTTACCAAAACGTCCATTACCAAAGTGTCTGGATACCGTATTAGTAATTTTGTGATGGGAACCTATTTTGCATATTCTTTCATTGCGTATTGTGTATAATATATATTTATATTATAATTTTTAGTAGATATTAATTATTATTCGGGACATTGTAATATGTTTATATATTGTGTGTGTGTATATATATATATATATATATATATATATATATATATATATATATATATATATATATATATAAAGTAGTGGGCCAAATCATCCGTCCTTAGCTGTCCGTCTGCTGCTGGTGTACAGTTGGCGTATCCAACACGGCACCCCTGCGTTTTAACGAGGTGGGCCGAATCATCTGTCTGAGTGGGTTGGGGTGGGTCGAATCATCCATTGGGGTGGGCTGAATCATCCGGGACCCCCAGTATTTTTGACTGCCCAACCAACCAAAACTGGCAAGAGCATCTGCCACATGCACAGCCAAAAAGACTAGATTGAACACTCATCTCCATTCTTTTTCCCCTCAGCATCGGCCATACAATAGATTATCAATGAACTGTCCACCGCCATCATGGACACAGCCTAATAGTTGTTGTTGACAATAATTTCAGATAGACCAACCCTTTAGTCTAGAAAAAAATTGTTTTTTATCCCTCATCTTTTAAACACATGACATACGTACTGAAGAATAGAGCACAATAGAATAGCATTGATATAAACTTCATCTGCCTGGCATCCCAGCGCTCTGAGTTCAAAACCCAGATCGGGTAGGGATGATGTTTATTATTATGCAAACCTAACTTGCTGTATTATGGATAGTGTATCCCTCATGACTCGAAATTCATGTTAATGCCAGAACCACTGAGGACAGCAAGCACCCTGAGCCTAGCAGTGACCACCCAGAAAATGTATGCAACTACAACGTCTCACACGTACAATTGAGACTAGGCAAAACGGATAAAATAAAATTAAGGAAAAAACTAACAATAGCAGCAATATTAATTGATAAATCGAAATATCACTACAGGAAACAAACTTTGAGACTGTCTCAGTGCTCTGCTATGTGCAAAATATTGACCATTCTGAAGGTAAGAACATAAGGTTAGAAATATGTAAATAATAAATCTAGATATCATGATCACTTCAGTTTAGAGTAGATGATCACAGACAAACATTGTCTTAAAACCATATGGTGTTAAGACAATGTTTTTTAACACATTGACCGAAGTGTTGCCATGTTTTTTAACACACTGACCCAAGAAACACGCTAAACGTGTTGGGAGTAATCCATAAAATTGGTTCCAAGTACAGGTACACGTGCAACATATACACAAATCACACTTATGCTGCATTCACATAATTTTGCTGTGTTTCTTGTCATCTCATTATGTATAACCATAGAAAATGCCAATTAGGTGATTATGGTGAAAAGGCTAGACAGTGACTATGATTCACCAAAACATATTCCATTCAATAAATAGACCAGATGATTTCAGGGCCTTTTGACATGTTTTTACCTAATTTAAACTAAAAAATTATCTTAAGCAGTACCGGTAAGTATCTTTTTTACTCTTTGTCACCCTGTTCAAACTTTTTTAAGTTTAATTTTCTGCGCAGTTTGTTGGTGATGTCATTGAAATGCAGGCTACTGGCATTAAAACATGGCATGGGTCTATATGTGGATTCCTGTTTCAGGCAGTCTCTGAAATTGCAGTCATGGCATGTAAAAGTTTTGTGTCTGGAACTGTTGGGTGTATATAATAATCATACCTATAAACTTGCTGCTGGGTATACACAAGAATATTGCTAACTGTTTTGAGTTATTTCCATACAAGTGTTACAAATGCTTAAAATTGCAATGTGATTTAATATTTTTTGGATGTTACAATTAAGAAATAAATTTTATCTACAAATATCTTGTGTAACTGGGTATACAGTGTACCCAGGTTTTTATATTAGTTTGCTTAAATCTGCAAAAGACACACACCCATTTATATAATGTAACATTGAGCATTTGTGATGTTCAAACAGCAAAAAACAATACAAAATTATTACATATCCAGTGACAGATTTGTAGATAAAGAGTTGTCTTTATGGTGATGTAAAAACACTAATTCCACTGCAGCAATTTCAAATAACACCTGAAATACTAAACCACAGTCTAAGAGGCTGGCAACATTCAGCACCATTTATTGCCCATTAGCTGCCATTATTGGAGCCATGAATGCTATATTTATATGTATACCATGATCATAAGTTAAATAAATAACAGAGAATGTTATGATGCATTTCAGTGCAAGTTGACCTACAACGTGAATGTCTGTGATGCCAGAAGACGAGACGTCCGCATGCGCAACGGTCGTCCTGCCAGTGACAACGGTTGCCAATGACGATGACATCAATGACAAGCTAGTGGTGGCATCAGACGCGGAGACAATCATGCAGGTAGTGGGCAATATGACAGAGGATGATTCGGAGGAGGAGGCTGACATGTCCATGGGTAGTGACACCAAGGGGTATGTCCACTCCGCTGACCAGATGGCATGCCTGGACAACCCGATGTCGCTCACAGCTGACGGACTCATGCTCCCACCAGAGGGTGCTGAAGGCGATGCGATGGAGAACAATGGACAGATCGTAGTGAGTCACTCGGGGTGCGATGGGTCGGCAGTGGACGAACCACAGCATGTGACCCTGGTGACAGACATGTGCAACGGTGGACTCACCATGGAGACGGAGCAACAGGTGATGATGTCGGCAGCGGATCTTGGCAACGGGGTTGAGGGGTCAGTGATACGACAGCAGGATGGCTCTATTGCCCTCGTGAATACGTCTGGGGGTGTCGCCCCACCCCTTCTGCTGATGGCTGAACAGTTGAGTGCTGCTGGAGGTAAGTATTACATTGACTGTCTCTTTAGCGTGCAGACATGGGGTCAAATATATGTGTATTTGAAAGTATTGAAATACTTTTTTCAAAGTATTTGTATTTGACTTTTAGGAATGAAAAGTATTTGTATTTAAATACTTCCCTGAAGTATTTGACTTTTCAAATACTTTCAAATACTTATTCTAATACATTGTCAGTATCAACATTTCTGTTTCAAGATCACATCACATGTAATGCCTGCCAAACTGATTAACTTCACTGCAACTTCACCCAACAGTGCTAGTTACACTGTAATGATGAAGACACTTAACTGCAGGCATTCCCATGGCCCTGGCAGTGACCACAACTTTTGTTTGCTCAGAGCCAGAGGATGGATTAGCACCATAAGTCATTAACCCCTTTGTTATTTAGTCAGGCTCCAAGCTGGCACCAGGCTATTCTGGTTTCCTGGCTGATTTTGAAGTTGAGCTGTTACACTTCCTCACAAGATCCTAGCAGTGATTAGCAGTGTCTCTTCTGAGAGCATCATAGACATTTTATTATGGACCTCCTGGCTTAACATAACAAATAACACATTTTGGCCTTTACCTCTGTCGATAGAGGTTTTTGATTCAGCTGTCACTGTGATGTAGTTAGCAATAACAATACACTGTACTCCCTAGCACTGGTCTGTCTATCATCATACACGCGTATGAGCAAAACAATAATTATTCCTGTAAATTAGATGTCTCAATATACGAGTTGCTTTTCTTTTACCTACATAGTAATATATCCTGAAAATGAAAAGTATTTGAAAAGTATTTGAAATACTTTCCAATATTTTTTGTATTTAAATACATTTGTATTTAAAAGTACTTGTATTTGAGTCACTCAGGAGTATTTGTATTTAAATACATTTCAATGTATTTGACCCACATGTGTGCATACATGTATATATGGGCCAGTCCCAGTCAGTTTTGCCGTATTCATAATTGTAACCAGCCATTCATGCTGTTATTGCAAAGATAATGATATAAATCATATAATATATAAATATAATTTTCAAATCCATGGAATGTTGCACTGCTTGCACAACAAATATAGGCAATACTATGTACCAAAGTGGGCGTAATATCATATCTGACAGAATGTGTCTCACCATGGTAACCCAGACTTGTTTGTATGTTATTCTTTTCCTCTTCCCACTTAACATAATTCAATAACATACAGTATGTGGTATGAACTATGAAGTAGTTCGTAATCACCATAATTGTACATACATTGCAGAGTTCTCAATTCACACTTGTCTAGATGCCTGGCATAGTAAAATCATTTTCCAGTAAGATATTTTTATTTATGTGTGGCCAACATTCTGGTTTAAATATGAACCTGTGTTTCTTAGTAACACTCCCAGATGGCACTGCACTGCAGAGTGTTCTCGCAACTCATGGCTCGGCTACCTTCACCGGATCCAACGGGGAGACGATCCAGATCATCACAGTGAACCATCCAGGTGAGCGTAAGACATCACAGTGAAGCGAGTGAGCAATCCCAGTGGATAAATCAATGATCTGTGCGTGACAGATTGCATGAGAAATAAAGAACTTGTCTTGCTGCAGATTGCAGAACATGGAGAAATAATAAAAATAAGCCATTGTCATCACTGTCAAATCTAGAGGTAAATCCTTTTTCATATGTCTGCAAAATACAAAGTTGACAAATCTAAACAGGGTTGGCATGTTTTTCCCACCCTGGTAAATACCGGCCAGTAAATACCGTCCTGGGAAAAACCTCAAATAGTGGTAAATATCAGACTACCTGGTAAATACTTTTAAAAGGATTAAATTTGAACCATTTTGTAATATAAGTTACTGTACAATCACTACAATGATACATGTGTAAATATACATCAGTATTGGTTGTTTTTGAACAATTATAACTATAGTAAGACTGAAAATAACAATATACCTCCCGGTTTTTGTCCCGTAAATTCCCACTCTGGCTGCATTCCTTGTCCGGGAATCATCCCATATCGCTGTGATCCTTTGGTCTGTGTTTTTGTGGCTCCTTCCCCCGTCCTTCTGGGATGAAATGGGTGCAGGCTGTGTAAGCACAAACACACCTACAACACTGGGGTCAGACCACAACTAGACACGCATGCACGCGCACGCGCACACACACACACACACACACACACACACACACACACACACACACACACACTGCTATCTAAATCCTTTAAGATTGAATACAATTATATAATTATTGAAATTAAAGACAATGGTCAATTGCTGTTTCTACAAACTCTGTCAGTTTCTTTGTCAAGTCACAGTTTCCCACGTGTCTGTGGTTATATGTTGACAGACCAGGACGGTTCCGAGCCACCAGATGGCCTCGGTGGTAGTGGTGTTGTTGACGTCATCAACTTGACTGGTCCAGTGCTGCACGACTCAATAGCTGGGATACTGATGCCCCCGCCCCAGATCACCCACAACCTACCCCCCGGGTGTCCCACCTGGGCGGCCAGACTCAAGGACTGTGAGGTGGGTATGACCAAGTCACATGTCATACATGATGTCTTACATTTATTTTGAAGTTTTTATATGTTATTTTTGCACATAAATGTTAACGTAAATCAGTGGATATTACTATTAGTTCTAATGTTGACTTTCTTTGTGGAACATATAAATACTCTGAACAATAAATAACAGAAAAAGTGTACAATGACTCGACGATGAGTGTGGTAACATCTTAAAATAGTTATTCATTATAAAATTCTAGATTTTTTCTCTGTAACACCCATTCAACAGAATAGACAGAATTTTTTTTTCATCGAGATGCAAATTAAACCAAATCCTGTCCAGCATTCCAGCTAAAGTATATCACTTAAATTTTAATGTTTTCATTGATTAACTGTCTTCTTCCATTAAATGACCACGCGACCACTGCTTTATATAGGAAGGCAGGAGCTACAATTTCCACATTAACAGTAGAATAATTAGTGCAAAATATTTAATCCACATACAATTTGTTTAAAATTGTAATGATGAGGTGAAATAAATTAAATTAATGTTTCAAAAAAGTTAGTAAATTATGATAACTGTATTGCCTCTGATTTCTGTGTATTCTTGCAGCAAATAGGAGATTCGTTTCGTGGATGGGTAGAGACAGAGGTCGAACTTGACCTTGTCTTGACATTCCACAAGCAGCAAACAATGAGTTTCTGGGGGACGCGCCAGTCGCCAAGTCCAGCGAAACAGTCAACTCGTCTCATGTGGAAATCTCAGTATGTCCCCTTTGACGGCATACCTTTCATCAATGCAGGTAACTACAGCTACCTTTCATCAGTACAGGTAACTACAGCTACCTTTCATCAATGCAGGTAACTACAGCTACCTTTCATCAATGCAGGTAACTACAGCTACCTTTCATCAATGCAGGTAACTACAGCTACCTTTCATCAGTACAGGTAACTACAGCTACCTTTCGTCAATGCAGGTAACTACAGCTACCTTTCATCAATGCAGGTAACTACAGCTACCTTTCATCAATGCAGGTAACTACAGCTACCTTTCATCAATGCAGGTAACTACAGCTAACTTTCATCAATGCAGGTAACTACAATAACCTGTTGTCCTCATCTATGTTCTATGCTAATCCATGTAAATATCCATTTGTATGTGCAGCTTGATTTATAGATAGCAAACATACCGTAGCATATTTTGTAGCATTTTTGTCTAATCTCATATCATACACATGCATTTAGATTTAACAGTTTTATTTGATGTGAAATAGTTTACTACTGCTAACTCATTATGTGTATTACTATTCACTCATGTTTGAATTGATGCTATTTTGATATAATGTATTTATACAGTATTTGTAATGTTCATCCATTATGATTATGTAATGTTCATCCATTATGATTATGTAATGTTCATCCATTATGATTCAAATGATTCACACCATTATATTCAGTGACGCTTATCCAGCAATGCTTTTTGAAGAAAGGCAGTCGTGTGTCCCAGAAATAGTTCATGTGCTCACATGCAAGATGAAACTAAATGCTATCATATGACTTGTGTAGTTGTTCCAGGGTTGTTATGCCAACAACATCAAAAGTACAAAATTCACACATCCATGATATAGTTTTGAATGGCCTCATTATCTTTACGATCATGTAGAAAAACATGGAATGCCACATTTGAAACTCCACATACAACCTTTTGAAATGTCCCCTGAAGTTCTCCATCCCCACCTCCCGACCAATTTTGAAAAAAGCCTAAATGAATGGACTCGTTAGATCACAAATCAATTTCAGCTCGATACACGCAAACAAACAGCGAAGTGGGTCCACCAACAAACCAACAGACACGGTTTTATCATAAAGATGTAAGACAGTAAGTCCGTTGTGCCGTGGCTTACAGTGTGGTTTGTGATTGCAGGCAGCAGGGCCGTGGTGATGGAGTGCCAGTACGGCCCTCGTCGCAAGGGCAGTCACTTGAAGCGGCAGGCCATCGCCTCTCACAAGCCCTCGTACTGCTTCACACAAACCTGCCCTGCCAGGTCGAGTCTAGTTTTCTCCATCTTTTATTTTCACTTAAAGCAACTTCCTCTACTCATTAATTTTGCTTTTTTATTATTATTAAAAAAAATTGTTAAATCTTAACTGTTGCCATAATATGGAGACACTCGTTTTTAAATGAACTGGTGCTGTTTTAATTATCTAGTGAAACCATTTTGTTTGGAAGTTGCTGTTGGGAAGCAAAAACCAACTGCCTGGCAGATCAAATAAAGTGTTTTATATGTACTTTGGTTCGATGTGTTTTTGGTCGGATAAACAAAACATGCAGATTGGTGAGACACACTATATTTAATATTATACATGGGATCAAGACAGTTCCCACACACAACATGTAGCTCACGCAGCAATAGATAAGGCAAGACGTAACCGTACATGGTATAGTGTTAATTTAAGATGATTTGTCGAGTGACATGCATGCTGTCAAGTGTCAACATGGAGTTGACATTGTGTTGTCTGTGACAGGATCTATATCAAGAAGGTGCGTAAGTTCCCGGAGTTTGCCGTAGATCTCAACATGGACAAGAAGTCACTGAAGCTGGCCATGGACAAGTCCTTCCACATGCTCAAGGTCAAAGGCAATCTGGAGCGCATGGGGCAAGAACGGTGAGGGCGACTTTCACGTCTTGTTTAACAGACTTATGACATCACTCTGCATCCACCATGATCCATGCACTGTCCACTGTTAGCATCTATATCTCAGAATCGTTCGTGATAATTTTATTTTTTTATTTTGCATAAATGTATATTAGGACCCTGTACTATGCACAATAAATATATATATATTTGATTGGATCATTCTAAAGGTACCCTAGCACCTTCAAATGCCTAAAAACATTGTACATTTTCTGTTTGCCTATTTTTTTCCAAAAATTTAACTCTTTCCTATAATTTTGCATAGACACGTTTTTGGGTAAAGAGGTTATATACAAGAAATTTGTATTTGATTGTATGTTTCTAAGGGCATCCCCTAGGCATCCCACAAAACATAAACGTTTACACATGCCTGGTCCTGTCTAGCATGACTTGTGTATTCACTTGTATATTCACAGACACCTGCAGTTTCCACTTCAAGACTTTCCACTTTAAGATTAACTGAAATGTATGTTTTTCTTAGAATAATTGCCATAACTAAGAAGGTAATTACTAATAATTGTTAGCTGATAACATTTACAGATATTTGTTTTCTCAAAGTTATACCATCAGTTCAGGGTGTCTGTGACACTTGACAGGTATTTTCATTGATGTATAATCTCCACGTCATCATTTTACTTCCATTACAATACTTAATGACCTGTAACGATGATCAACCAAAATCACAATATAGTCCAAAGGACTTCAGGGCCTCTTGGTTCGTATTTTCTTGTGATGTTTCGAC
Source organism: Ridgeia piscesae (assembly GCA_025642075.2). Classification (NCBI taxonomy): domain Eukaryota; kingdom Metazoa; phylum Annelida; class Polychaeta; order Sabellida; family Siboglinidae; genus Ridgeia; species Ridgeia piscesae. The sequence continues at coordinate 22,002 of JAODUO010000029.1, forward strand.
TGCTGAAATAAGTAAATACATCACTAATCAGCAAGAATTGCATGTAGACCAATCTGCTAAGTGTGCTAGTTTTGTGCGTGATGATGTAACCTGCTGATGACCATATGACTTGTTGGTCACAAGGTTCTACGTGCAGCTGCCGACCGAGAAGGCCCACGAATTTCACAGTGAGGCGAGCAACAATGTCCCCACCCAGGCGCCAACCGACCGTCTCCACCCACGCATTGTACAGAAGATCCGTGACCTCGTCGCATCCGGGGAGACTCGACTCTACGTCATCAGAAAGAACCTCAGGTAGAAGGGGGACCATAGCTTTATGCAGAAACCCGTCCACCCATCATTTGGATGGGCAAAACCCCTTGTGGGCAGGTAGAACTATCCCTGGACGGACAGGTAAAAATTAGCCAAAAAGAGCAAAAAAGTCTTCCCATATCATAGATATTTGTCAGTTATGCCTTGAAAATGGGTGTCACGTGTGTTTGTGGTCTGTTTCAGGAGGTTGTAAAACACATCTCCACTGGCTTGTATGTATATGAGTTTACATCCGCGGGTCTACCAAACCATTGTGTGACTGACAATGATGTTATCCTGCATAAAGCTCTGAGTTGGAGACTCAACCTAGATTAACTGTTTCAGTGCCACATAGCCGATTCCATCGATCACCTGTTTCACCAAGAAGTTGAGATTATTCTGCCATGTTTTTGCTGCAGGAGGTTTGTGGAGAAGGAGTTGTTTGGCACAATGGACCACATGCCTGAGAAACACAACCTGTCCTACTACCCCACGGTGAATGACCTACAGAACAACATCCACCAAGCTCTGCAGGACATAGAGAGTGGCGTCCTTCCTGTAACGGCGCAGATGGTAGAGTGATTTATATCTGACTCTTCCCTCTTTATATGTTAAAACATTGGTCATCACGATGTTAAAAGTGATCTAGTTTATATAACATATCTCTAGGTTGTGATAATGATAAACGCGATTTTCTTTACACTGTAATGTCGTTATTCTAGATGTAAAGTGATTACAAACCAGTAACACCATGTAAAGTCTGTTCCCTTTTTACCTCCCCTTACCCCTCAACCTTCCTCATTCTCATTTAATCCCCATCCTTTTCCTCTCTCCCTGTCACCACTGATCCTCTCTCCCTGTCACCTCTGATCCTCTCTCCCTGTCACCTCTGATCCTCTCTCTGTCACCACTGATCCTCTCTCTGTCACCTGTGATATCCTCTCTCTCTCTGTTACCTCTGATCCTCTCTCCCTGCCACCATAGCCTCTCTCCCTGTCACCACTGATCCTCTTTCCCTGTCACCTCTGATCCTCTCTCCCTATCACCTCTGATCCTCTCTCCCTATCACCTCTGATCCTCTCTCCCTATCACCTCTGATCCTCTCTCCCTGTCACCACTGATCCTCTCTCCTGTCACCTCTGACCCTCTCTCCCTGTCACCTCTGATCCTCTCTCCCTGTCACCTCTGATCCCTCTCCCTGTCACCACTGATCCTCTGTCCCTGTCACCTCTGATCCCTCTCCCTGTCACCACTGATCCTCTGTCCCTGCCACCTCTGATCCTCTCTCCCTGTCACCACTGATCCTCTCTCCCTGTCACCTCTGACCCTCTCTCCCTGTCACCTCTGACCCTCTCTCCCTGTCACCTCTGATCCTCTCTTCCTGTCACCTCTGATCCTCTCCCTGTACCACTGATCCTCTCCCTGTCACCTCTGATCCTCTCCCTGTCACCACTGATCCTCTCTCCCAGTCACCTCTGACCCTCTCTCCCTGTCACCTCTGACCCTCTCTCCCTGTCACCACTGATCCTCTCTCCCTGTCACCTCTGATCCTCTCTCCCTGTCACCTCTGATCCTCTCTCATTGTCACCTCTGATCCTCTCTCACTGTCACCTCTGATCCTCTCTTCCTGTCAGCTCTGATCCTCTCTCCCTGTCAGCTCTGATCCTCTCTCCCTGTCACCTCTAATCCTCTCTCCCTGTCACCTCTGATCCTCTCTCACTGTCACCTCTGATCCTCTCTCACTGTCACCTCTGATCCTCTCTCACTGTCACCTCTGGTCCTCTCCCTGTCACCACTGATCCTCTCTCCATGTCACCACTGATCCTCTCTCCCTCCAACCACTGATCCTCTCTCCCTGTCACCACTGATCCTCTCTCCCTGCAACCACTGATCCTCTCCCTGTCACCACTGATCCTCTCTCCCTCCAACCACTGATCCTCTCTCCCTGTCACCACTGATCCTCTCTCCCTGCACCACTGATCCTCTCCCTGTCACCACTGATCCTCTCCCTGTCACCACTGATCCTCTCCCTGTCACCACTGATCCTCTCTCCCTGTCACCACTGATCCTCTCCCTGTCACCACTGATCCTCTCTCCCTGTCACCACTGATCCTCTCTCCCTGTCACCACTGATCCTCTCTCCCTGTCACCACTGATCCTCTCTCCCTGTCACCACTGATCCTCTCTCCCTGTCACCACTGATCCTCTCTCCCTGTCACCACTGATCCTCTCTCCCTGTCACCACTGATCCTCTCCGTCCCCTGATCCTCTCCCTGTCACCACTGATCCTCTCTCCCTGTCACCACTGATCCTCTCTCCCTGTCACCACTGATCCTCTCTCCCTGTCACCACTGATCCTCTCCCTGTCACCACTGATCCTCTCCTGTCACCACTGATCCTCTCCCTGTCACCACTGATCCTCTCTCCCTGTCACCACTGATCCTCTCCCTGACACCACTGATCCCTCACCACTGATCCTCTCTCCCTGTCACCACTGATCCTCTCTCCCTGTCACCACTGATCCTCTCTCCCTGTCACCACTGATCCTCTCTCCCTGTCACCACTGATCCCCTCTCCCTGTCACCACTGATCCTCTCTCCCTGTCACCACTGATCCCTCTCCCTGTCACCACTGATCCTCTGTCCCTGCCACCTCTGATCCTCTCTCCCTGTCACCACTGATCCTCTCTCCATGTCACCTCTGACCCTCTCTCCCTGTCACCTCTGACCCTCTGACCCTCTCTCCCTGTCACCTCTGATCCTCTCTCCCTGTCACCACTGATCCCCTCTCCCTGTCACCACTGATCCCCTCTCCCTGTCACCACTGATCCTCTCTCCCTGTCACCACTGATCCTCTCTCCCTGTCACCACTGATCCTCTGTCCCTGCCACCTCTGATCCTCTCTCCCTGTCACCACTGATCCTCTCTCCCTGTCACCTCTGACCCTCTCTCCCTGTCACCTCTGACCCTCTCTCCCTGTCACCTCTGATCCTCTCCCTGTCACCACTGATCCTCTCTCCCTGTCACCACTGATCCTCTCTCCCTGTCACCACTGATCCTCTCCCTGTCACCAAACTGATCCTCTCCCTGTCACCACTGATCCTCTCCCTGACACCACTGATCCCCTCTCCCTGTCACCACTGATCCTCTCTCCCTGTCACCACTGATCCTCTCCCTGTCACCAATGATCCTCTCCCTGTCACCACTGATCCTCTCCCTGTCACCACTGATCCTCTCCCTGTCACCACTGATCCTCTCTCCCAGTCACCACTGATCCTCTCTCCCTGTCACCACTGATCCTCTCTCCCAGTCACATCTCTCACCGGACATGTCATGCTGCAGGTAAACATGGAGGTGGTAACGAGCAGTGATGGAGGAGACTCCCAGGAGCTGCCCCCTGGACTGTGGCAGTCTGTGTCAGATGACCAGCCTCACGCTGAGACAGTGACGGTGACACTGACACAGAGTCCAGGTGAAGGTACGCGTCATATAGACACAACGCTCTTTGTTGCAACACAGACTTGGCCACACGCATAGTTTAAAAATGGAAGCACTTGTTAGTGACTTTACAATCAATTGACTTATTTATGTTATTAATTTATATATATTAACTTATGTTATTAATTTGTTTATTTTAATTGTATGATATATATATATATATATGTATATATTAATGATGGGACAAACCTTGAATCTGATTCGTATCGAATATCCTCGAAATTTCAAATACGAATATTCAGTGGCTTCAAATTCGATTAGAATACTGAATGGTGTCGAGATGCATCTACAGCTCTAAGCAAATCACATAAGCACTGCTGTTGGCTATAGCTGACGTCAGTGGGGATTTCTGCTACAAGAATGCAAAAGAGGGCATTCTGGGCTTTCCCGTAGTACCAAATATGTCCACCATGCATTGAGGGAAACCCCGCAGAATGTGACTCGAACAAGTGCAATTTATCGGTTCTGTTTTATGAAATTCATGCGTGAAACATTACGTGTTGTTTCTTAAAAGGCTATAAAATGCACTAAATAATAACATAAATGAGAACTAAGCATTGCTAATTGACAGTTATCATTATAACAAAATATATATATATATATATATATATATATATATATATATATATATATGAAAAGTTTTTTGCAAAGTATGTTTTTGTGCTGACAAGGGCAATGACTAAAACTGTTGTTGTTGATGCTGTTGACAGACGGCCAACATGTGATCTCACGTGTGGAGACACACCTAAGTGACGGCTCAACACAAGTCAGTGGCACTCTCACAGCCGACACCATCCGCTTACTGGCCAAACTACATCCAAACATCTTTCCCGAAGGTAGTCTCTTACAGGTGAGTGGTGTCTTACAGGCATTTTTTCATATTTCACATGTATATGTAAACGTTTCTGTGGAGTTGTTTGTTTTTTATGTGACGCCTTTGGTAGTTTATACACACAAATAATTAATTGTGAAGTTTTGTTCTGTAAGTAAATCATGGATGATGTTAGATCAAACTTTAATGTTTACAGTGGTTTGTCATGATTGCGGAGTGGAAAGGTCATTTATGTTTGCTTTCATTCTGGTATGTCCATCATTAATTAATAGTTGATTTCATCAGCATGTTTACATATTCCTTTAGTGATGTAACTATCCAAAGAATCCCCATAGATAGTTATTAGATACATAGTAATTATTAATCGTTACAGAAGCCACAGACACTTACTGATATGGAGATATAATTTCAGTTTCGGGATGGTACCACACAGCCTGTGCCCGTGAGCAGCCACAGCATAGTTCTAGACTCAGCGTCCCTACAGAGGGGCGACGCCAGTGAACACTTAGATAACAAAGACAACATTGGGATGGCAGAAGATGAGCCACTTACGATATCGACCGTGTCGAGTGACATGATCGCCGTTCCACATAGCATTGTGCTCAGTGCCGGCGTCTCGGAGTCGATGGTTCACGGCGACCTCGGAAAGGTCATCATGCAGGTGCCTTTGTCGCTTCAAGCGAACAGTGATCTCTACCAGCCCCACCAGATGGAGCCACATGAGATGGATGATGGCGGAGACATGATGGCGAAGCAACTGGAAGTGGACAGCGCTGTCATCAACGAGGCGTTCTCGTCAGGTATATAGTGGACAGGTAGTCAGTCATATGCGTAGCTTTATGTAGAGACCCATCCACCCGTCATTTGGACGGGTAGAGATATGGGTGGACGGGTGGTGGATGGGTAAAAAATGAAGGAGCAAAAAAAGGTCTTCCAAAACCATAGATATTGTTAGTTATGCCTTGAAAGTGAGTGAAAATGGTGTCACATGTGTGTTTGTAGTCCATTTCAGGTCATCAGACACATTTAAAAGTTTGTAAACTGGCTTAACAGTTAACATCCATCCATGTGTCCACCAAAACATGTGTGACTGGCAATAATTTTATCCTGCGTAAAGCCCTGGTCATATGAGATATTAAATAAATTGTACGTACAGTGTAATTAGATAATAAAAGAGAAAGTATTTATTGCTTGACAAGGCATAGATATGAAATTATTAACTTATAATTAAAAAGCAAACAAATGAAGAGGTATTGAAGATATTGTTCATAGCTCCAAGAATGGTTTGTTGTATGATTTGACTACCGTTGGAGCAAAAATGTGTCAGTGAGTACGACGTTTCAACCCACCTGCTACGGACCTTGTTCACGTACTGGTGACATGTGTTGGCTCAGATTGAACAAGGCCCATGGCTGACGGGTCGAAACGTCGCACTCGTCGACAAATTTTTGCTCCAAAGTAAGTCAAATCATACAATAAACAAAGAGGTGCAGTATAAATGCACAAAACCCCAAATATGTTATGCATTGCATATGGCAGTTAATTATGACTGCCTAACATGGGGGGGGAATAAAGCAAGCATGTAAAACACACATTTGTGCTGATGGTAATGTCAGATCATGAAAATCTCTGGTCACACACCATGTATTGTTGGTGGGGACTGTGATCCGTCATAAATGCATATACATTTACTTTGCAACTCTTGTCATTGCAGATCCTGAGACGTGCATAAAGTTGGAGGATGACCACATTGAGGACAATGGCAATAATGACAATGATCACACAGACATGCCAGATGAAGAAGAGGAGTCCTAACACATGACAATGCAGTGTAGTTACGTCCATGTCGCTGTAACCGGAGAGAGTTGTGATATCCATAAAGAGACATATATCAAACTGGGTATATGACGGCCCTAAGTTATTTTTACACCTGTTGCTATCCATAGCCAGTTGATGTGATCTAATAAAAATGAGAAATGTGAACTGCAATTAATAGTTATTTATAACATAATATTAGACAAACTTTGTGACTGTTCTGGCTTTGTAAATGGTCTGTTTTACATAAGTGAACAGATTTGAACGGGGTTATTAGAACTAATCTTTTTTTTGCATTATCGTTCATGTTCGTCATTTGAACAGTGATTTACTAGCCAATCCGCCAGAGGGCGTCGTTATCAAAAATTCTTGAGCACTGCCCTGTCATTTCTACTGTGTAAGATTCAACTTTATCACCGGGATGGAATCATTCGGACAGAACCCAACATTGTTGTATGGGCTAGACCTGCAAATCTATGTAACACCAAATATGAAGCAGAGAGAAGGAGGCATACTTACACTTCAAGGTAAATGTAACCTGTCACAGCAAAGTCTGTATCAACATGTGAAATTGGACGTTTGTACATTTTCTGATTCTATTGCATGTACACTTTAAAACAATACCATAATTATGGAATGTCTTGAGAACTGAGATCATGCAAGTTCGTAAATGTGTGCATTTTGTTAGTTTCAGATTTTACAGAAATAAACAAGACATGTAAAAGAGGTATGCATTTCTACAACAACAACAAATTATTGTACAAAACCTGGGGAGCTATTTTTGGCTAATGTGCAGAGTAAGCCCATGTGACTTATTTGCTTGCACTGGCAGGTTACAATTGATGCTAGGAAGGGGACAGAGCAACTAAGTACCATTCAGCTAAACTTAGTACCTGTGTAGTTGACTATAAAAAGTTACAATAAAACTATATGTGTATATATGTTACCACATAACAACATGATACAAATTATTCGAAGAAAATATATGTGCTTACTCAGTGCAAATTTCAATGAAGCTGTTTGGGGAAACTTATAAATGTATGCACTATCTTTGTGGCTGGTTCAGTAAGTACCACGTGTGAACAAGCTGAGAAAGCTTGTTCACTAATATAAAAAAAATATTCTATAACATTATGAAGTATTATTCTTCAGTAGACTCATCTGCATTGGTGTATTAACATATATTAATGGAAGATAATATTTGTGTTTGTTAATATACCATGGAAATGCTGATGTTGCAACAACATGAAGTGTTACAATTGTTGATTGGTATTCAGTGAACAGCAGAAAAAACAGCTTATGTTATATTTCAAAATGTGTGTGTATGTTTGTATATGGAGCTCTGTAAATAGCTTATAATTATATTTTTGTTTGTATTGTTCTTGATGCTGGTATTCAGTTATTGTGATATTACCACAACTGTGTGTACATATTGAAAATGAATGCAATATTAATACAATTTTGAAACTGCAGACTTTGTTGATGTGAACACACGCGCGCGCACACGCGCACACACACACACACACACACACACACACACACATTCACTCACTGAAAATATTAGTGTCATTTTTCTCTCGTTATGGTTCTCCCATTTGTTTGAATTGTTGGGTCTGTCTTTACCTTCAATAAGGCCAACTAATTCAGGTACAGACCATCAACTGACATCCCACCTGCAAAGAGACTAGAGAGATCACACAGATCTATGCGACTCCACAAACTACCCGAAACTGGGAATCTGGAATATAAAAAACTAATGTATTTATTTAATCAATGTTTTTTAAATAAAATATAACGTTTCATTGTTATTGTAATTCACATGTACACCTATCTTATCATGACAGACAAACACTCCAGGTGAATTTCCCCTAAGGTATAATACTGTAACAATAATTGCACCAAAATCGATGGAGAAATTGGAATACTACAGAAAATAAACATTGAGACGGTCTCAATGCTCAATTATGATATAAGATATGAAGTGTATATATGTGAAATGTGTGCAAAACTTTTTCATGACATTAGTGGGTTATAGGCTTATAGCTTGACATAGCAAAAGTTTATATTATTTAAATATTTTGCAAACAGAATAATTCTATTAAAATACACAGTCTATTTTCTGTAATGTATTTTATAATTTTCAGAAGCAGAAAGAGCTCCAAAATGTTTATTGTGAATAGTAAACAGGAATACAAAATTATACATACATGATGAAATCTTATTAACTGTTACACAGCGATGCTTGGTGAATACAGATATAAAATGTAACGATATTCGTCGATATGCTCTGGAAATATGTTCCGTTTCGGCGAAGCCAGGTTAGTGTTTTTTTAACGTTTCCCAAAGTGAGGCTTGGCGCGCGTCTTTGCTGTGGCGTTTTTATACTATCTGTGTCCGAATGTGGCTTGTTAATGGTGAGTGTTGTCAGTACTTGCTGTTGCGTTAGTTAGAATTAGGGCCGCAATAATACAATATTTCACGACAACATAGGTATCAAAAGTTTAGATTACTTTTCCACGATAAATATTCGGCGGTTCCATGCCCCAATAATTGAATGACGAATCGATCATCGTGATCATGTCAATGACGACTGTAGTTTTTACTTGGCCTTGTCTCTCATACGTATATGAATACGCCAAATGATGCAGTTTGTTGCGCCTCTGCTCTTGCATTTTAAAGAATATAGGCGTTATAGAAGTGTCACAATAACTGTTGACTAAAATCGCTCACTAACAGGAAAATAGCTCAAGGTGCCCAGTAAACACACGCCGCTAATTGTAGCACCGGGACCGACCCCATGTGACCACACATTCCAAATCCAAGCTACATTAATTATACCAATAAGCCACTAAAGGCTAAAGCATAACAATATCATATGTACATGTGCTTTGTAATAGGTTGTAACACACATAACTGAAGTAGTCTAATGATGACCATATATTACAAGAAATAAATATAAGCTCTCATAAATGAAATTAAATAAGTCTGGCATTCACCATTTGACATGTACATTGTTTGTTTAGCATAGACACTGAGTGATGCCATGTGATGGTGTTCATGAAGGTAGACTCTAAATAATGGTCGTGATTGCATCTATTCATTTGTAAGAACAGTACCGCGATCAAATAGGCAATTATCTATGCACGGCAGTTGTCGAGTTGATTGTAGTGAAACATTTTAAACCCTTGTTTGTACATAGTTTGGCGTCTGATAAAATACAGTAAATCTTAAATGCCCAGGGGCCTTTTAATGCCAAGAATTGGCAGAGCAGTAATTTGTAACAGGAAGTAGACCTGTTGTATAGAACATGGGAAAGTTAAACATCAAAGGATATTGCAGTTTACTCTGCTCACCTCTGCACTGGGTTCCACCATTGCTCTCCCAAGGTATTTGGTTTGACTGTCTCCTATGTAATCAATGTAAATATACATCATCAACAGCAAACATTTATCTTATTATTTTTATTGCTGTTACCGTCTTGCTATAGTTCCCTATTGTTATAGAATGGTCAAGAAGTGTGTTAAATTTATTCCATTCATTGACATTTCCGTGCGAAAATAAGAATAAGGTGCCTTATGTATAGATCAACAAAGCCTGTATGTGTGTGTTTGAAATGCAACTATAGCTGACTTTAGTCATTTTGTTACATGTCAAATTGACCAGGTCCAAGATAAATAGATAGCACACAAAATGTCAGGTCTACACTTGTAAGAAAAACTAATGTTCAGATATGGGTCCACAAACAGAGAACCGTATCATATAATATAGATTTTGTGTTGATTGACTCCAGTGGGATATAAATCAAAAAGCAACCATTGAGAACAGGGAGCCATTTAGTGACAGGGTGCAGGACATCAGAAGCACACCTACTAGGCCTAAAGCGACGACAAAAGAACAAAAAATGGGATTCATGGGCCGGAATTGCAGTCAATGGAGTAAGTACTAGTTGTTTCTAGCACTTGGTTATTAATTGAATGACTATATTATATTGTTGTTACAATGTTAAATTGTGTCTTCATGCCATTCAACTAAAATTAATATATGTTGTTCTTCATTAAAAAATCTTCCTCTTGCATTGTGAGGTCAGTGCCACTTTGGAAGGTAACTCCACGATAGCAACTAACACGGTCTTAGTCTCCTGATCATACATCATATTATTAATTATATATATATATATATATATATATCCCTGCCAATGTCTCTCCCTCCCCCTCCCCATTCACCCCAATTTGCCTGTCTTAGTTTCAGAAGAGACTCTAAAAGCTGGTGGTCCCTTCTATCTGGTGTCTATGCCAGGGGAAGCAAAAGATCCCACACAGGTGGTAAATGTGTAACCTATAGTGGACTCATTAACTCTAGAGAAAGACAACTCCTGTGTTAGCCATAGTTTGGGCTGTTTGGAGGAAACCACCTGAGACCAGTTGGCACCTGCATATATTTCTAATGGCCATGTGATTTTTCAGTCACCTATGGATCATAATTTTGAGCCCTGCTTTAGGTGTTTTTCATGCCAATCCCTTGAGTCTTCTGATTCCTGCATCTTTCTTCTGGCTTTCTTGTGTTAATTTATGATCCATTTGTTTTCTGCTATGACTGTTGCTTCTCTGTCATTACAAATGTGATGTGATATTTTGGGGATAGATTTTCCTAAATTAAATTGGAAGGATTATGGATATTTGTACATGTTTATAACCCACTTGTCTATCATAGGTATAACCAAGAAATAATTCTGCCCATTTATTGATACACCATATAGCTGTATGAGCAATACACATGTTGCCATTTTCATAGATAACTATATTGTAATTATTCTTTAAAATGACAGAATGTTGTTACCTTGAACACACCCGCATACAAGATAATAATAAATTGTAATATAAAAATCTAATAATGTAGTTCCTGGTATCTTGATAGATGAAGGTGCTTTTCATCGACATCTGACTGAATTACATTTAATAGTGCCGGTGCAATATTTATTTTTCAGTTGCTCTGCTGATATACTACATTGCCTTCTACTTCGCCCTCTTCGGCTCATGTTATGTGATGCTAATTTTCGTTTACTTACAACCTCAAGAGAAGCCAACAATGACAATGGACACTGTGCAGCCAATCATATACAGTCCTGGTGAGTGACAGGTGCTTGTCAAATACTTTCAGCATGCAGGCATCGATTTTTTTGGAAATTTAGTGGGAGCTTGAGGGTCTCTATTTAAATATTCCCTGCATGTCATAAAAGAGGGACCGGAAATTATGTGGCGCTGACTTTGCTTACTAAACCGTGTGCCCATTAGTGCTATGTAGCAACAGAAATTGACAAAATTTCAATCTTTTACATTTGCCAGCGAAACATCAATATTATTATCTGCTAAAAGTAAAATGTATAGGTGTTGTTTGATGACATTGTTTTGCAGTACCCTATACTTAGTTTAAATGAGCCCCCATATTTGAGCATATTCAAAATATTCGGCCAGTCAGTGGGCGCTAGTGGGTTGATTCAAGTGTTTTGCCAACAAGAGGACTACCGAGGTAATTAAAAAAATTAACTAACCTTTATTTATCTAAAGCACTAGTAATATTATTGTAAATCTGTTTTAATTGTACATGTAGATATGTAGGCTCAGTTACTGAAATGAAGTGTTGCTATCTAGGAGTACCAGTTGTGCTTTGTTACCAGACTCTATGTCGGCAAATTGCTCATCTGAGAGAGTTTGCACCAGTGAAAAGAAAGCAATGTTCCTATATATTTTATTTTCTGAATTCCCGTATTTCTGATACATTTTTTACTAACAGTGGATGGGTTCGCCAAATGTATTCATGGTATTGGGTTGTGTGGTGGTGCCCAGTCTCTGTTGAGTCATTTCTTTTCACAGGGCTTGGAATGAGGCCATATATGAGTGATAAGAAGTACACGAATGAGTTCAGTCCACTGATTGAGTTCAAAAAGGGTGACAAGGAATCCTACTCAGACTACACAACCAGCATTGCAAAATTTCTCAAATGTAAGTGTGCATACGAAAACTGATACAAGAAACTTTTGCCATATGGTACCAATGAAGCCCTAAAGGTAAAACAAGTAGATTTGTTTTTAGTGTTATTAAAAAAGAGAATGATTGCATTGTTTGATTAATGTTCACACCTGTGTCTCATATTTAAACAATTAAGGTAAGTCAATTTGAGTATTTACTCCTGTTGTGTTCAATGGTGCTCCTTATGGTTGCATTTTTCAGTACGGATTCTGCATAGATTCTGCATAGACATTGTAGTTGTGACACCAAGTACAGCTGTATATGTGATTTAACAAGATAAGATTTAACAAGTTTGCCACCTAGAGAATCAACTCTAGATGGCAGTGGACAAGGAAGCCCTTTGGCTTATTGAAAGTCCAACCTATCTATCTAAATGTACCCTGCCCTTCTTAGGTATCTGTCGATTTTGTTTTTAAACATATTAACACTACTAGCACCTACACAATCAGCTGATAATCTGTTCCATTCATTTACTGTTCTTTGTGAAAATGAGAATTGTCTAATATCTAGTCTACACTGCTTCTTTGCTAATGTAATTCCATGTCCTCTAGTCCTCTCTTCCTTAATTGAGAAAAAATATTTCTGTCTATTTTCATACCCATTCAATATTTTAAACACTTCTATCGGATCTTCTCTCAGTCTCCTCGTTTCTAGTGTTGTTAATCCGCATTCTTTTAGACACATTTCATAACTAATATTCCTGAATTTTTGCATAATTTTGGTTGCTCTTCTTTGTACTCTTTCTAGTATATCAATATCCTTCTTGCGATATGGCCTCCATGCCTGTATGCAATATTCTAAATGAGGCCTAACTATTGTTTTGTACAGCGGTATTATTAGTTCTTTTTCCTTATACACTATATTTTACCAAATGAATCCAAGAATTTGGTTTCCCTTCACTACTGCAATTCCACACTGCTATGATACCTTCATATCTAATAGTTAACACTATGTCCTTTTCCTTTATGGTAGTATTTAATACAGTATCACCAATTGTATATTGTGCGTCTTCATTCCCATGTCCTGTGTGGAGGCACTTACACTTCCCACTTCTCAGACCATTCAGTCAACTTATTCAGATCATCTTGTAACTGCTGTTGATCTGCGTCACTTTTAATTTTTCTAAACACTTTTGTATCATCTGCAAACTTCAACACCTTGCTTGTTATACATCCAAATCATTGATATATATTAAGAATAAAATAGGTCCCAATACTGATATTCCACTCAAAACCGATTTCCAGTTTGAAATCTCCCCATCAAGTAATACTCTTAGTCTTCTATCAATAAGCCATTTTTCTATCCAGTTAATCATACCATTTCCAATGTCATGGGCCTTTAGTTTAAGTAGTAATCTTTGATGTGGCAAATTGTCAAAGTTTAAAAAAAATCTAAGTACAGCTGTATATTATATCTACCGGGTACTGATGATCCCTCATCTACCCACTTTGTGACATCTTCCAAAAACATAACATATTTTTTAAGCATGACCTCGCTTCTCGCCCCTGGTTGGTTCTAACACATGTTGAGTAAGGAAACTATCTTATACTAAATTTAAAAACTTGATCCTCACTCCCAGTACTCTATAGAGATTTCCACTGCATGGGTTAAATCCCCCATAATTATACAGTCCTGTTTACCATACTCACTTCCTTTATAGCGTTTTGTACTTTCTCATTCTCGTCTATGCTTATGTTTGGACTTCGATAAACTAACCCAACAGTTAATGTTGAGTTTCCTGTAACTATGTTACAACTGACAGCTTCTTCACATTCTGCTTCTTTTTGTAATTTTATTTCGTAAGCCTGGGTGGATTTTTTAATATATAAAATAATGCCACCTCCCCTTCTTCCTATTCTATCTTTCCTGAACATGACATATCCTGTCATTCCTAATTCGGCATCTGATATATCAGTGGTGGCCCAAGATTCAGTTATACCTATTATGTGAGGGTCAATATCTTCTACCATAATGTTTAGTTGCATTTAAACAAACACATTTATAGCCACATTTTTTATTTTAGAGTTTTGTTGATTTCTTTTTGCTGTCCTTATCTATGCCTCCAGTATTTGGCTTCTCTGTAAATCCCTCTGCGAATCTAGTTTAAATACTTGCAACCTGTTCCACTGTCCATAGATCGAAGCAGATTCTCAGAGAATACTGCACCCTTTCCACTTAGATGGAGGCCATCGCTCAGGTACATATCTTCTTTTCCAACAAAGTATCCCTATAAATCTACAAATCCAACCCTGTCTTCTTCATACGTCTGCTCTAATAGAGCATTGATTGCCATCATCTTGCTGTTTCTATATGTTGCTCCCCTTCCTCCCATTACTGGCAAGATTCCTGAGAGAATAATCTGTTCAACTCTTGTCTTCTTCAGTTTCACTACCAATTGTCTGTACATATCTGCGCTATCCTAGTTGTCCTCTCCCTGTCTGCATTGTTTGTACTAATATAGATCCTCCCTAGCCATGACCCAGTGTGTTCTCTACCCATTCAGTCACATGCTCTATCCTAGCCCCCGGAAGACAAACAACATCTTCTCCTTTGCTTAATGTCTTGCCTGTCTTTCACAAAATGGAGTCGCCCATAAACACCCTTTCTGTTCTCAATGTCCCCTCAATCACTGCCTCAGAGTAGCTCCTTCGTTTTGCATCTACCTGGTTGTTGACTTTTCCCCCTGCCCCCTTCTCTGTTGTTCCTTTTCCACCTGCCTCTTTTCTTCCTGTCGTCATCCCTGTTATTGACTTCCCTTTTGGCACATCTAGTCTCACTTCCTTTCTTCCCTTCATCTTTTCTCCTGTTACATGTAGTTCTCCCCTCTCCTGTCCTATAGTCCCCCCCTCCTCTACTGTCACTTTCTCCCCTTGTCCCACTACAGAGGAACTTGTGAAACGCAACTGGCATTACTTTACGACATCTTAGACTTTTGCAAATTAAGTGCTATAATGTTTTATGTATGCTATATATGAAACTGGCCCCACGTGGTTGTTTGCCAGGCAAAACTAGCCCTGGCAAATCCCCTAGTGTTAATCAATTTTATTTCAAAATGCTCAAAATGATAAACAAAATATGTAAACTAAATAACTACTAAGTAATACATCACTTGGTAAAATAGAAAATAATGAAGAAATACGCTTTAAAAGGAGTTGACACTAAGTGTTTACCCCTGGCCATGAGAATTAACTGTGCAAATACCCGCCCCGATTTGAAGACGGATGAACAATTACTGGGAATTCCAATAATATGATTGGTCCACTGAAGGATGGGTTGCATGTACCATTTAAAACGGCGCCAAGCTATTTGGGTTTACAATCGCATAATTTAAGACATTTTGTATCAGCGTAAATATTTTTGTTATCATTACATGTGTGTCCCAGTTCTACACCACACTGAGAATTGTGCAATTCATGATTATTTTGTTATAACAGCCTATAAAAACGCCAGCGACTTTACAATTAAAGACTGCCATTCAGACAAAAAATCATCTTGCCCAGTCAAACTGTCCCGACTTGGCCCATGTAGCGGGCTCTCGGACAAGTCTTACGGCTACGACTCTGGCAAACCGTGTGTGCTCTTGAAGATCAACAAAGTAAGTCTCACTCAATCTCAGTTTACACAAGTGAGTTTTGTCCAATTTGTCTGCCAACATCGAGCTGGAACTGTAGTTTTACGGAGTATTTGGACTGGTTTCAATCATAGCTCAAAACAGTGCATATCTATATGTCTAGATGTGTCAACTATGTATTTTCACGGTTTAGTTGTGTGTATGCAACACATCAGAGCCTTCATATTCATGTATCAACTATGTAGACATCTAATTTGAACTTATAGCTAGATCTAGAAGGAACATGTAGTAGATTATGGTGCAGCTGACTAATTAATTAATTGTTTAGTCATTCATCCAGCAGTTACTCGATCCACTGTGGTAGTAAGCTGGGAGGGGTATACAGTGGATCTTAGTCATACTCTGATGTCATGTGACAGGGTTCTTGTAGGTGCCGGGCAGGTGTGACCCCTGACCTCTGTTCACCATGGGGAAACTGTTTGATACAGACACCTCTTTTTAATTTTATTTTGATGCCAGTTCTGCTCTCTGCCCAAATAACCTGTGATTATTCCACTAGAGTCTGGGCACCATCATATGACATCAGTGTGTACACAAGATATGATATAAACAGGTCAAAGTGTTGCATGTTTCAGGTTTGTTATATCAAAGTAAGTTTAATTTTTACTCTCCGTAGTTGTGGACATAATTATTGTAATAGATACATATCTGTGATAACTGAATTAGTTATTTAACAAGATAAACTCCCTCTATGGCTATGGTAAAAGATAATCAAGTACGTACATGCCCATCCATATCAGGCATTTTTAAAAATATCAATAATTTCTTCAAATTTTAGTGACTTGTTGATAGTGTTACTGACATATTTAGGATGTCAGCATGTTTAATTATGGTTTCTTGCAGATGGCTAAATGTTTCTTTCCAGTGAGTAGACATAAAAGCAATTCAGTGTCGGAGTCATATAGAATATGGACCCCATGGACAATGGACCCCAGCTCCATATTCCCCATAGTATATGGACCACCATAGAAAATGGACCCCGGGTGCAGAATTTATAGGGGTCCATTTTCTATGTCTCAGAATATGGACATAGAAAATGGACCCAGGGTCCAGAATCTGTACGGGTCCATTTTCTTATGTCTCATAGAATATGGACCCCCATAGAAAATGGACCCCGGGTCCAGAATCTACATGGGTTCATTTTCTGTCTCACAGAATATGAACCCCCATAGAAAATGGACCAGGGTCCATATTTTATGGAGTCCATATATATTAAATGTGTTATAGAATATGGACCCCCTATAGAAAATGGCCCCCGGGTTGTGTTGTTGATATAATTTATTCCTGATGTAATTTATAAACTGAGCCATCCATACCTGTGGTTCCAATGGAGTTGAAATTTAGCGTCTCATACAAGCTCTTAGTAGCTTGTGTGAGCACTGTTGAAAGGGAAACTGGTCCATTCAAAGTTTCAAAACATGAACTGGTCTTACATTAACACAATTATTTTCCCTGTGTATTGTATTTTGTTGAGATGACAATAAATGAATGAATGAGTAAATAGTACTCTTAGTTATATTTATTCAACCATCCCACAATACGGAAGAATTCACACATTTTAGCAGTTGATAGGATACACAGTATTCAGTCAAATATTACTACATTTTAATGGCAAAGGTGGCTATAATGTAAAAATAATAAAAAAAGTGTTTTTACAATACAAAAGTGTTATCAATGATGGCTGTGATATTCTAGTTGTAATCTATGAACTGCATTATACTATTTTATTTTTAAAAGGGGGTCCAAATTCTATAAGGGAGTCCAAATTTTATATATGGGACACCGGCCTGTTGATATTTGATTTGTTATTGTCAGATCTATGGTTGGAAGCCAGAGGCCTACGACAAGTCGCCTTACAAGAAACTTGGGTCTCACTGGTCAACTAACTCAATTGCTGTCCACTGTCAGAAATATGAGGCAGGTGTTTTCTTTGATCTCGACATTTGTCAACTTGACTGTGAACAAGTGACGGAAAATGTGAACAAAGTCTGAAATGTCATACAAATGTCACTTGGTGATGACATCAGTAACACTGAGTGATACCCCTTGGTAGTTGTATTTGCTTCAGGTGAAGTAGTCAGTAACACTTTGTGTGATCGTTGGTGAACTTCAGGTGAAGAAGTCAGTAACACTTTGTGTGAACTTTGGTGAACTTCATGTGAAGACGTCAGTAACACTGTGTGATAGTTGGTGAACTTCAGGTGAAGACGTCATGACACTTTGTGTGATAGTTGGTGAACTTCAGGTGAAGACGTCAGTGACACTTTGTGTGATAGTTGGTGAACTTCAGGTGAAGACGTCAGTGACACTTTGTGTGATAGTTGGTGAACTTCAGGTGAAGACGTCAGTGACACTTTGTGTGATAGTTGGTGAACTTCAGGTGAAGACGTCAGTGACGCTTTGTGTGATAGTTGGTGAACTTCAGGTGAAGACGTCAGTGACGCTTTGTGTGATAGTTGGTGAACTTCAGGTGAAGACGTCAGTGACGCTTTGTGTGATAGTTGGTGAACTTCAGGTGAAGACGTCAGTGACACTTTGTGTGATAGTTGGTGAACTTCAGGTGAAGACGTCAGTGACACTTTGTGTGATAGTTGGTGAACTTCAGGTGAAGACGTCAGTGACACTTTGTGTGATAGTTGGTGAACTTCAGGTGAAGACGTCAGTGACGCTTTGTGTGATAGTTGGTGAACTTCAGGTGAAGACGTCAGTGACACTTTGTGTGATAGTTGGTGAACTTCAGGTGAAGACGTCGGTGACACTTTGTGTGATAGTTGGTGAACTTCAGGTGAAGACGTCAGTAACACGTCATGTGATAGTTGGTGAACTTCAGGTGAAGACGTCAGTAACACTTTGTGTGATAGTTGGTGAACTTCATGTGAAGACATCAGTAACACGTCATGTGATAGTTGGTGAACTTCAGGTGAAGATGTCAGTAACACTGTGTGATAGTTGGTGAACTTCATGTGAAGACGTCAGTAACACGTCATGTGATAGTTGGTGAACTTCAGGTGAAGACGTCAGTAACACTTTGTGTGATAGTTGGTGAACTTCAGGTGAAGACGTCAGTAACACTTTGTGATAGTTGGTGAACTTCATGTGAATACATCAGTAACACTTTGTGTGATAGTTGGTGAACTTCATGTGAATACGTCAGTAACACTTTGTGTGATAGTTGGTGAACTTCATGTGAATACGTCAGTAACACTTTGTGTGATAGTTGGTGAACTTCATGTGAATATGTCAGTAACACTTTGTGTGATAGTTGGTGAACTTCATGTGAATATGTCAGTAACACTTTGTGTGATAGTTGGTGAACTTCATGTGAATATGTCAGTAACACTTTGTGTGATAGTCATATGTCTGATTCAGGTGCATGGAGACGGTTCCGACGCCAAAAATCCTTCGTGGTCTGTGGAGCTTCACCCACCGGATGGCTTCCCCTTCAGTTGTTTCCCATTTTGCAACAAACAGAAGTACGTTGCTCCACTCATAATGGCCCAGTTCAAGAATCTGCCACCAGACGAAGAGGTCAATGTATGGTGCAGGGCCTTTGCGAAGAACATACAACTGGACAAGCGGGACCGGGCGGGCGCCGTTCGCTTCACCCTGAGGTTAAACTCGTGAGACATGCGCTGTTATTCCATTGGGCAACAAGGAAAACGTTTTTGGTCAAATTTTGTTATTAACTTCTACTATAGATGACAAATATGTGGGATTTGAATTTTCTGCATTTCTGTTACTCTTATTCGGGAAATGAGCAAATCACGTTTTTGCATCTTTTGAAATGCCACTTTTGTATTAAATAGTTGTTAACCATTTCTTTGGAAGCAAATCATGCAGTGTGAATACAAGTTTTTAATGGTAAAAAATTATTTTGCTTGTTCTCATGATGTACCATTATTAAGAGAATGTATCTTAGTTCCCTGTGTTTAATGAAAGTTGCTAGACACAAGAATCATAATAACTGATATATTGTGTCAGCATGTAATAAATAGCAGAGTTCACGTACATAAGTTAGTTATAAGTGTTTTCTTGTTATGCTAACTAATCTGTTATCTCACAGTGGGGAAGACCAATTTGCTGGTCACCAAATGAAACAGTTTAAAATCCAGGCACATACTATATCATGTCTTTTTATGTGAAGACAACATTTAAACAACTCGACAGTCCAGTCATATAAAAACAAAAATTAGATCATGAAAGCCTTATTAGACGAGGCTGCCATGCCACTAGCAACATCTTTTTTTACACCTTGACTATAAGGGGCTTCGTAAATTAAAAAATTCCAATAATCCAAAGAGAAAAGAATTTAGATAAGATCAATGCCACACTTCCATACCTCACCGTAGACAAATTGGAAAGACCGACAACATTCAGTACTACATTGATGTGTCTATGTCCTCAGAGCAGAATTTTTCCATATTTTATGTTCACCGTGGAGTATTAAGACTAGTTTTCCATTTAAAAAAATTCCAAATGGACCTTTCACACACCCACCCACCACATCGAAATGACTTTTTTATTATTGGAATTTGTTATATTTACAAAACCCTTTAATTAACTTAGGTACTGTTCTGCTAAAATCCAATGTTCTCATTTATCTTTGAATACACAATAAGTACATGGTTCAAATTACCAGCAATGAAGTCAAAAGGTTTCTCTACACATTGTCCAATGGTGTTGCTAAGTTGTGTACACTATGGATATTAGCAGATTAAAATGCAGCATTATGGTTAGCTTTATAACAGATCAATGTTGCCTCATCAATTATGCTTTCCCATAAAAAAATATAATTGGCTAAGTTTGTTACAATAATAATGCACCATTCTTGTTTTCCTGTAATTACATAAATATGTTGTTTCTTAATCTTAGTGTTGCCTACAAGCATGTTACATATTAATTTCTTCAGTTTCAACCAGTGAATAAATGTCTGTTGTTGGTACTGTGGATATGTTTTGCAATAAAATGTTACATATGTTGCCTTCACTGTGTTATCAGTTATGAAGCTGTCAGTAGTGCTACCAGCTTCCGTATGAATACGTACTTCTGGAGCAATGTTGTACTTATCTGCAGTGTGTATGAAGTTGGTAATTGTGTAATAATAACAAAATGGTTAAGTTCTATATCAGAAACAGTACTATACTGTGGTGTCGGTTAAGATTGTAATTTATAAGGGTGAAGTGCCTAAACATCTATAGTAGCCAAAATTCCCTTCCATTGTTGCAGTACAGGGTGTAATGAAACGGGGTTTGGCCTGCTGATATGTCAGGGTTATCTTGGCATTTGCCCGTCAGTGTTGTAGTGGTTTCCGGCCAAGGTTCTGGATCATTCAGCGGGTCTTCTGGTAGTCACAGTCAAACCTATTTTATTTGACTTTCGAGGCAGAATGGATAACAATTTATTAATTGCAAGACTAAAAAAACTGAAATCTACGTCAAACATACAAAAATGTATCAACACATGCTACGATTTGCTTTTGATTTATTCTGTAGCAGTTTTTTATCTGAAAGCATGAGTATTTTTCATCTCACAAATTAGAAATGATAGTTTTATACTTAAACTCCATTTTACATCTCCGTGACAGGAGCAGTAACCTACCATCAATACACCCGACTTTATTTTTATAATTTTAGAACAATGTCAACTATTCCAAATCTGATGTCATTCGCAACTGTTACAAGACTGGTCACAACTACACAAAGTGGAATCCAATAAGGTTTGGTTTTTAGTACTTGTCAAGTACTAACCGCCAATGCCATGGCAACAACCATAATAATCAATTAAAATGTATGATTTCCGTATCATTCTTACTGGCACTGTCACACTGCTTCTGCTTTAGTATCCTTAGAAAATTAGCTACATGGGGAAAGCCAGATTATTACAACCAAAAACAAAGTCCTATCTCTTAACATGAAGAAAATGGACTTCCTGCCCCCAACCACGTTTTCTTAAGACTTACATGGCTTATTATCACGGCACTATGTAATAAGAGAACAGAAAACAAATTGGCAGACAACAAGAGTTTATTTTCACAATCAAACTGTGGTTGCATGAGTGCCACAACTTCAATGGCATTACGCCACATAAATGGCTTGTCCACTAGCAACAGTCTTCTTCCTCTTCCTCTGTCGCTTGGCTTCTCTCCTCACACCATCTTGACAGTCAAACTTGTTCCACCAAGTCACGCCCGTCACCTTACATGCCTGCAAAACAACATGCTGGTTAATTATCAATATATAATATTTAAATACAATATTTGTAGAGTGTAGAGCAGGAGACTGCAATAACAACAGACAAACTCGGATGTTTTGGAATATGTGTTTAAATAATGCGTATGGACTGAACTTTGGAAAATACAACGTTTACAGACCAGTAATGTTTTGTAACAGCAGCAGTTGTCGCCGATTTATTTTCGTAAGATCAGACCGTAATTCTACCCATCACAGAACCAGCAGAAATGTAGTACTCATACTAAAATAATGGCTGTTTTTTTAAATATAAACCAAGTACTTCAAAAAATGCTTATTTGAAAACCAAACGCTAAAATGTCAAACTAAAATATAAACAACATACTATAGAACTTAGTCATTGACAAATTCATAAACATTATATTACACACATAGCCATGTCTGCAGTAGATAGTTTATTTTTGGAATAATGTATATTGCAGCTGCTTATTTTATCTGTGTGGTCCTTAGTTAGTGCCGATATAATTTCATGATAATCAACCGGTAATTCTGATCATCCTACAACCACACCATTTCAAGACATTTGAATGCCTTGACAACTGAGTCTAAACAAGCATATAATTGTTTATTATTAGATTTGATATTGAAAACTGACATGCAGACAACGGCCGATTTTGCTCTTCATACACTGGCTCTTCTTCCATTGTTGAGATCCTCGGCAGACATCAACTATCTGCAGACAGACAATCACCCAAATTACACCTTCAGTCAAGACAGAATAAGGTTTCACAATTCCTCATAATTTAGCATAAGCCTAATCTATAGTGCACAACAGTCTACTTTGAACTCTTAATCACAAGTTGGTTCTCAGTTAATGCCGATGTGTTATCACGTAGATCAAGCGGTAATTCTCCTCATCACAGAACCAACGTATATTGTAGTATTCACAAATTTGTATTCTTTTTAAAACACCGACCCTAGTAATCTTTCAAGACTAAATATACACAGACTAAAAATTCTGAAGAGAAGCAAATATTTTTTTTTTCAAATATACTAATAAGTTTACAGCAATAATTCATTTGGTTCTCAGTTAATGCCGATGTGTTATCACGTAGATCAAGCGGTAATTCTCCTCATCACAGAACCAACGTATACTGTAATATTCACAAATTTGTATTCTTTTTAAAACACCGACCCTAGTAATCTTTCAAGACTAAATATACATAGACAACTAAAAATTCTGAAGAGTACCGGTAAGCAAATTCTTTTATTTTCTTCAAATTTACTTATAAGTTTACAGCAATAATTCATTTGGTTCTCAGTTAATGCCGATGTGTTATCACGTAGATCAAGCGGTAATTCTCCTCATCATAGAACCAACGTATACTGTAATATTCACAAATTTGTATTCTTTTTAAAACACCGACCCTAGTAATCTTTCAAAACTAAATATACATAGACGACTAAAAATTCTGAAGAATAAGCAAATTCATTTATTTTCTTCAAATTTACTTATAAGTTTACAGCAATAATTCATTTGGTTCTCAGTTAATGCCGATGTGTTATCACGTAGATCAAGCGGTAATTCTCCTCATCACAGAACCAACGTATACTGTAATATTCACAAATTTGTATTCTTTTTAAAACACCGACGCTAGTAATCTTTCAAGACTAAATATACATAGACGACTAAAAATTCTGAAGAGTACCGGTAAGCAAATTCTTTTATTTTCTTCAAATTTACTTATAAGTTTACAGCAATAATTCATTTGGTTCTCAGTTAATGCCGATGTGTTATCACGTAGATCAAGCGGTAATTCTCCTCATCATAGAACCAACGTATACTGTAATATTCACAAATTTGTATTCTTTTTAAAACACCGACCCTAGTAATCTTTCAAAACTAAATATACTTAGACAACTAAAAATTCTGAAGAATAAGCAAATTCATTTATTTTCTTCAAATTTACTTATAAGTTTACAGCAATAATTCATTTGGTTCTCAGTTAATGCCGATGTGTTATCACGTAGATCAAGCGGTAATTCTCCTCATCACAGAACCAACGTATACTGTAATATTCACACAATTGTTAATGTTTTTTAAAACACCGACCCTAGTAATCTTACAAGACTAAATATACACTAAATATTCTGAAGAGTCTAATTCTGTGGAATGTCCCGAAGCAACAATTTTTTCTTCAAATTTATTTATAATTAGGTTTACAGCGATTATTTGCTTGGTTCTCAGTTAATGCCGATGTGTTATCACGTAGATCAAGCGGTAATTCTCCTCATCACAGAACCAATTTCTTATCTGATCTTACCATGTTAGTTTTAAAATGTGAGATAATGGGAGAATTTCCTAAGGTTGTCAGTATCTGGCATTTATAATCTGGGAAAGGTACTATTACCAGTCTTTCATTGCAGTGCTCACCTTCTCTTTAAAACTATTATTACATAGTGCTTTGATACTCAGCCTTCCAACCTGACGTATAAACTTTTCAAAACAATGTAGAAACTTTTTTATTTTACTATGTTGTCTACAGTTTTATAACATGATTTGATTGGTTCTCAGTTAGTGCCGATGTGGTATCATGGTGATCAAGCGGTAATTCGCCTCGTCATCGAACCAATGTATGTCGTTTCCACATAGCACAATCAATATGCTTATTTTAAATATTTGTCCGCAAGTTCTTCATTCACACTCACCGAGATGTTTATCGGGTTAAAACAAAGAACGTGTCTTTATTTGGAAATCAATGATGTCTCCTGTCTTTCCAATCTAAAATTAGTAAATCACCTCCTCAAAATTACCCTAGTATTACAGTCTGTTCACTATTATGAAAATAGTATGAATGAAACTTTGTATAGTGCCCAATTGTACTCACGATATCTATACTTTTTAATAAAATTAATATTACTATTACTGGTTCTCAGTCAATGCCGATATAATTTCATGGTAATCAACCGGTAATTCTAATCATCACAGAACCACCCTCAAATCAAAAAAACAACATTATTTATAAAAGATTGTTATCAGTTTATTGACTGGGTTATCATAGATTTCTTACCTCCACTCCACATGGGAACTCTGGCAGTGTAATGCTTCAAGATGTCAGCCATGATTTGATCCTATCCTCCACACCAACCTGTCAACAAGTCACAATCATTACCCATCTTTTTGTGACATAATCAGGAAGCCTAGATCTTTTGTTTTCCTAAAACTAAGCTAGGTACAAGCAAACATGCTTTCTCTGCAGCTGCAAAAATATCTGGAATCAACTCTCTAATGCTACAAAAAACTACAACCACCTTCCACAAAAATTTGCTATTATTTACACTCACATTTCAGCAGGAAGAAACCACTTACCCAAACAATTAACGTGTGATAAATTGGCAATTAAAATTAATACAATTTATCCACTTCTGGTTTGTTTGGTTCTCAGTTAATGCCGATGTGTTATCATTTGGATCAAGCGGTAATTCTCCTCATCACAGAACCAACATTTAATAAACCGTTAATAAATTTGTTTACAACAGGAATAACACCTGAAACCAACACATACTTACCAGTGAAGAATTCTTGTTGTTCCATGATCACACCCAATGTGAACCTGAAATGTGAAATGAATGTTTATCTTAGACCACTGTGGAACTTGACAAATTTACAATGGCTGTATACTTTATAGGTGATTCTCAGTTAGTGCCGATATGGTTTCATTGTGATCAAACGGTAATTCTAATCATCCTTCAATCACCAAGATGCCAGTAGGTTTAAATATGTTGCATATGAAGACCTTGTAAATTAATAATTTTAAACTGTTTGTTCTGTTAATTAGAATACACCCTGAACCGAGTGTATACTTGGTAAGGATGTGTTATTTTGATATGTTTAGTAATGTCACTGTGGTGCTTACCTCGTGAGAGTGAGTCCTCCAGGTTTCAGAATGGAAACTCAACTCATAACAGCAATCTGTCAAATCCCATCCAACAAAGATTAGTAGACAGTAAACACATATGTGGTTTTATTTAGTATGTTTTATTGCCACCAACAATAATAGCTACTTCTGCATGTAATCCAAAGGTAAATGAACACACAGGTGCCACTAATAATACACAAATTATCACCGTAATTTTATCCACGGAAACTTATCCAAGACTAGTAGAAATAATAAAACTGCCAACATTTATTGAAGGTTACTTGAAATTTGTGTAGCAAATCAAGTATTCCATTTCAACCGTATTCACAATGTCTGTTATCATCCAGTATTGCCTGATATTATAAGATGTTTATTACGTCCTGGCTGAATGGTGGCAAATACTGCCTACATCATGCATGCCCAGCGGTCATTTCTTCACCAATTTCCTACTGCACAGGTTTGTTTTCTGAAAGTGCATTATTAACACTAGCGAATACTCAACCTCTACTAAAACAAGTGACGTATACGTTCCAGGTATGATTAATTAATATATTTTGTACGGTCAGCAGTCCACGAGTATTCCAGTGAAACATCCATGCAAAATATGGTATAGAATATTAGTTTGTTACATTATTACCATTGTTACATTAATATCATAGCGTTGTTTTACAATAACTATCCAGAGTGTCACGGAGACGATGATTTCATAAAGATGATCAAGAAGCTTTTAGAGAAGCTTCGGTACAGTTTTACTGGAGCCTGGAGCCTGGAGCATTCACTGAAGCAGCATTCCCTGGGCATCTTAATTACAACACACCTGACTTTTGAATAGAACTACCAGGTGTACAGTTATCTAACGCCAATTCATGTTGAGTTATAGGGAACATGATTCCGTATTAAGAAAAAACACCTATAAACATTTAACTGCAGATAATTGATTATATAACACTTTTTTGATTAAACGAGTACCGGTAGTTGTGTTGTCACAAACTCATGATTTCAAAGTTACAGCCATTTGAAGTTGTATCTTTGGATACTCTGTTGCCATGGACAGCAATGGCAATGTGAATGTGCCACCTACAAACAGCTACTGCCTACATAATTTACTCAGTTTATCATTTTTAAGCTGAGCAGTGTATCTCACTGTGTGCTTCATGATAGGAAATTTATTTGCACTACTACAATGAAGCCTTTAAGAAATTATATTTTAAATGTCTATGTCTCTAAATATTTTCATTATTTCCGGTATTTAAGTGCCAACTCAAGTCTATGGTGTTTGACATTGAGTGACCCAACCAGACCTTCCCAAATTAAACTTTACACAGATTCAAGATAAACATTAAAATGTCCTTGACCATCATGATGTGGACTTCAGTAACAGTCCATATTATGCCATTATATATAATGCACAACTACATGCACTCAGTCTGCACCAATCATCAAAGTATGCGCCATCACATACTATAATTATCGGGAAATAATCATCTTTTTCCAAAAATACACTGATGATGGATAGCTCTGAATTAACTATGGATTAGTTTCCCAACCTCCATGAAAATTATATTTGATGTTTTAAGATGGCTCCTTATTAAACTGTTGGGAAATGTGTACGTCAGTGCTTTAGATACTGAAAATGTCACGACCCAGAACAAACTTTAAAAAAGTCCTCAGTATAATCCCACAGCAAATCCTGTCAAGGTTTAGTGCCTAGCCAGTCACCATTGAAAAGCAACATGCAGTTGTTTCAAGAACGTATTAAACAAGTTACAGAACAAAAATATGGTATGATCAGGTTATAACCCAGGTATATATTATTGTATTCCCCCCTTACAAGTCAAATTTATGACACAAAAGTTAATAAAGTAAAAATCTTAGTCAGCAGAATTGCTTTGGTTTAGTGGCATACAAAATCAATTCGATTTTGCATTACATGATGTATGTTGCTAATGCTGTCGTTCATTCAGCTGTAGTCTTGGTTCAGTCAACGGATTCTCAGACGATGTCAGGATAAACTCATATATCTGCTGAAGGCAGAGTTTAGCAATTACATTGTATGCCAAAATGGCTCAAAATAAACAACAGTGCCACACGAACAGCTCTGCAAGACACTAAACTGACAAATATTGCAATAAAAACATCCACGGATCTCTCCCAGTAATAGCGTCTCTTGAAACGATCATCAAGTTGACAACACGGCCCAGAATGCACCTGAACACACAGCGCAAGACTGAAACGAGGAACTGACCACATGCCTACATGTATACAACACTTGGCTGCCAGCACAGTGCTTCACAGTCCACATTACTGCACTACAAACCAAGTATTACACAGTACATACCTGGGCCACATGTGGCGGGGCTAAGCTGTCCTGATATCACGCAGTCTTCAGATCACATGTTCCTCTCTTGATGTACTCAAGGTGCTCTTTCCGGGGATAAACTAAACCTAAGGCGGCATGGCATCTCCAAGGTCTCACAGCAGTACAGGCCACAGTCACGACGAACAGCACATTTAAACATCTCCCCACTTTTCTCAACGTTCCTTCACAGGCTCACATTGTTGCTTTACAAAGGAGGCACCAATAAGAGCTACTGATGACGACAGCAAGGATTCACTGCCCATGCGAGAAATGATTCTAAAATTACAACCACAACTTTTGGTGTTGTTTAAGCCATCCAGTATTTTCCATTAAATTTACATTTCACAATGGTTATGCTATCACACAAGCAGGTGAAACTGCGTGACGTGTCTGAGTAAGCACTGCAATAGTTTATTTGGATTTGTATATATTTTATTACTCATAAAACATCAACATGCGCAGGAATAATTTGTTTTACCACTTATGACTGTATGTGTCCTAAACTTTACGCAGCCAAAAAGTAAACATTTCAAGAAAACCCAGAGAAATATACCCAGCAAGTTACTGATATACTGTTGCAGAAAGCAACAACCCAAAGAACAATTTTGAAATATGTTCATATAATGTTATAATAACATTCAACAAGTTATTTAATTTACAACAGTTTTTACATATTAAAATATGTAGTAATATGACACACTTCTCACTCACAGGCAATCCCATTCATTCACACGTCATTTGTTCGGATGTAGTTGGAAAAACTGTTCAATTGTTTATATAGTTAATCTATGGGGTTAAACAAGTTTCATTGATATCACAAAATTTGTAAAAATAAATTGTAAAAAATAAATTAGGTAATCATATGTAAAAAATACAATAGTATGGTGTTTTTTTCACAAGTGTCATCTACCTGGTTCTGTCCACCTGTCTGTCCCCTGTCTGTCAGTGTAACTGTATGTACACTGCAGCTCTTAGTACCAGACTTGTCTTATTGATTATCAACAATTGGAATTAAATGAGAGCTTCCAACCCATTACACAGCTTGTATTGCATATAACTTAATAGAGTATACTGCATCCTGTGATACCAAGTCTGTAGTCTTCTTGACTTGAACCTGACTGCTGTCTGGCCCCAACATCTCTTCAGGTCTTCATTGGCGATTTACAACCTATCATTTATCTTGCACTAGTAAAATACTACGACAATCAATCATCATAATGAACACATCTCAAGAAATATACACAAGTATCTACTGTGAAATAAGTTACGGTTAAAATAAATACCCATCCCTGTAGATGAATCGGGTCAATGTGGCATCTGTCGCTCAGTTGTGTGGTACACATGCACTTGGCAATGTTCTAGGCTGCTCCGGGAAAATCATTCAAATATGTAGCGACACAGATACTATGAAAGTATCAATTCAGGAAAACACCATGCAAAGAAAGTGACATTGTATAAGTATCGTGTAAATGTCAACTCCATCACCACACAGCTGGGAACTAGAAGACTACCGCAACAAGAAACAGAAAAACTATCTTTTCAACATGATTTAATAGTCGGCATGTTATCTCACATGGTTGTCCTCATAGTAAGTGTCATCTTCACTAAAACTGTAACTCCGAGATCTCCACCGCACCAGATGAATTTCTGAAGTCTATATCTGCAAACTACCCCAATACAAGCAAAACTGTGTATATTTTTTATCTACAAACCACCCAAATGGACCCACTAGATCAGTTCACATAAAACATTTCAGCCCAAACTAAAGGAAATATAGGGCTACATGTCGCCAAAAAGTATTGTTTTATAACAGATGAAGTGTCGATTTGTTACTTATCCCGGTCACTATCTTTATACTTAAGAAACCAGTGATTTTACGAGTCTTGGGCACCAGTTCACTAAAGCATTCCTTGAACTGATAAGCCTAATTTTATAGTTTAAAACAAATCTCACCCCTTTATATATATATATATATATATATATATTATATATATATATAATACATCATGGCACTCTCAATGTTGTTATGAAACGGTATTGTCTGGGATTGGGTCTGTATTTGAAGAAAAAAACACTGAACAACAGATAATGAGGGATAATAAGGGATTTTCCTATGAGCTCATTAACTTAGTGAAACAAGTCCTCAGAATGATCACATTCACTGACTGTATTCAAGTCCTGCGTTGTCGAGCTGTTCTGGTATGTGTTTAGTGTCATCTGTCTGATCGGCCGCTATTAGTCAAGAAGGTGACTTCTCTGTGTAGATCTGCAGTACTGGGTGTGGCTAAATCATTGGTCAGCACAACAGAGATAAGAGTGTCATTTCTTGACTCTGATTCTTGAGTGCTGACTGAGGATGCTTCACGTGTTGCCAATCAAACTAAGTGTATGTACATCATCAGGCAGTCTATGTACATCAGACAGACTTTAGGTAAAACCGATTTACATTTAAAAAGGAATGTGCATTTAGCTTGGTAAATTTCCAAGCTTACTACTAGAATGGAAATGATGAAATTTACCCCATCACCTCAAGCAAATTAATTTAACTAAATCTACCATAAACTATTAAAAGTGTGAAAGATATTTAAAGTTAATTTCAACACCAATTAGTCAGTCTTGAATTAGTCACATAGGCTACATGTTGTCTCAAAATTAATATTTATTAAAACTATCTATCCACACACACACAGTTATAAAATTCATTAAATAATTAATCATGACACAATTACTGAATACTAGTATGTGGCAAAGTGTTATAGAGAAATAAATAAAGAAAGAAACAATTGGACAACTTCTTGAGTAACTGCAGACAGGACAACAGTCTGACGTACAATTTCACAACAAAAGTTCACATATATGTCCAGCTATGCAGCCCACCAGCAATAAGGTATTATATAATAAACCATTAAAATAAATCCTGACTGCAAACTACTGATGCAGATTCAAATGTATAGCTTTGATGGTGAAATCTGGACCAAATTGCACCATAATTAACTGAACTACAGGTGGTTTTAAATATACCACTAATCAAGGGGCAAACATTTTACCTAACTGATCCAAACGAATACTCATTACACATAGATGTAACTTACAACATGGTATCTTTTTATTATGTCTAACACTAACACAATATACAGCGCAACATGTTACTCCAAACAAAAAGCGATCTAAAATAGTCTATATTCAAATGTCCTGTGTCTACGAAATTATCTTCCCACTTACGACAATAATGTTAGAAAGAAGTATTATAAGTGGCTTATCTTACACCAATTCTGCATCCTGATTTCTCAACCAGCTGGTAAAATGCACACATAGTAAAAGAAATGTTTGTCATCTACACATCATAGAGATAAAACCTCACCGACAACACTCAATGTACACAACCTACCAACTGCTAATAAATTCAAATTTCAACAATGATTACGTTAATCAATTTATCATCTAAACACTACACAAAGTTAAAGACAAGTAATATATAGTATATACCATCCACTTGATGAAACGCTTAAAGGCTCCCCAACCGTGCCGGGTCCAACTGTATAGCAGGAACAATTACGCAAACTAAGTCATGTGTAACGTGGACCCCATTCTACTACGCTCTACCCCTGTGCTGTGTTCAATAACAAGCAGCGTTTGTACAACACGACAGTTTACAGAATCAGTGTCCTCCAAGCATCCTAGATGCCATGTGTCCTCTAGGCATCCCTGATGCCATAAATGCCATCACCATCGCAGTGCACTGTCACTTTAGCACAAAGGAAACCACAGTTCCAAAGGGAACCACAGTTCCGTGCAATCAGTCTAAAACCTACGAGGTCGCTTGCTCTCAAAGAAGTCATCCCTTCCCCGGTCTCCACGGCCAATGGACCGATCCATTCCACGCTCATTTCCCATTGGACCTCGGTCGTTGCCCATCGGTCCACGCTCACTTCCCATCGGGCCGCGTTCGGCACCCATTGGGCCGCGTTCGCTGCCCATTGGGCCACCACGATCGGTACCCATTGGGCCACGTTCGTTACCCATTGGGCCGCGTTCGCTGCCCATTGGGCCACCACGCTCAGTTCCCATCGGCATGCCACGATCGCTACCCATTGGCATACCACGATCACCACCCATTGGAGCCCCACGCTGCCCCATATTGGGCACGCCCAGCCCTATGCCCATAGGGCCACCGCCCATCAGGTTGCTGATCTGCTGCATGCCGGGCTGGTTGCCCATAGCGCCAACCATGTTTCCTCCGTGTTGGCCCATGTTAGAGCCCATATTGCTGATGGGACCCATGTTGCTCGGGAAATTGGGCGGCTGGTCAAAGCGTGACTGACGCTGTTTATACAAAGTTCACATGATTCATTGTTGATTGGTGTTGGCGTCATCACGCGTTAGTAATTGTTGACGGGATGATGACATCAATCACGACACGAACGCGGCAGGAACACAAGCATGGAGGGAGAAGAAAAAGAACACCAAATTAGGTCAGGTAGCAGTGTACGTCACTGTGCGCAAGAGACAACAGTCGTCTTCGCGGTTCTCACGCCGTCCAGGTAGCATGGCTGTGAGGGTGTAAAGTCTAGTTAAACAAGGTCAATACACATATGTACACGACAGTAGCATTTTGCATGAATGTGATGCTGTTGAGCAAGGACACCTACGAGTCACATGCCTAGATTACGTCACTCTCAGACAGATGCGTCTGGTCTAAACAAACACAGGTACCAAGTCAGAAGCACGCAGGACAGAATGATGTGTGTCAGTGAAATACAACCCACACATCACTACTACAGAACACATCCCTAAGTGCATACAAGTGACACTGTCAACTTCCAAATCTTCAATATTTGGCAACACGTCTATTATAATAAATAATACATGCACAGTGCTAAAATGTATCAATACATGATTTTTGATAGGGATACGATTAGTCTAAAATAATATAGGAGCATTTAGGGAAACAAGCACCTAAAGACAAGGGTAGTAGGTAAATGTTGAGCCATACTCAACCACACAAACAATTCTACTACTGAATATGAGCACATGCACTAGATATGGTAGGATACGTACTATATAATTATGATCCATTAAATAATGACTTTTGTGTTATTCAGCATAAACACAAAATGCCATATCATATGTGCCTATTTAAAACATGTCACACAACAGAATTAAAAGGTAAGTTCTTATATTGTGCAGTAGTCACCAGTCGCTAGGACTGTTCAAAGCTTTACACTTTCTAACTTGGCAGACCTATTTAATCAATCACTATATCAACATCAGCCATTCAAATTGTATCTAAGACGTCCACCATTGTCTAAAGCTAGATAATTTATACAACTGGAGCAATGTAAAGTTAACGAACTTGTCAAACATTTGCCACCACGGTAAGAGAATCTGAACCAGGGCTCTCTCGACTTCCAAGCCAACTTTGCCATGCATCATGTGCCCAGAAATTTGATCAGTCCAAATACTCAGCAGTCAACAGTTGCACAACAAAAGAAGTCCTCAATTTCTTAACCGTCCTAATGACACATTGTGGTTGTTACCCTAACAGCGGCATACAAGTACGGCTAGTAAGTTCTCATGGTAAATTAAGAAGATTCTGTTTTGATGTTCCCTTTCAGCGGACTAGAAACAAGTTTACTGGCAACATTTCAAAACGCATGTTAATGTTTTAAAATGTTGTCTGTATTCAGCTGGTATCTTACTCTTACATAGCTAAAAATTAGCCAAGAGGCCGAGTTTGTAATTATGTATGAAATGCGTTTTGGTCAATCATAATCTGCCTAGTCTTTTCACAAAAATCACCTGACATTCTTCCATATTAACATAAAGGTTACCCTCTACTCTGGACATTGATTGTCAAAGTGAAAGCTGCGGTCAATTTTTCAGTGTTACATGATCTAATTTGTTGTTGACTTAAGCATGTGTATGCCTGTAATAATACACCAGTCACAGGTCAGACAGAGTCCACCAACAGTAGACAGCTGGAACTTGTGAAACCACAGGGGCAGCAAATACACAAGCTCTGGAATATGCAAGTTGGTGAATACACAAGTCTTGCTAGACAGGACCAGGCAACTGTGAATATTTACCTTTTGTGGGAGGCGATTGAAGGCCCTAGAGTGTGTTTAGAATGATCCAATCAAATATAGATTTCTCCTGCATAGTGGCAGTGCCCTAATGTACACTTATGCGAAAATAGCAAAACAGTTTTTGAGATGTGGGAGCTACAGTGATGTCGTAAGTCCATTGAACCTTCGGCACGAAGGACTAAAAAAAGGATATGAATACATGTGTTCATTTGTTTTTAAATTATTTAATTTATGACAGTGTTACCACTGAAAAGACTAATCCTCATGAGACTACTGTAATGACGTGGTTAGAACAAAACAATTATTGGAAAGATTCCCACTGAGAAACATTGCTGAAAGCAAGGCAACTTTAAAACTCATGCTATTTCTTTTTGATTTCAGTTCTTGTATACGTTGTATATATGTCTTGTATACGCTCATACGTGTCCATACTGTCATCTCAATAGATACTCAACCAGGATAAATTTGTTCCTATCGTTTCACTCAGTCTACAGTATAAAACTGTTTCCTTATAAACTGGATGCCATGTTCATATCTAGTTTGTGCTATTAACATCTCCAACGCTCTCACTTAATTAATTAATGCCCTTAGAATCAACCTCCAGGTGAACTGGGTCAAAAATGATTTTCCTCTTAACAAGTTTATGCTACAGCAGTCTGATTACAATGTGATCAAGGTTTTGACAGACAACTTACAACAAATGTCCTGCAATTCATATACTAAAACCAACATGCATTTATGAGAAATAAAGGTATGCAGATAATAAAATATGTGTAGTTTTATCAAGAGCAGCTACATAACACAGAAAAGGCAATTATAGATTTATTATAATATTACAGCAAAGAATGATAGTTGGCAGATTTGAATGATAAATACGTAAAGAAATTAAATAACCAAAGGTCATCTGAGAAGGAAACACGATCTGTTATAAACATGTTATGATGCTATCCCAAATCAATACTATTTACACTGCATTGCACTGACTGAACAAATAAGCACTATGCAATATAATTGAATGCATAGTTCATTAGTTGCCACTAATGGAAGGCTACTATTATGTTGTCTGTTACTGCACCAGCTAGCATGCATACACAATTACATCAAGTGGAATCATTCTTCATTCATAAGCTGGAGTTCAATATTAATTCCAATGTCTGGCCAAACAATAACCTATTTAGTTAGAGTATATATAGATCTAATATGTACAACCGCCATTGAACTGTGATGCTATCCAACTGATAACAGGCTTCAAACAAACACCAGCCGTCAACATTTGCCTTATTATGATTATTCTGAAATGTCTGACTTCAGCACAAATCAGCTGCCACCCAAGTCTCATGACAGATGGCAATACGTATTATGCCAGACACCATGGGTGAAATGTTTTTTTTATATACAAAAATACACAAAAGTATTTATGGCAAATTATGATAACTTTGTTCGTTTTCTATCAACAAATTCACTGCCACGTATGGCCTCAAAACCATGCATATATCACGTCTCAATACCCAACAGCAATCACCTGATACAACACAAATGCTACGTCTGTGTACCACTGTTACTTACTAAACATTTCTTGGATCAAACCAACATTTTTTTAACACCATGCTACCTGTCGGCCTCTCACATACACAGCAGAAGTTCTTGACTAGCACTGAAACAGAAACTGTGTAACATTATAGTCGCAGTAACCACTAGATGACGTCCACTCATGAGAGATGACCATCAAGACTGTATGGCTGGAAACATTGCTGAGAGCACTCTTGATGCGTGCTTACATTGTCCAAGTATGGGTGGGAATACTGTTTTCACAGTGGTGCTTATGATCATGAACCCATATTACACCAACAGACAGTTTACGATGCAACTGTATGAAATTGCAGTAACTTTGAGTCAACATGCCTACAATTATGGAGTCAAAAGACTACATCACACATCCGAAACATTTAGTTATATTGCCCACCTGATCTGGGCTCGTAACAAACGTAATCCCAAACTGTCCAAGTTAATAAAGTATTTTGGTTTGCAACAAACAAACAATGCAATCCCAATTATTCACTTCACTAAATAGCATGGTTAAGATATATTTAATAATTGTAAGTATATATTTTATTACAGGCACAAGTATTAAATCAACATTTATTGACAAATCATTAGCTTTCAGAGGTGGGAAAGTAGAATCTAAAACTGTAAAGAAAATGTTACAAATGTGAAAGGTTTCTAAACTCCTTTAGTTAACAATTATATATTGTTGATGCTTGATTACATGTCCAGTTAAAAACTAATGAACGGTAATACTTGGCATGGTAATTGTCAACTGCAAATTGTTTTGCAACATATTTTGCTTTCCATTCTGATGACGACAATGCCAATTATAAAGCTTCCTCAACCCTACAGTGCCTTTCCAACCATGAGGACCCAAAAATGAACAGTGCAGCATTATGTGCATCACAGATTTCTTCATTGATAAAAATTACTTGGCCCAGAACGACGCATGAAACCAAGGAAATGCACCAACTGAAGAAGTTGTTTTTATAACATAAATATTTAAAATAAAAAAACACAAAAGCCTATTAAAATGGTGTTGTCTACATAACATCAAAAATCAACATAACAGTGGTGTCATGTACACCTAACAAACACTAACAATTAATAATCCCATGGCTTTCATGAGTTAAAAAGTCATGATGTCACACAGACAATACAACTCAGTAATACTATCTTGTCACTTTACAGACTAGAATTTGTGTATATGAAGACAGCAATCTGCAAACAGCTAACTGTTTTACTCAACTATAGCAATGGAGATAATAGAAGCAATGGAAAAAATACAAAAAATATGTAAATATGCCGTCAATATTTTCCTCTGTATTCAGTGTGCATGCAAGCAACCAGGAGTGGTTACAACCAAGACATCACAAGTGCTAGGTGTATTCTGTTATAGTCTATGTCAGGTGATTTATCACAAAAACTACAGTCAAACTACTTGGAATAAGTAGTCGCAAATTGTGTCAATCCAGAACTACACTAGTACAAATCTGTGTTAATATATCTTGTATGTAGTTCAACAGCGCGAGTGTCAACTGTGCATATTTTAAAGTCCATCATGTGTTGACCTTGTAATGTATAATCCTGTATATATTCCATGAGCACACATGCACCAATACCACTTACCAAGGGCAAATGAAACTTATTAAACAAATTCTATAACTCATAAGTTTTAACAGCAGTCTGGCATGAGAAATGTCCTGATTTGACAAGCTACTCAGTGACGCATATAAAGGGCAGCACTCAACAGTACTTCAGTTGAAGCAGCAGGAGTAATATCTCATAGACAAAAGGGTTCAAGATCATAAACAGCACCAACTCAGTAGCCCACCTTCATACCTGAGTGCTAGATAGCAGCTTTCAGCAATGTTCCAACCAGTGTGTAGACATTTCCCCCACCAAATATACACACAGTGTACAGTGGCAAACAGTACCTGAAAACATCTAGCACAACACAGCGCAGTATGACATTTGACAAAAGTATGCAAGTCTTGACTGCACCACACGGGGCGACTAAATTGCAGACGGACAAGTTTGTAATAATTAACAGCAACGCGACGATGATACGTGACATTGTGATTGTGATAGTTCTCGTCAGTTTCTGGCAAAGGCTGGCTAACCATTGGCTGATCCTATATCAGGTGTAAATTCTACTCATCTCCACATAAGCTGGCAAGCTGCCCACTGAATGCTAACCGCCAGGGCAGCATTACCGGGCATCCCACACAACAGAACAACTTGAACAAAACACCCTTGTAAACAGAACCACATGAAAGTCGAACCACATAGCGCAGAACAAGTATGTTGTGTGTGTCAGTGCACGCACAGGTCAGTGTACGATAACATGTTTAATCCTTTATACACATAGAGTACAACTTACAACTGAAGTGTACAATTTCTCTAAGCTCAAGTGTGTTCTTTAGTTTTCATGGCACTTAGTCAAGTTACCACATTAATTTTGAAATGCACACAAAAACTTCTGTTTGTATATCCCACATCACCAGGTTATTCACAGCATTATGGGTACAGGATAGTTATCTAGAATAATGAGAGTTTATTATTATCTAACTAGCCAAGTCCACTCTTGAGGTGCCTGTAGTTACTAATAACTGTGCATTATTCTACTACAAGTGCACATATTTTCTATTCACATACTGAATATCTACAAACTTGATATGTGGTTAGATAAACCAACTGAGAATTGCTTACTGTCATTTTACATTACATATTGGGTGTGGTATCATATTTGAGTTCGCTATGCTTATTCTCTACATGTACTAGCCAGCATCACCTAAAAATTTCACTTTTATATACTTCTACGTGAAATTACCGTAGAAAACTAATGGACTTAGACTTTCTTCAAAATTGTGTCACACACAATAATTTTTTTGTTCAACCATCTGCCATCGAAGTGTGTAGTTTTTTTATACTGTTACTCTGCTACATAATTCTTGATCTCATGAGCTTGTATTGGTTGGTCTGCAGTAGTCTGATAGTGAACTGTTTTATAAACCAACATATGTCAATGATGTCAAATACACAACCAGAGCAAAGTATATTTCTTGTATTGAATTCACAGA
This sequence comes from Ridgeia piscesae, assembly GCA_025642075.2. Taxonomy (NCBI): domain Eukaryota; kingdom Metazoa; phylum Annelida; class Polychaeta; order Sabellida; family Siboglinidae; genus Ridgeia; species Ridgeia piscesae. Next base: position 61,275 of record JAODUO010000029.1, read on the forward strand.
GCACAATGACGGAAATCCCATAGCATTCCATGTTATGTTACACTCTCAATGTACTGACTTACTGATATGTGTAAAAATTAAGTATTCTTGTCTATAAATAACAGCAAAGGACTCAGTGCAATTCCAACTTTGCAATGACATAATCGGTGGAAAAATGTGTACTGTAATAAACATTTCCATCTTGTCTCCCTGTGAACTAAGTATACTAACAGTTTAAAGCAGCGAAGTGTATAAAAGATTACATTCGTGAGAAATAGGGCTCTTTATAACATGTAATAAATGCCACGGGCCTGTTATGGCTTTCAACAAGAGCATCTGTAGCAGACATCATACTTTATGTGCAGTTGCCACGCACATCAGTCAAAGGCTGAAAACGAGCAATCACTCGCTCGTGCATGAAAAGTATCCTGATGCAGCAGACATATGCATATATCCAACTTGTATTAACAAGCACTGTATATTGCTGCATTTCCTAATCAACAGCAACATCAATCAAACCAAGGCTAGCCAAGCCTCCTGACTTATGTAGCCAGAACCAGACAGTGAAACTTGACGAGAACAAACAATCACAACGTAAACCTACACACATCTACCATATCCACTTTTTTCTCAGCAGATGCACTGCTTGAATCTATTCAATCTCAACATATTACGCCCTTACGATCAATGCAAATTACTTCCATTCACAAGAAACCTGCTCCCATGGTTGAAGTCGGTCCACAAAAGCGTAAAATAAAGGCATTCTCTTCATGCTCAATTAAGATTGTATTAATTGCTATAAATGATACGTGTCATTTATAGTAAATTAATAACCTGTTATTTTATTAATGCAAAAACACCGTTGTTTAATCTTTAGTTAATAACAGCAAAAAAACATCAAACTACACAACATAATTTTTTCTAACCCAGTCTGTCACATGACAGAAACGTTACCACATGTAGACTACTACTGCAGTAAATAATGTTGACCACACCATAGGTTGGTCACTTTGTTATCAAGCCATTTTCCCGGTAACTGCAAATATGCCACAACAAAGGCGACAGTAAAACTTGGCGAACTCCAACAGAAACGACACTTGTCGGATTGGAAACGAGTAACAAAAGAAAGCTGCACAGCCCTGGTACATTACCATTTGCGCATTCTGCATCCCTGGCGTCATTCCCCCAGGGCTGCTCCCAGGACCCATGCCTCCGGCTCCCACCGCCTGACCGCCAACCAGACTGCTGATGTTGGGTCCGCCCATGTTGGCGTGGCCCTGACTGTTCATGCCCATGCTCTGAAAGCACACACACAATGGTGAACTACTTGACACTAATTGTGCTCCTTATTCACACAGACCAAAATACAGGGGCTAAATCACCTAGCCAGTGGAGTTACAATAGATTCAGTTACACAAATCTGTTTGGTCACTAGCAAGATTCCGTTCATCACGATAGAAGTGTCTAAATTAAAACAATAACACTTTAATCTACATGGCATGTACCATGTCTTGCCCAAACAAGCTGACCAATACATGCTGAAAAATAAAAAATAATTATTACTTTTGAATTTAATATTTTTTTCAATTTTAATTAGACTAATGAGACTGAACACATTTAACAGACACATCTACATTCTATTTTGATAACATGCCCATAACATCTTAGATGTTATTATAGATGTTATTATGTAAACGTTACGTTATGTCAGCACTAGTTGAAGTCACTTACAGGCTGACTTCGACCCGGTCGCTCAAGACCCATGCTGGCAGGGGGTGCTGGTGGCGGCTGCAGTGGCGGGGCATTACCACGCTCACCTCTCATTTCACGCATGGCACGCTCTTGCTGAAAAACAAAAAATTCTAACTGATACAACTTCGCAAATGGACCAAAGAGGTGTCTAGCTTGGGGAAATCCCATTAGTTTGCATCTTAAAAACGAATAGCATCTGTAAAACAAATCAAGTAAGACAAGAAAATGGGCATCAGTGGGACCCAACCACTAAATATGAACCTCAAAATGTACACATTGATATGCCTGTAATACGATTGGTTCAACAGCAGGCAGCACATAAATGTGGTAGAACACATCACAAATTAAATAAATTTCCCATCCAAGGAGCTGTTGTGTTATTTTCAAGTGTCACTGACCTGTGCCAGGAGCTGTTGGTGACGTCTGCCGTCTACCTGTTGACGACGCATCTCCAAGTCCTGTCTGCGTACCTCCGAGTCCTGGTGTCTACGGTCTTCTTCCATACGCCTGTCACAACAACAACCATCACCAGCCAAGTTACACACAGCAGACTTACAACAACGTCTACAACACTTGTCAGCGCCTCACATCAGGCACACACAGGAGAGTAAATTAAAATATTAGTATTTAAAAAAACATTTTTGTGGCAATTTTTTACACAAGTTTATTTACATGCAAAATTACTGCTGGTGCATGGTGGTCTTCCTAAATCTGAAACAATCGCAACTACACCACATCAGATTTGCTTGTGTTATGTTCATGACTTCCCAAGTAAAACACTCATTACCTCATGTCCATCCTGCGCTGCATTTCCAGGGAACGCTGTTCTTCTAACTTGCGCAACTCATCTTGACGGCGGAGCAAGTCTGTAACACGTACAGTTGAACAATTGACTAAATCCCGACATAACAGCATCGAACGTTATACAGTAAATGAAAAACAAAATAATGTAATATGTACACCAAATACTTTACATTTCGTTCCATTGATAAAAAAATTCCGTCAACTTCTCCAACCTGTGTTAAAATAAAAGATAAAAGCAACATAGTTTCAGCCAATTACGAGTAACTGTCAGCTAAATTCACAACTTTTTAGAAACACACCTTGACGGAGCATGTTAGCTTGATGATCAAGCTGCGCGTTGGCCATATCCATTTCCAGCTTTGCTTCACTCTCCTCGAGGTCACGTTTGAGGTTCTCATCCTGTTCATGGTGTATCGTGTACAAGTCCTTCCACTTCTGGCCAAATTCAAACTCAAACGAGCCTGGCTGAGCAAACCTGGGGGCCTGATCACGCTCCCTAAAACAGACAGAGCAACCAACTCAGACTCGGTTGTTAGCTATTTTTACATCCTGTACTAGTATTTTTTTAAATCGTTAATATAAAATCATTTTATATAAAATACATGAAGTGTGTATAAACACACTATATATATATATATATATTATATATATATATATATACACACACACATATATAAATGTCTCTTAACAGTTACCAATAGTTGTCACCAGCTCGACATGATATCTAGCCAGTATTCAACTAATTAACCATGTCTTGTTTATCTGGTCTTCAATAATCCACTCGTTTTGCAATACACACATTTTATGTGGGAACTATCTTGGTAGCATGAATAATAAGGTTTTTGCTAATCCACCTTTTGTTTACAGACACAAAAACATTGGGAACCAAAGGGTATGTATAAATGAGACATGACTGCACCAACTGACTTATTCTGGATGTCTTACATCAGTAGCTTCTCATGTAACGACTACATCAAATAAATGTAATAATTTAAGACTAACTTTGCAAATTCTGGATTCTTGTTCATGAATTTCTCTGGCAGTCCATCGATTTCATCTTTCTGCTCCAGCATTTCGACCACAACAGGACGAGGCGAACTGCAACAAAACCAAGAGTGTTTACATGCCTGTACATTCATGCATACTGGTGGCGGCAAACAAGCAGAACTAGCCTTACATAAGTTGTCGGCACTGAAGAAGGAAACAAACATTTAACCAGGACACGGGATACAGCACAAACATCAATGAGATGTTATTAAGAGTTGATGTGAAGGACAACCAAATTATTTTATTGTCAGCACTTACATGTTTGTTATATCATCAGTTTCAAAAACACTTATTAATGGTTAGAACTACACATACACTGATAAATTATTTTGTTAGGATACTTACTCCAATCAGTCCAGTGGGAGTTTAGAGATCGAGATTCCTGCTTTATGAGTCAACTGAATAAACATTTCAAATTTTCTTCAAATACTAAGTGGCATTGCATAGAAATTTTACATACACACAAAATAAGGATAGTGTAAAAATGTTCTTACGCAGACAGCAAGAAAACGCCTTCATTGACCCTTCGCAGAGCTGCCTGTGCACCTGGCTTGCGGGCGAATTCCACAATTCCTTCACCGGTTGACTTGCCACGGTCATCCACAATCACAATGGCTCGTTCTATCTCACCAAACATGGAAAATGCCTTCTCAAGCAATTCGTTTGAAATACAAGGGCTGAGATATTTGACGCGAAGAGCAGCGCCATGTGTAGCAAAACGGACTCGAAGCAGTCGTCCCTTTTTAAAGTATCCATCCAATGCTGCCTTTGCATTTTCAGCATTCTGTCGTGTGTCCTGAAAACACGAACAAATTTCGATTAAAACTGCTTTATGTGAATAAAGAATAAACACTTAATTTGTGTTTGTATGTTAACACATAAGACTGCACTATTATCTGTTGTTATTAATTTTATGGAATAGAAATAACAAGTTTTTAAATAAAATCAAAGTATCATACATATAGAGAAGATATTATTTATTGAAAATAAAAATAATATGAGACAAAGTAGTTACTTTTTATGATGAAATATACAATTATTAAGTATAAGTATCACTTTGAAATTATGGCCACGTTTTAAATGGAGGAATATTTTATCTTTTCTACTTACCATGCGGATGAAACCAAAACCCCTTGACGTATTCAGATAAATTTCTGTAAACTGGCCGAATGGAGAAAACATTTTTTTGAATTCGTCCTCGGTTGTGTCATTTGGCAAGTTTCCCACGAATAATCGACATCTGCCTGTGAATTTCTTCTCGGAGATCTTCCCTTCAGAATCCGCATCTCCGCCTTTATTTGGAGACTGAGGTGGCTGTCGGTTTTTATTCTGAGAACTCTGGCCACCACTCGCTGACTGGCCCCGTTGATCACCGCCTGGCGTACCTGGCTCTTGCTTCGGTTGTGGAGATTGAAATTTGGATCCCCTATCAAATGGCTTCGGTTTTTGGTCACTCTTTCGTCTATCATTCGTATGTCTCGACCCATGATCTGCCGCGCGCTTTGGTTGAGCAGACATTTCTGTTTTGATGTAGTTATTTCCTACCATTTCACGCAAATCAAACAACGTTCAACACTCACGTCTTGCCACAAAGAAATAAAATACAAGATGGCGTCAAACGGCGCACATGCTCCCACGTGACTGCTTTTGGCGTGACGCGCACTGGCAGAATTAATTAAAAATAAGTATTGTGAAATGTAAGTGACTGCTCAACAGTGAAGTATATTCTTTGACGATATCAACCGAAAAAATATATTTGCTTATCGTAATTTCGCGAAATATAACCAACAGTTCAAACGAAATTAAAATAATGAGTTATCAATATTTTAAAGGACGATGCGCATATCGCACGCGGAGAGGACCAAAACTGAAAACGAGGTTCACATTCGTCGCGGATCGTTTGGACTGCGTTAAAGAGACGATTTTCACAACAAATTTCACGTTGTATTTAGCGTAATTGAAACGTTATATGCTGGGTTTTTTCACAGTAACAACTTGTATTGTATGTGATATTTATCATATTTTTAACAACATCCAGTTGATGGCTACCGCCGTAATATTTTGAAGAATCGCCGAAACTTGGATTCAAGATGCATTATGGCCGACTGGCCCCTTGACGAAAGAGCGGACTTTTTGAGCGCCGATTGATTGACAAAAAGAAGGTGACATCATCTTTAGAAGATGGAGCTATCTGTATATATTTACTAGCGATTGTGTTTTGCTTAATACCGACATTGTGCTATCAGAAATATTAGATTATTATATTGGCCTAGTTTGTCCCGTTGATTGAGAATTTGTGGAACACATGAAACAGGGAGGTGTTATTACTCCACTTGTAGTGTCATTTTATATTCATAGAATGATGACTAAATGCGAGTTATTATTGTACGACACTATGGAATGTGTACATGAATTGTCTTATGCCTAAATTATCTCATTCTGTAGAAATCAACAACATATTTTTCTGGTTGACACATTATTAGGTATAACTCAGTTGAGAAACGAGATCTCCCGTTTACAACTTTTCGCGCACCACCCATTTTCGCTCACTGTCACAAGCGACACAATTTTTTCGCCTTACGCGTTGTCATTTAAAATACGTTAACAACTTTTACATTTGTATGCGGCTCACTCGAAGTTGCAGCAATTGTAACATGTGTATCGCTATAATAAGTGAATTTGTGTAGGGTAGATCCAATAACCGTTCAGAATTCTCCCAAGTTTCAAAATCCAAGGCCAAGCACTAGCAACAGGCTAGCTGGCGTAGACTTAGCTTAAAACGTAATTCAAACACCTCACTCTCTGCGGTCGTATAGGATTTAGTTTCCATACTGAATTACAACCAGGCCCAGGCCAGATCTACCGGTAGACAGTGTAGTCATGGTTTACCAGTTAAATGTTTCACATCTAGGTAATTATACCATTAACAGAACTTCAAGATTGGCCTTCTTAACGTCTCCTTGAACCGTCAAGAATTTTATTATTGTTGTTTATTAGCTAAATAAAAAAAGTATTGTGTAAATATTTACTAATTGCTAAATAAATATTTACATTTTAACCCATTATACCACAGCCAGTTAAATTGGCTTGTGTCCCTGCTCGGCATGCTGCTCCCAGTGACTTTGCCATTTCTGGATCCTTGCACATTTTAAACTATATCTTTAAAACTAATGATTTTATATAAATGCAAGTTGTATTTATTTTAATATTCATGTAATGAGCTTTTACAGTTGTGCAACTTTAGTGTTTATTTAAGAACAATATCCAAACTTTGCATTATTCCACTTTTTAGATATAACTAGTTCTTTTGCACGCATTACTGTTTACATGCACTAATTATTGTTTTGATACACTGCATTGCACCCAAAACGAAAGAAAAAAAAAATTCCTGTTCGCCCACCTGTATCCTCAGCATGTTGAGGCTAGGCGGTAACCCAGAAGAAGAAGAAGATATGTAGGTAACAAACAGAACATTACTATTCTGGACAACTATACACTATATGGTCGAATATCATACGTTCTATTTATAAAAGTGCATTAGATTCACTAGTGATCAAGCAATTGTGATGCTTTCGCTACATTTCCCCATGTGTTTACCTAGTGAGCAGTGTTTCTCCTGTGTTTAGATGGACCTGGATGGAGACGCAGTGGCTTCAGTTCCATCGAGTGATGACTGCAAGACAAGTGAAGATTTGACACCAGGTGTGTCGACAAAGTGCAACGGAATGGGTGATTCGGACAAGAATGCGGTCACCGAAGTAAACCTGCTCTCCACAGGGACTGGTGGGGTTGACTTGAATGACAGTGATAGCGCAATTAATGCCATTGACATGTTTCTGGCTGAGAAAGGTTCGAATGGACATGAAGAAGAAAGTGATTCTGTAGTCGGTGAGAAAGAGGCAGAGAGTGAAGGGAACAACGTGGAGGGTGCAGGTGGGGTGAGTCTGTCAGAACACAGCACTGACAGTTCCACCAGTGTGTCCAACAGGTCACACGATGACAACACAGACTCTAACATCACGCCGTCACAAGGTGATGACTCGTCAACACAACCGCCACAGGTCGAATCTGGTGACACCACTCAGGACAGAGAATGCTTGGAGAAAGACGACTTGACACTGACGGAAGAAGAGGAACATGAAGCAGGTACGGAGGCAAGCAGTAACACAGAGGACACAGAAAAGAAAGATGAAGTTGATGCAGAGCCGATATATGCGTCAGAAGCGATGCGTGCGTTCCACTCTATTGTCACAGCACCTGAGACAGAGCCGCGTGACAACACGGAGCCAATGTCACCGATGGACGTCGAGATGGCAACAGAAGTCGGTTTGGTTGACGTCAGTGAGGGTCATGTCACTGAAGATACTGCTGGTCTCAGCAAGGACACTAGTGGTGATGAGGCCATGGATGTGACTGAACCCAGTGAAGAAATTCAGGCTGTTGCTAAGCAACCAACTGAAGATGAAGAGATGGACATTGAAGAGGCTCCGTCTGATTTGGCTGGTGAGTAGCAGATTCGCCACTGCATTATGTCTTGATACAATTCATATGGTTTTAGATGATTACACTACATATAAAAAGAAACCAATGGCCAATAGACTCCATAATTATGATTTATTTGTGTTTAAAAAATTCTCAGTGTAATAGCTTACGACTGCAATTGCTTTTTAAAATAAATTACTGATTAGTTTCGTAAGTACTATCTAAAACAAACTAAATGATTAGTTTTTGTCCACAATTGAATGGAGAATGAAAGCTGTGGGATAAACGTGGTTCTTGGACCAGTGTGGTATCATGTTATATAATGGTATAATTATGTTACATTCTCTACCCAAAAAGGTCAATTATTAGTGTGAATTATGACGTATGAACTGTTGGGTTACCTTCATATTTCAGGTAACAGACTACAATATTGCGATTAGTTGTCAGCGACTCAACAGTTCCATACTTCTTTATGAAACAGCTGAAATGTTCTCAGCTCATAAGTTTTACTTACTTGTAATTAAAGTTTTGATTCCTTTTAATTAATTCAAGTTTGCTTTTATAATTGCGGTAAATGGCTTGTTCACAGGTACAGATGAAACAGAGTCGGCCATTGTGACGGAAACTGAGGCTGCACCAGTCCCCAAGGAAGAGAGTGGGGATGGTTATGATGACGTAGACGCTGGTGGAAAAGTGAAAAGTGCTGACAATCGGACTGAATGTACAGAACAGGGCACGCCACCAGAGAGCGAGTCGACAGATGTCAGTCAAAGTGTTGAAACTAGTGCTTTAGACAGCTTAGAAGATCAGCTGCTCAGAAACTCTTCCTCGGGTGAAGTACTGGATACTGTTCCGAAAGAGAAAGTGAAAGAGACATCATCAGATGCTGACATAGATACCGGTGAAAAATCCCAAGAAGCTTCTGGGTCTGACAATGCAGCAACAGAGAGCACTCAGAAAGATGTCAGTGAAACAGCAAAAGATGACAGCAGTTGTATAAAGTCTACTGACGAGGCCGGTGATGCAGCTGATAGTGCCATGGGTGAGAAACAGGTAAGGAGTGGATGATGGTACGTTGTATCACTATTGTATATTGGGTAGGGTTACAGTCCAGTGTGTCAGGCACTTGTTTAGTCATCTGCATCTCATAAAAAATAACAATCAAACACAGTAGTAGGAATGTTGTAGGTGAAATATTTTCCATATTCAGGTGTCGGTCTACTTTAATGTGCTTACAAATTAGTTGGTGTTTGTTGTAAACCTGAGCTTTTTTAACAGTATTAACAAAATAAAATAGTGATTGAAACCACTGATAATCCCTAGCAGTCTGTCATTTGATGGTTTTCTGCTGCACTGTACCTATAACATCACAGCTTAGCTGTGTAACTTTTCCCATCAGCATATGAAATACAACATTTGGAGATGTACCCAAGCTGGTCCATATTTATAATTTGTTGCAATGTCAGGTCTGATACATCACGTTGTAGTTCTGGCCTACTTTCCATTGTGCAATTTGTAGTCGGCGACTGTAATCAAAGCTAGAAGCTCACTGATTCCCACCCCCACCAGTCTAAGTGTTTTAAATACATATTCTATAGGAGGCAATGGCGGACAAATCAGACGTGATCGTTCTTGATGGAGAGGAACAAGGAGAAGACCTAGCGACCGCAGGCAGTGAAACTGACAGCGCCGTGGGTACGCCGAAGTCGACAGACAGTGCAAGAGAGAAACGGCGAGGCCAAGGGAGAGAACAAAAAGAGCTGCAGGTGAAGTGAAGTAGTTTGTTACTTCTATGAGGATTTTCTTGAGCATTTCCAGTGTTGATATTCTGATTCAGAACTTGGTTCAATCGGACACAATCGTGACTCACTAGACTTGTTACATAGCTGTCATATTGTGTGTATTATTGAATTGAATGCTATTATTGAATGGTGGACATATATATATATATATATATATATATATATATATTCATCAGCTGTTATTAGCATTCATTTCCCACAGTTGGAGCACGATAGCACATTGGAGAGAGCATTACTCCTGACATTTAGCGAGTCATGACATCGTCACACATCATATACCTACTGTGCTGCATAAGAATATATTTTTACTTACCTTTTTGATTGTTTCAACCTGGACATGTCGATGAATTCAAGCATACGTCATGCGAGACACAACTACTGAGTGTGTGCCACCATGTAGTCCGTAGTTGTAGGAGAGATACATTGTGTGTGTATCAGATAAGGGGTCAAATACATTTGTATTTGAAAGTATTTAAATACTTTTTTAAAAAGTATTTGTTTTTGACATTTAGGTATTGAAAGTATTTGTATTTAAATACTTTCCTAAAGTATTTGATATTTTTAATACTTTCTCAATCTTTCCTCCACTATGTTCATGTAAGTTACTGATAAGCTAAATTAGCCAGTGTGATATCAGTGACAGGCATTACACAGATTAGCACTTATGGGCACCAGCTTGCCAATTCCCTTTGTGTGATAGAGGAAGAAGCCTGTCTTGGTTTAGCAAACCCTTTGTTCAAACCAGGTACCCAATTAAATAAGCCACAGTGGACTTTGTTCAAACATCACCCAGCCCAGTGTGCAGGGCAGCCTGATTGATATAGATGCTAAAGGGAGAACTCAGATCTTGTTAAGTGATCTCAGTGAATGAATGGAAAGCTTGGCTGTGGGTTCTGTCCACATTGCCATGACTGTGTGAAAAGGGTGTGGAGGAATGATTAAAGGGACCATTATATTCATCTAGCCTTGCTGCAGGACTGCACTATCCCATATAAGCACTAGTTTTACTTCCACCATCCTGGGTGATATAAATGAAAATTTTAGAAGTATAAAGGTGGAATATTATTTTACATTATTTAAATATTGAATAACAAACATTAAAGAAAATATATTAAATATATATAATTGTGAAGTTAGCCAATAGCTGTTTTGTAGAGAAATTATTACTTATTAATATTACATGTGTAAATATAATTTTATGACTGCAGAACTGTTAATTACTCAGGTTAAGTTAACTTACACAACTTAGACAATGGCAATTAATAAACTAGATGTCTCGAACTCTGATATATCGTTGTGTTTCTATTACCTATATAGTAATGTATCCTGAAAAATGAAACGTATTTGAAAAAGTATTTGAAATACTTTTCAATGTATTTGTATTTAAATACTTTTGCATTTAAAAGTATCTGTATTTGAATTCCTCAAAGGTATTTGTATTTAAATGTATTTGCCCCCATGTCTGGTGTGTATTGTATTAGAGCTCGTTGACACAGTTGCTGTTGTGTTGTAGGACTACGCAGCCGGTGTCGCGGATGAGTTCCTCGGCATGCTGGGAATGGACAAGTTGGACACAAGTGAAAAAGCGGAGCTGGCTGTCGGAGTCAAATCAACTACTGCCACTGGTAAATACAGGCACCATATACAAGGTCTAGAGCAATATGTACACGGTACCTTCACATGCATACACGCATGCATACATGGGTGAGACTGGGGTCTTGCCGTTACAAGCAGGCATGCGAAAAACCAGTTGCACAGTGCATGATGTGGAATTATTAAATCTTGAATTCTGATTATTAGTTTTTCTTGGGGGAAATTAAAATACACAGCAAGATGTAGCATCATGTGAATTCAAGTAATTATGGTTTTATTCCTTCAATTTGACGTTACACTAGGCTGATTTTGTGTTTTGGTTCTTTTCTGAACTTATTCTGTTAACTTTTACTTGAGTTCTTTGGACAAATGCCAGTCTTTCTATGTGGTACTATTTTTACCTTGAAAGTGGTTAGACAGACAGATTTAGACAAACCATAAGTGTGTTGGACTGTTGGTTATGATTCGGTGATGTTCAGACATGGTGTCAAATACACAGAAATTTATTTAAATACAATTACAAATATTTTTAAATGCAAAAGTATTTAAATACAAATACATTGGAAAGTATTTCAGATACTTTTCATTTTCATGATATATTACTATAATGTGTGAAAGAAATGCAAAAGGTGATCAGTTTTGGCAGGCCTTACATGTGACCACGAAACAGAAACATTGAAAGTGACAATGTATTTTGAAAAAGTAAAAATGTATTTGACCCCACGTCTGCTAGTGTTGCACTTTCCTGTGGAAAAATGGTCGACTTTGTGATAAAGTAAATGTATTTCTGAGAAGCAGTGTTTATTTTCTTAAGAGCCGTGTATTGTCTGTTCCAGGAGGAGCAGGAGCAGGAGCATCGACTACGACTGAGCCAAAGACTGCGACGCCAACGCCAAAGACGACGCCTACAGATAGTGGCAGTGCATCGTCTCTGTTACCCGCATCCAGTCAACCCAAGGCACAGCAGCAGTGCATTGTCTGCAATCTGGTACGTCTGTCTGTCTGTCTGTCTGTCTGTCTGTCTGTCTGTCTGTCTGTCTGTCTGTCTGTCTGTCTGTCTGTCTGTCTGTCTGTCTGTCTGTCTGTCTGTCTGTCTGTCTGTCTGTCTGTCTGTCTGTCTGTCTGTCTGTCTGTCTGTCTGTCTGTCTGTCTGTCTGTCTGTCTGTCTGTCTGTCTGTCTGTCTGTCTGTCTGTCTGTCTGTCTGTCTGTCTGTCTGTCTGTCTGTCTGTCTGTCATGTATATATATATATATATATATATATATATATATATATATATATAATAGTATTTACTATGTCATTCAGCATGCAGTGTAAATATGTATTTTGACTGATTGAATATACAAGCTAATGGTCAAATTACGTGCTTCAATAAAACAAGATGCTAGAAATGATTTTATTTATATACACTCTAACACACTGTTATGCTAACATTGATCAGACTTTATACCTTCATCAGTGCATATATGTAAATTATATTGTGTTGTTTCAAACATAATTGTTGTAATAATATGATCAGATCATCGAATCCAGCAAATGCACCGTTTAGAAGTGCCCTGCTTCGTACACACTGCATGTGAATTTGCACACAAGTGATAATCTTGTAAGCATATAAAATAATGCCATTTACAGTATCTAAGTAAGGACCAGTGACCACAGGACAGGTGATGTTTATGTCCTGAACGGCTTCGACACGACACCAGCCGGAAGCACATGCATGCCTGATTTCACCATAGCTCATGACGATTGTCAACTCGAAATTGTCCCGCAACTATCTTCTCACAGTCGAGTATGCAAAATCATGTGCAGTGTTTTTCATAAGCTGACTTTATGGGGAGGGATGTAACTGCCGTTTCGTTAAAAATATCAGAACGTTTACATTTTGGTTGCTATTACTGGTGACGAGAACGGAATTTTTCAAAATATCTTGGGTTGTTTTCACAGTAATGATGAGAAAGCCGCCGTGTGTATTGGCGAGTGACACCCACTGATTGAGTTCTGTTCTCGGTCCACAGGTAGGCAAGTGCAAGTATAACATAGTGCGTAATGGTGACATCAAGCATCTGTGCGACGACAACTGCTTCAAAGTGTTCCGAGCAAACCCCACAAAGTATCTGCGCGCGAAACCCGTCACCACGGCTGCCGTGTCCACCCCCCAGCCGTCGTTCACGTGCGCATTCTGTCACACGGCAATCGCCGCGAACAAGGACCAGTTCACTCTGAAGGCGGGAAAGGACCTGAAGCGCTTCTGCAATGCCAGTTGTTGCGATGAGTTCAAGAAGCGCCAGAAACTTTGCTCGCAATGCGGCAAGGACGTCACCACCAACTGCGAAGCCTTCATGGCGCCGGTCGGCAGCGACTTGGCATTCCGCGACTTCTGCAGCCAGGGATGTCTGCGCAAGTTCGAGAAGAACACGAAGAGCGACGACGGAGATGCCGACGTCGAGATAACAGGCACCAGTCGCGTGACCGGCCCACGCACGCGCTCCAAGGCCAACCAGGCGAAGTGCGCTGTATGCCACAAGATGGGGCCAGTCATGCATGAGATCACGTTCAGCGGCAAGGTGAATAAGCTGTGCAGTCAGCCATGCTTCGTCGCATTCCGCTATGCCAATAAGCTGACAGTGAGCAAATGCGAACACTGCGGCAAGTCGTGCTATCTTGACGGCGGCGCGACGCAGTCGATCCAATTTGAGGGGCAGCTGAGGCACTTCTGTACAGCGGTGTGCACAATGCGCTTCAAGGCGAACAAGACGAAGATGGTCGGGTGCGCCTGGTGCCAGGCACGCAAGTCCAACTTCGACATGATCGAGCGCGTCGACGCCAACAACAAGTACCAGTTGTTCTGCTCACTCAACTGTCTGTCGCTGTATCGCGTCAACCTGCAGGCGACGTCCAATCAGAGCGTCAGCTGTGACCACTGTCACAAGTACGCACCGGCACAGTATCACCTGACCATGAGTGACGCGTCGGTTCGCAACTTCTGCTCGTACGACTGCGTCATGGCGTTCCAGGCGCAGTTTGCGTCGGGGACGTCCTCCCCAGGGGGTGGGGGCGGAGGTCGCACGTCACAGCCGAAGCCACAGGGGAACAGGGCCATACAGCCCCAACCAGCGACCAACAATAAAACCACCACGCGACATTCCCCCAGAGGTTTGTGCCGTTTTATTTCTCAGTCCTTAAGGTGTGTCTGTTTTTCTAATTCAACAGGATGAAGACGACGGTGCTGTTGCCGCGGCGACAACCCCGGTGAGAACCGCCGAGGCAGCTCCGAAGACGACACTGCGAGTTACGCCAGACAGTGCGACAAAAAAGCCAATGTCAGTCTTCACAAATGCCCTTGGGCTTGTCGAACGGACAGCAAAAGTAAAGAAAAATTCGTCTGGCACGTCAAACGTGGCTTTTGGCCAGAATGCATTACAGACGCCAGTGAAGCGAGGGCGGGGTAGGCCACGTAAATCACCCCTCACAGCAGTGTCTGCAGAAATTGCAGCTGCCAAAGCTGCAGCTGCTGCAAAGAATGAATCTTCTGCTATAGCAATAGGTCCAGCACATAATGATGTGACATTAATTAATACTACGAGTAGAAAAGATTTGTTGCCGAAACGGCCCCGAGGCAGACCTCGAAAGGTGCCACTGCCTGGAGGTGCCACCACGATGACGCAGTTGAAGGCTGCTCAGAAGTCGGATGCAGACGTCAAAGTGACGACAGACGGCGCCGCGCTGGTGTCAGGTGACATCCAGATGCACTGTGTGACGACAGGAAAGGTGGTGAAGAAGACAAGGCAAAGGCACAAGAAGACGGAACTCTCGGCGGAGTTAGACGACCTGAGCAACGACCCAAGACGATCGGGTCGACACAGGAAACTCCCTTACAAATTTGCTGAGTTTGCTGAAATAGGTTGGTAATGTCATCATCACTGCGGGTGTGTTTGCTGGCACTCAGGGTTTGATTTGTTTGTTGCGACTGCCAGGGCCAGGTTGGATAAATACATGTTTTGGTAAATTTTGGAATCTTTGAAGTCGATAAAATTCGATAGTGTGGTTATATTATTAACACCACAACTGTGGAATCAAGATTATGAAAGCATAGCGTTTATTTTAAATGTTTCTGTTCTAAATAGGTATTAATAAATGATGCGACAGTGTCTGTTCCAAGTAGTTAAAATTGGAGAAGTGTTCGCTGTGATGTTATACTGGTACACATGTTTGCATGTGATGTTCTTATGTGTAGTTGCGTCAACAACAAAGCAAGCGATTGCACCAGCCCCATCGCCATCCCCAGCCAGCAACGACAGCATCCCCGTCATCTCTAACGTTGTGTCTTTGGCTCCAGCTCCTCAAACCACAGGTGGGTGACTTTCTCTTCTCATCTCTCTCGCGTTCCCCTTCGTAGATAATATAATATTACATACAATTATTTACAGTGTATTTTATGTTTAATTGCCCCAAGCCATCAGGCATCCCTTCACTTACAGGGATTAAAAAAGCGTTAAAGATGAAAATGTAGAATGTATTGTACAGAATATATCATGGCAGCTTTCTGTGGCTGGTCACTTGAATATTCCATGTGTTAATATAAGTTATTGCAGGATTAAAAGTAGTAATTGTGATGGGTTGAAGAAACTATCTGTCACTATCTGAAAATAATATTTAATAAACATGTGACGTGTCTGAATGTCCTGCTGGTTGTACAGTGTTATGGTTGTTTATGGATTAGCGTAACAATTTGCCTGAATGCTGGTCATGGTTGTAAGTTTGAATAAATGAGTTTGTTTCAGGGACCCCCAGGGGAAAACCGCTACCAACCACAAAGGTATGCAATTTCTTTTTAGTTCTATGATTTGTATTTGCTATTGTATCAGTAATTTGTTACATACCTGGTAATCAGACTTATCAATGAGCTGACAACCACTCTTCCCACCGTTTTATGAGATCCAATATTGCATAATTGCATTCACGAATGAAATTCCTACTGTTCTATTATTAATATTTATTACAAATCCATCCTGCTTAAAATGTTTGCCTTGATGACAAGAATGCAACCTTTTGGTATATTTATTAAAGATGTACTGTTTACAATACCTTACATCTACAAATTTCTTTTTTGGGGGACTATTAAAGGTTATTGCATTGCATTGCATTGCATTGCATTGCATTGCATTGCATTGCATTGCATTGCATTGCATTGCATTGCATTGCATTGCATTGCATTGCATTGCATTGCATTGCATTGCATTGCATTGCAAACATTTACATTTTTAGATGAATCTAGAAATTATTCACTTGGATGTGTGATTTGTGGCAGTTAGTCTCAACAGACGCACTACTATGTACTTCTTGCATATACAAAGTAAACACTTCTATTTTTATATGAATCTATATTTTTCACCTTGGTGTATAATTTTCCACAGTCGAACTCGGCGGGAACACAAATGGTGTCGGAACAGATCATCGTGAAGCCACCACCGCCCAAACAAGTGCGCAACAAGTCGTTGTTATGTAAACCGTTCGTACAGACCAAGGCTACGTCATGTCGACCGCACACCCAGTCTAAATGTACCCAGACAGGTGTGTAAAACTGTAACATTATTACAGCATGTAGCCGGTTACAGTGCATGTTTACAGTTGTAATATTCACGGGGTACCTGTATGTCTTGCAGCAGAAAAACTACCAATAGTGTGTTGCAGGAGTTGATTTCTGACGCGGCAAAGGAAAACTCGGAAAAAGTGGAGAATATAATATTCTGAATGTTTGAAGAAAATAGATGAGACGATAATGAATAATGTTTCAAACTACAGGTCTATCCTGTGGTGATGCTTATAACCTCAGTTACCTCATCATTGTTCTGTGTCTCAACAACACGTTTCTGTTTCCAGATGAGGAATGGAAGCCCCGGCCACACATCATCCCAGTTCCCGTGCCCATCTACGTTCCCGTGCCCATGGCCTTGTACAACTACCCTGTGCCCTACCCTCTCCCCATTCCCATCCCCATCCCAGTTCCCTGCTTCATCCCCACCACAAAGAAGTCTGCGCCGAGCATCTTGAAGCACATGAAGGTATGTGGTTCGTGTTAAGGAATGAAAACATTGTACGTAGCTTCAAACAGGGATCTGGATGTGTGAGTGTTTTGGACCTCTCGAGAGTATCGATTTGTTTTAAGCTAAAACTTACACCTGACCAACCAATGATTCAGTGGTCATTCTGTTGATGACACAACAGTGAGATTATAACAAAACCAAAATTAGACACTTTCTTCAGTTAGACACTGCATCTTTTTCTGAAATGTGCTTTGAGACCCCACAGTGCGTGCACAAATTCACCAACACGCAGGGCTTTATGCAGGACCAAATTATTGCCAGTCACACATGTTTTGGTGGGCACATGGATGTTAACTGTTAGGCCAATTTATAAACTTTAAAATGTGTCTGATGACCTGAAATGGACTACAAACACACATGTGACACCATTTACCCTCACTTCTAAAGCATAGCTGACAATATCTATGGTTTTGGAACATTTTTTTGTGCTTCATTTTTTTACCCGTCCACCCTTATTTCTACCCATCCACAACGGTTTTTACCCGTTGAAATGACGGGTGGACGGGTGACGTTTGTTCCAGGCGTAGTCTCAGTGCTTGTGTTGATATTGTCAGGAGATCCAGGAGCGGATGCCGGCCGATCCGTTTGAGGCAGAGTTACTGATGATGGCTGAGACACTAGCCACAGCGGAGAAAGGGTCGGACGATGACAGTGACAGTGAAGATGAGGACGTACTGCCAAGTAAGTAGGAAGTTATATCTCAATTTCTGTGCTGCCTCAGTTTTGAGACAGGTCAGACTGTTTTGTATTGCTCTGACTGCAAGCGTATTGTTGTAGTTCAAAGTTAAGCGTTGCTGTATGTTATCTTATCAACTGTGTGTGTGTATCACTAATCGTCTTGCTTTTATTTTAGTGCATACCTGAAAAAAGTCCTGTTTTAATGTACTGTTTAAACGCACAAGAAAGTCTTTTTGGTCTCAAAGTTGAAAGTGTCTAAAGTACTTGGAAATTATGAGTTCTTTTTGAAGAAAACATTCTTGGGTTTGCTGATGTTACGTAGTGGTTGTGACTGCTGTGAAAAATCGTTGCTATAGTCAATGCAATTTTGATTTCGTTTATGAATATATCCCTAATAAAATGAATGTTAGAAAAAGTTTATTACAATATGCCCTTGCCTAGCATGTCAACAGTTGTACATGTCTTGTTAAACGCCTACATGTAACCCACTGTTACTATAGTAACGGATCTACCCGTGGCAACAGCTGAACCAGTAGCAACCGACACAGCAGTTGTCGTAGCAGCGACAGCAGAACAGGCGACCGAGTTCGGTGAAGACATGTTGCAAATGGCGCTAAGAATGGCTTCCGAGATGCCGGCTGACGAACAGGCGCTGGAGCTCGCTGGCTCACTGGCGCCATCTGCAATTAACACATGTAAGATCCTGTAATATTGCATATTTACACCAGTCAAATTCTCCATTACGATTGTTGATGGGGAAGATTGCTATAAATGCATGGTAAATATGTTGAATCTGGTTGTTTCTAAAAGCTATTTATGTATAATCTCCAATGCTACTTTCACCAAGAAACATTGCTGTTCCTGATAAATTGAGGCAGAGGCTCAGCTTCAGAAAACTATCAGGATAAATCTAAAGCAGGAAGTTGAACATGACAGAAAAAAATCTGTGAAACCTGTATTTGGTATACTTTCTTTGTGTGCAGGTGATGTAATTTTCTGTCACTCAATTATTGTAGTTCTCTCAAAATTCAGCTCTAAAAATTTCTACCCATATTGATTTGTTGGGTGGGTATTGTATAGCAGATGATTAATATCACAGATGTAGTCTGAATAAAAATTACTTTGTTGTCAGCTGCGTCCCTTGAATCGGGTGAGTTCAGTACACTCGACACCGAAGGAGTTGGTCTGTCAGTCACCAGAGGGAGCAAGCGGCGACTCACTCGGAGCAGTGCGAACAGCAGCAAGAAATCAAAGGTGGCGCCGGCGGTCAGCGAGACTGCTACAGTGGCCGAGTCGCCGGACGCCAACATGGTGCTGAAGTACATGTACGGGGTGGGGGAGTGGAAGAGGTGGGTGGAGGGGAAGAATGCGCAGCTGCAGCAGCCGGCCGACGAGAGACGGGCTGGCCGACTGAAGCCCTTCAAGACAGACATCTTGCAGTGCACTGCAGATGAGCTCAACTTCGCCCTGTGTCTATTCGTCAAGGAAGTGCGCAATCCCGACGGCGACGAGTACTCGCCCGATTACGTGTTCTACATGTGTATAGGTGAGAGGTGGTTTGTTGTGTTACCGTTTGTGTTATTTTGCCGTTCCTATGTGACCGGGACTTCTTGTGTGGTGTCCCGTGTGATCCGTGTTCCTCCTCCTACTCCTTCAACTTGAAGATTCCGTCGCGTCGTTGTTCTCTCATTTGGCTTAGTAGCGGTGTCTCCACTCTGGGATGGTTAGTAGATATTTATTTTGCTCTGACAGATGTAAGACTGACCAAATCCTTTTTAGAGCTGTTTCTTTTGGTGTCTCGTACAGTCCACATTGCACCAGACATGTCGCAGTTAAAGGTAATCAAGATATCTGCTCAAGACATCAACTATCCATGCACATGTATTTGTTGGGATTAGAAATAATACATGTAGTAATTGGTGTATATATATATATATTTACCGTAGTCTGTATTCATGAAATCGTATCAGATTGATCTTGCACGATAAGTAAAATAATAAAGCACACAAATTACTGCGATGTATGTTCGTACACATTTCGCATAAATCCATATTGTGGATTAGTTTCTCTCTGCTGAGAACGCGTCCCTCTGTTACCTGTACGAGATGAATGTGACAGCCTAGATTGTCTGGTTGCAGGTATACAGCAGTACCTCTTCGAAAATGCTCGCATTGATAACATCTTCACAGACATCTACTTTGAGAAGTTCACCGGATGTCTAAACGAACTCCTGACCAACTACACTGTCCGACTCAATGCACAGGGTAGGTTGGACGTTGGATCATATTCACCAAGAGTTAATTGTGTCAGTTGGTTAATAAAAAATGATTGAAGATACCTGATGAAAAAATCCCTAACAGTTTTGATAGTTCCTTGGGTTGTGCTTTTTCTTGTAATTTAATGATTTTCAAGTTGGCAATTTTTGTGTCTTTCTAGCTTGTGAGGGTTTTAAATCAAAAAGACACGAGTTAGGATCCTCCAGGTGTCATTTTTAAGCTTTGGCAATTTTTATTCAGTCCACATTGCACCAGTTTTCTGAGCTATGTAAAACAGAATCTAGTTATAGACAGCAGTGGATAGATGTAGTGTTAGCTCTTGTATTTGGAGTCAGGTGCACACACTCACACATAGAAAACTGGCACACAATCATCCCTTTTTACCTGGGATCATGTACACATATGCATACAAACGCACGCAAGCACACACATGGAGTCGTATTTACCCAGATTCATACACCCATGCAGTCATGTGTGTTTACCTGCAGTGATGTGATGTGTTTACCTGGAGTGATGTGATGTGTGTTTACCTGGAGTGATGTGATGTGTGTTTACCTGGAGTGATGTGATGTGTGTTTACCTGGAGTGATGTGATGTATGTTTACCTGGAGTGAAGTGATGTGTGTTTACCTGGAGTAACGTGATGTGTGTTTACCTGGAGTGATGTGATGTATGTTTACCTGGAGTGAAGTGATGTGTGTTTACCTGGAGTAACGTGATGTGTGTTTACCTGGAGTGATGTGATGTGTGTTTACCTGGAGTGATGTGATGTGTGTTTACCTGGAGTGATGTGATGTGTTTACCTGGAGTGATGTGATGTGTGTTTACCTGGAGTGATGTGATGTGTGTTTACCTGGAGTGATGTGATGTATGTTTACCTGGAGTGATGTGATGTGTGTTTACCTGGAGTGATGTGATGTGTGTTTACCTGGAGTGAAGTGATGTGTGTTTACCTGGAGTGATGTGATGTGTGTTTACCTGGAGTGATGTGATGTGTGTTTACCTGGAGTGATGTGATGTGTGTTTACCTGGAGTGATGTGATGTGTGTTTACCTGTAGTGATGTGATGTGTGTTTACCTGGAGTGAAGTGATGTGTGTTTACCTGGAGTAACGTGATGTGTGTTTACCTGGAGTGATGTGATGTGTGTTTACCTGGAGTGATGTGATGTGTTTACCTGGAGTGATGTGATGTGTGTTTACCTGGAGTGATGTGATGTATGTTTACCTGGAGTGATGTAATGTGTTTACCTGGAGTGATGTGATGTGTGTTTACCTGGAGTGATGTGATGTGTGTTTACCTGGAGTGATGTGATGTGTTTACCTGGAGTGATGTGATGTGATGTGTGTTTACCTGGAGTGATGTGATGTCGCCAGGTGAGATCGTGTGTCGTATTGAGGAGGAGCACCTGTGGGAGTGTAAGCAGCTGGGGGCACACTCACCCTACGTCCTCCTCAACACCCTCATCTACTTCAACACCCGCTACTTCCACCTGCGAAGTGTCGACGACCACCTCCATCTCTCCTTCTCCCACATCATGAAGCACTGGAAGAAACTGAACGTCACCGGCTCCAAGACGCCCAGTCGCAGCGTCTACCTGCGCTACTACGTTCCCACGCAGCTCGGTGAGTGATGCGTGCGGTTGGTCCATTTACGTGCCACGCAATTGTTGAGTGTTGCTAATCTGCAGAACTGCGGTTGTTGGAGCTGTGGATATTGGTGAAATAAAGTGCACTGATTCAAGAGTAGATGTAAATGTCCGAGCTACAAATAAGTTTGTCTGGTTGTTCTATGGTTGTTGTTGTGATGCAGCTTGCCGTTTCATTACTTGTGTCTGTTAAAATATATCGATTATACATGTTACCAGTTGACTTTTCCAAGAAGCCTGTGTTTGAATTTTATATTAACAGATACATACCTAATCCATCAACTGTTACCTGGTTTGTTTGGCCTGCTAGAATCTGCACGTTTGTAGGATCTTATATATTGGCAAATGTATGTGTAGACAGCAAGAGACCAACTGTGGAACAGAGGATTCTAAGTAGATTCTCCATGTCTTGTTCTTTCTGTGGTTGACATAGCATATTTTAATAGAATATTTTTTATTTATATATGAACAAGTGAGTTTTTTAATAGTGCATTTCAGTTTTAAATAACGGATTGTCATATGTCATATGTCCCACTGGGTGGTGAAGAAAACTAGTAGGTAGGTAGTGTTAAATCAAGTTTCCACCCTGTGTGTTTGGGGAGAAATACATCTTTACCCGTGACCCTGGTTACTGTGCAGGGGGCGATGCATCGGGGGTAAAACGGAGGAAGGAGGAGCTGCCGGTATTTGAACAGGGGGAGAACGCAGAGAACCCCCTGCGCTGTCCTGTCAAACTCTACGAGTTCTACCTCTCCAAGTGGTACGTTCAGTTGTGATATCAAGAGTTTCAGGGAAAACACAATATTATATCCATTTTCACCATGTCGTGTTTCACCCTTAAAGCTTAAATGAAAACTCGTAAATAAAAATAGGAAATAAAATCTTTGAGGACAGAAACTAAGTCTGGGGTACTTGTTGAAGGTTTATTAGACAAAATGTGACATTTAATGATATCATATACTGTGTTTTGATAGTATCAATGTCGCTGAATATGAATATATCATGTTTTGACAAAAAAGAGGATGGCTCATATCGTGTTTTGAAAACAAATGCTCTTTTGTGCATGCCTATGAATAAGAATTTATAATGTTTGTGTATACATTAGATAGTTTAAACAAACACTTGCTCATTTGGGCAAAATAAAAAACAGCATTTAACCTTTGCCCTGAAATCCTTACGAATGCAGCAGTGGTTAGTAGAGTAGGCCTCAGTCATTGTCTTCTTCTTGGATGCACGTCTTCAAATGAACCAGATGTTCAATTATATTTTGTAGTACTCAGTTACCAGTTAGTTCTGCAAGAACATATATTACCATCTTCACAAAAGAACATTGACAATTACAGTTTCTTTCTGCGTTTTGTTATGACAGTACCCCCTCTTTTGTTAACTCGACTGCACATATCACATGGGTGTTCACATGTGCATGCACGCACAAAAACAAGATATTTGCTCATCTACAAATGTGTTTTGTGATGGGCTATAAAATTATGGGAATAAGGAGACAGTTTCATAGTTAACATCCATAGAAGTAGACTGCAAGCATGTACACATTTGAGCAGTGTCATTTGAAACTTGCTGAGGTTCTTTATCATTGTATATTTCCACTCAGAGATGCTGCACAAAATAAAATTTTGGTAAAAACGTAACAATATAAAATGTACGTAATAAGCGTTGTGGTCAGAGGGTCAGAACGGGTGCATTGAACCATTAGAAGTAAACGTAAACTCTTGCAGTCTCAAAATCGTGGCGTCGTGTACAGTATCGTTTGTATCATCTGTAGAGGTGTTGTGTGTAATGTGGCGATGTGTGTAATGTGGCGTTGTGTGTAATGTGGTGTTATGTGGTGACAATTACAGCCCTGAGAGCATCAAGAACCGCAACGACGTCTTCTACCTTGTACCTGAGAGATCGTGCGTGCCCGACAGTCCGGTCTGGTACTCCACTCAGTCACTAGGGGCAGAGTCCATGAACAAGATGCTCAACCGCGTTCGTCTCGTCAGAGAAATCCAGGAGGTGCAACTACAGGAAGTCCCATGATGCAATGCATTGGTCATGTGACACCTGATTATTTATGTCGCACACAATGAGAGATGACGTGATTTCATGAATATGTGGGGCTATTCATATGATGATGAAAACTATCATGCAGAGATAAAAAAAAGTGATTTCGGCAAGATTCTTGTTTACCCCACTGATGTCCATTAGAGGTGTGAATGTGCCATAATCGTCTTGACATGGCAAGATGTGGATCATTGCATTCCAAAAGGGTTTGTCAAATGTAGGAGCACTGCAGGTAATATGCAAGGTTATTGCAGAGAGTATTATTTGGTCTGCTATCATTGATCTTGACAGGGGCGAATCATCATTGTTGATGCAGAGTTGGTCTGCTTAGTCTCCCAGAATGCACTGGTAAAAATGTATGGATTCTCCACCTGACTTTATATTCACCTTGGAAGGCCTTTATATACAAAACCTGACACATGGGTAGTATAGTTAAGCAGTTCTGTTTCTGCTTTATATAAATCTGTGCATTGCCATATATTATACAGTTTTAGCAAGTAGAAAAATATGTAGTAGAGAAAAATAAGTTAGATAATGAACCTTTGTTTTTCTGTAAAAATGTTGAGAGATTAAACTACTAGATTATGAATCTGCATTTCTAACGTAATTGTTTAGAGAAGCCCATTACTCACTCGGTAATGTACCTTAGCATTTCTGACTTATTTACCATGATTTCAATATCATGCAAATTATGAGTATTTAAGTTTTGCAAAAAACTGAACTGCTATTGTGACTTATTGGTCGATTACTTACAGTAGGTTGCTGCAAGGATGTCTTTTAGATTGTTGTATTTTTATATTTCCATTTTGACGATTAGTGTACAGTTTTTTGTTAGAAATAAATGTTTCAAACGGTCAGTTGTTTGCATCTTCCGTGCATTTAAGTGTTTATTCATAAATCAGGGCATTTGGTGAATATTATCAAGTACGTTAAGGATAAAGATTTCTTTATTTTAATGTTTTACTTTTGACATGCCCAAGATGCGAACACTGGTGTTATGAAGATTGGTGCTGTGAAATCATCAGATTGTATACAGTTTCATTGTATACGGTTTCATATAATAAATGTGCATGACAATTATATGACTGAGATTGTGTTGTATGTATTTTAAGACTTAGAAATCACTGTCAGCTCAGCCCACGTTTAGGAATGTTTGCTGGGCTGGTCCCGGTGTGGCTGCAGCCTGAAACTTAACTAAACTTGTAATATTGTCCTGGCATGAAGAATGAAGTCGCCGTTTGACACAATGTGACATGGATGATATGTTCATGGTAGCTGTGGCATATGTAATGTTTAGAATCATGAACATATACAAATTTGAGACCGAAAACAAGCCACAAATTAACGGGCTGGAGACAGAGAAATAATTACATGAAGCTCAACAATACATGACTGGTAAACACGATAAGGCAACCAGACTTATGATGGATGTTGTAAAAAGCATTTTATTTCCATTAAATGAAACTGCATTTCACGTGCACACATTTAAATTCACCTCACCAAATTGTGATGTGCAGAAATGTATTACTTTGAGCACAGCAACAATTGAGACATTGTTTACACCTTGTAACTCCTTAGAAGGGAACAGAAGACAGCAATGATCATCCAAAGTGGAAGACAAACAATGTGTGCTGTAGATTCTAGCACTTGTCAATAAAACATGACAATAGTGAATCCATGTTAAACAAATGACACTGATACCATGTCTACCAAACATGCTGCAGACTTGTAATAAATAAAAACACCAATGGCACCTTAGAGCATATGAAAACGACTTCACAAGTTCCCAAAAAGGAACAATTCAAGAGAAAGTTATTTGCATTATTAGTTCGGGTATTTCAATCCAAATATCTGTATATTAATATGGACACAACACCACACTACAGTCAACTGTAAATGATAAGATTTGTTTAGCTATGCTGTTTGGTGGACCATACCTAGAAACACAGAAAATGAGGACAACCTGTTTTAGAGGAGACACAATTAGCAGCAGTAACAAATACTGGAAGCCTAAGACCAACAAGGTTTGAGTTTGACCGCCAATGTTTTGTACACCATAATATATACAGGCTGTTTGTGACAGTCATAAAACAGGAATAATTAAACATTCTGGCTCTAGTGCAGATATCCTTGTGACACTACTATGTATATACACTGTACTGAAAAAATACATACTGTATAATCATGCAATTATAAATATTCCTGAAACATGTCCAATTAAACCAATAGCGACACCACAGTAACAGGCCAGCAACATAATATTAGATGTATATTTATATGAGCTTGTCTAGTTTTTCTAGCATATACCCTTCTTGAAAATAAAATATAACTATTAGTGGAAAACTGCTAGTAACGCATCAGATAGTATTATAAACTAAGTATCAATCAAACCACATTTCCACAAGATTCCATGGTTAACTCTTGATGGAAACTTGATATGTAACACACTAATTATCTGTCGATTGATGGATGAGTGGCCCTGAGACACCAGAAAATTAAAAACCATGTGAGATGAACCATACAGCAGATACATAAAATAACCTGTTCAGTATTAAAATATATTTCCACTAGCCTAGATATTTACCATCGGAAACAATAAATTGACCTCGACCACACGATACATAGCTTACCAAAATGCAAACTCTTTCTCCCATCATGCATCTGATTCCAATTTTAATTCACCAAGATACTTGTTTTTGCTTGTCGTAATATATTTCCCTTCGTTCTCTGAAGTGTTTACATTGTTTTATGTCAACTATGGGATTATATTATATTAGGGCCAATTTACCCGTTTATAATCATCTTGAATGACATATGCATAGCTCTGTCATTTGTACAATGTTTATTGTATCTGATACTGCAGCTTCTTTTAATTGTTTCTGATGGTAATTATCTGGTTAAATGTAATAAACTACATTAATCTCATAAAAGTGAGACAGTTCTTACTTGTAATTGTGTGCAAAATAATATCAACTTCACTTGGTTAACATCACTAGATAACAAACTATTGTCGGTACATGAACTTAAACTTGTGTATGATTTTCAGACACATACTCAAGTTCTACTTGTGCACGTGAAACCATCAAAATGTACATTCACCAGAAGGAAATGGCTGGTTGCAAAATAAGGCAGCCCATATACATGTGCAGTCTGGAAGCCAGTTGACTTGTCAATAAATAAATAAATAACTTTACACAACAATATCAGCAAACACAGTCAGCATCACTGTGGCTGCTCTGACAGTGTCTACCCCCTGAGATCTTGCTAAATCATGAGGCGTCCAGCAAAACAGACACCAACAAACAGCCCAACTTCAAACTTCGACAAGATGCCCCGCCCATAAACTCCTGACAAGATGCCGAGCATTGGTTTCTGTCTGTATTGTCGCTCACAGGGTTTACAAACGTAAACGTCACACCACCGACGACAGATTCCTTCAAGTTCGTCGCCTAATGCTGCCACAACTCAAACTGGCAAACAAAGGCATCGGAAGCACCGCTAGGTGTCACTGAACACGACACGAGGACATTTCTGCGGCCAGTCTCAAGGTATCCGTTCAGACTTTAGCACTTTGCTCTCCTAAAAGCAATCAAAAGGCATTTTATTGACAAAAAACATTTCACCAACAAACTACACACGGGAGACAGAAGCAGAGAGAACATTCAATGTCTACAAACACAGGTGACATACACCTGCTCTATGTCATAACTAGTTACACATGAATAGGAACATTTGCTCTCCTGAATTAGTAGACTTCACTTGTATCATGTAAAGGTATATTTCCACTAACATGTTAAAAAAATCCAAATATTTTTTTCTATTCTTAAAACTTTGGTTTTAAGAATATAAAAAGAATTACAAATTTTGGTTTTACATTCGATGTCTTGGATAACAATTTACTTACTGTTGGTTTTATACTAGCTATAGTATATTTTCTGTTGCTAATCCTATTTATTTATTCAAAATAATCATGACTTTTCAGAACGACTCATCTTGTTAAATGAAACTTCCTGTAGAAATGTTTAGAAGCCAACGAAAATATACCAATTATTTGTACCTTCTCAAAACATGAGCATAAGAGAAATGTAAAGCAGTGAAAATACTGGAAATACACTTTTTATATACTGGTATAAAAACACTCCAACATTTGTGAGTACCATATTGTACTCCAACATTTATGAGTACAATATTTCTGAGTGCCATATTGTACTCCAACATTTGTGAGTACCATATTGTACTCCAACATTTGTGAGTACAATATTGTACTCCAACATTTGTGAGTACCATATTGTACTCCAACATTTGTGTGTACCATATTGTACACCAACATTTGTGAGTACAATATTGTACTCCAACATTTGTGAGTACCATAAAGACAGTGTGTCAGGACACTGCATTTTGGACACCCAAAAATGTACCAAAAACATATATTGTGTATTGCTGGACAACTGTGAATTTAGATATCCAAATACATAGTTACAGTCGTCATAGTAACTGTAAACACAAGTGTCATTATGACTACTGGGAAAGGTGTGCATATATCCCGGTGTTCCAACCCACACACCCACCTCGTAGTCGGGGTCTGAGAGGATGCCTGTGACGGCCACAATCTGGTACTGTTTGGCCCGCATGCTGTGCAGGGACCGCCGGATGCTCTTCATCAGGTTGGCATTGATCCCGTGTACAAACTGCTGCATGTGTTTCCTGCTGGAGCTTGGGTCAAAGAGCAGGAGCTGGAGCGAGCCGCTCTGGAGCTCCTCCACGCCGATGATGGTCCGACTGTGCCCTAGACAGAAACCAGACAGGCATGACAGTGACAGTGACAGTGACAGTGACAGTGACAGTGACAGTGACAGTGACAGTGACAGTGACAGTGACAGTGACAGTGACAGTGACAGTGACAGTGACAGTGAGTGACAGTGACAGTGACAGTGACAGTGACAGTGACAGTGACAGTGACAGTGACATGTGACAGTGACAGTGACAGTGACAGTGACAGTGACAGTGACAGTGACAGTGACAGATTCTCATGAGGGGGTTGTCGTCACATGTCAGGCTGTTTGCCATGCAAAGCTAGCCCTGGCAGGTGGCTATGCGAAGTGTGTGAGTCAAACTGGTAATTATTTGAGTGTCACCCGCACTGGCCACCCACAATGCATTTGTACTTGCAATTAAACAGAGTGTTATTGTGATTGACTTGAACGTAACTGAAGTGGACTTGTAGCAGAATTGGCGTAATTGTAATCGATTTGGATGTTTCCGAGGTGCATCAACTGAAATGAGCAATTGATAGAACCTTGTTGGGAAATGTATTTTATTTTGTGTAACTGGACCCAGCCTTAGCTATACCTTTGTTGTAAATACTGACAAACCACGGGGTAGCCCTCTGTAGTTTCATGAACCCCCAATATGTCCAACTGCCCATATACTTCCACCAGCCCCCTATACTTCCACCAGCCCCCTATACTCTCACCAGCCCCTTATGCTTCCACCAGCCCCATATACTCTCACCAGCCCCTTATACTCTCACCAGCCCCTTATACTCTCACCAGCCCCTTATACTCTCACCAGCCCCTTATACTCTCACCAGCCCCTTATACTCTCACCAGCCCCTTATACTCTCACCAGCCCCTTATACTCTCACCAGCCCCTTATACTCTCACCAGCCCCTTATACTCTCACCAGCCCCTTATGCTTCCACCAGTATCCTATACTTACGCCTGCCCCTTATACTCTCACCATTCCCCCTACTTTACCAGCTTCCACCTGCCACTACGCTTCAAACAGTCCCCAACAATTCCACTAGGCCCCTACACATACACCAGCCCCTTATGTTTGCAGCAGTCCCCTATACTTCCACTTCCCCTATATTTCAAAGTGCCCTCTATACTTCCACCTGAAATTTTTACTTCCATCCGCCCCCTATTTTTATGTGCCCTCTATACTTTCAACTGCCATTTATATTTCCATCAGCACTTCCACCTGTATCTACACTTCCACAAACCCCCTATTCTTCCACCAGCCCCCTAAACTTCCAACAGCCCCTTATACGTCCATCAACCCCGTATACTTCCACCAGCCCCAATATTTCCACCAGCCCCTATACTTCCACCAGCCCCTTCCCTTCATGTGGATGGCCTACCTTGGTGCTGCAGATAGAGAGGGGGCTTGAATGACGTGGTGTTAGCACGGAAGTAGTCACGCACCCACTCAAACAGTCGGGGGTGGGTGCCGTCTACACTGGTCGGGGCATGGAAATCAATTAGGCGACACCTGAAATTCAATAAATTACACCTGTTAATCAAACTATGCAACAATAAATGTCGAACATAAAATGATCCACCCATGCATCTGAACTGTTGTGACATCATTATAAATGCATGTTAAGATGTTTTAAACTAAGTCCAGTCAGCTGTCTTTTGTGTCATGTATATCACAGGTCTTGCATACATATTCTAAACAGTGAGATTTTGAAGGAATTATAATGCAATCCAGAAATACTAGCAGAAAGAAAACAGAATTAAGACTTCCGGTAAGGTTCTGTCATATCCAGTAAATGTTAGTCTGTCTCGTGGTTGCAAATAAATAAATTATTATTATTATTATTAATGACATGACTTCCTTGTTCTGTCTTTGCCCAAACTTAGCCCAATATTTTGCAGTCTGCAACTTCCGTTGGAGAAAGTATGTCAATATATTTATGTATAAAAATATAATCCAGAGATAACACACTGAGTCTTGCAGTTCTCAAAACCATTCACCAGACAAAAGTGCACATTCTGTGACTTACTGAATCTTCAGAGAAGATAACGTCGCAACAATGTCGGTTGCCCCGATCCACTTGGTCGAGTTGGTCACCTTCCCACCCAATTGTTCACAACCCTGGAGGTCAAAACCCTTCTGCCACGCGGCCTCTATCAGCTGCTGGATCTTAGGGATGGACGGGATCAACGTACGACCTGAAACAAGAACAAACACTTGTCATAAAATCACTGTTTAAAACAATCTGAAAATACTACAAATCTCCATATGTAATCACAATGCAAATAAACTTCAAAACATCTGAAAGTTCTATTTAACTAGGCAAAAGAGACTCGTATGTATGCAACCGTGCGGGAGTAAATAAAGAGAGGAAATTGCTGATTACGCTCATAAAGCACCGTCTCAGTCCAGTGAGGAGGTTAATTCAGTAAGTAAAAGATCCTTGTGAATTAAAAACAGGATTTCCAGTGCATCCACAATTGTTTTCTACTCAATTTGACTGATGGAGGTAATGCAAAAATGTTGACTTGCTTTCATTTTGACAAAAATACAATAGTTATAACATAATCCTATCAAAAAGTATTCACATGAATACAGCATAAATGTGAAATAGTGATAAGTGTGTGTGTGTGTGACAGTAGGTATTTATGTATGTGTGTGAGCATGTGTGCATGTGTGAGTGTGTATGTGTGCACGTGTGGCATGTGCGTGTGTATGTATGTGTGTGTGCACGCGTGTGCATGTATCTTCAAGTGTATACTCCTATAAAGTGATATTAACTATCTTGCAGTTTGTAATGCTCAAGACAATAAACAAATAAGTGAAAAAAATATTAAAATAATTAACGCCAAATAAAATTAAATTTTGGGTTAAAACAACTAATTCATACTACATTTTTTAATGTGTGTATGTTATATTTGTGTATGCATGTGTATGTGTGTATCTATCACTACAAGACGTCCTTTGCTATGTCTACGCACCATTGAAGATGACCGGTTCATAGGTGGCGCTAGTAGCAAGGCATGAGAGAATCATCTGCAGGTTGCGGTACCCACAGCCCCAGCCCTTGTCTCCGTAGGACGCGGCGCAGTGGTCAGTGGCCGAACACAGCCAATGGTTGACCACTTCTGGACACGACTTGTAGTAGGCCTTCAGTTTCTGAATGATCCCTGCAGGAAAACGCGAATCTGACATGGCTTGTGGAAACCATCTAGGAGGCTTACTGCTGTGTCATCTTGTATGCATCCTGTCATTTATATTTTGTTGAAGTACATTATTGAAAGGTGTTTTGCCGAGAAATAGATGCAGCATCATCCATCTTTCAAATAAAAATTTCTTGTGAATCAACATCACTCATGCGCTATATATCACATACGACATTTGTTCACATAATATCCATTTTTCTAGATAAAATACCTTTTGTGCAAGAGTGGCCGTCATCAACGGACGACTTGGCAGCGTGTTTCTTCACGTAATAGTCTGTTATCGACAGTTGACCGGAGCTGACCGCTCTCTCCAGATGGCGCTCTGACTGTTTCTTGTAGTTGTCGTTGCCCTTCATACCATACTGCTCCTGAACAAACAACGATCGTAACTGAGAATGTTGTCTTCATCTAGTTGTCTACATTCGGCAGCTTTGAGGCTCTACTGAATTTCTTGCAAGACTTGTGGTGAAAAAAATATTACAATTATTTATTGTTAATAACCGCACCATGTGCATCAGGGGCTTGGGCAGACAGCTGGCCGCCAGTCTTCAAGACTGGTGGTGGAATTTAGAGAGAACAAGTGGATGATAGATAAACCAATAGTTTCAGGTCTGGTAGTGGATTAACTTCACATTAAGGTCTATCATTGGCACAACTGGTTGTGAAATCAACTGAATTATTAATTAATTAATTAATTAAATGGTTTTAGTGAATGAAATGACACTGGTCTGTCACTGAGTGACAAAAATAAATTGGCCTATATTGGCAGTGATTGACGAGAATCATATGTATGCAAGCAAGCTATTCACACTAAATGGCATAAGTTTGATTACTATTATTAAAAACTGACAACAAATATTTTTGTTTAAGGGCTTACAATATATACTACATACATACATACATACATATATATATATATATATATATATATATATATATATATATATATATATATATATATATATATTATTATGTGTGTGTGTGTGTCTTTTGAAGGATATCAGCTATATATCACTTTTCTCAATATCATAAGACTTTTGCTTATGCTCCCAGCTCTTAGGCATTCATCGAAACAAGGTCGACAGTTTTTATTACTAAAACACTATGTATAATTCAGTAGTTTTATTAGCGTGAGAGCAATTGAAGCTTTTTACAGCCTGCAGTAATTTGATCAATAAAAGGACACCATTGTGAAGCATCAAAGTTCAAATCAATCAAACTGATGTGGCTCTGCATTTCCTTGTTAATCATTGAGCAAACATTCCCAACACATACCTTTTAAGGTCAAAGTTCGAGACAAATTACATGTGTCAATAAACGTTTTTATTATATTCTCTATATTGTATAAACATTATTTTATTGGTTAATGAAATTGGTAATTATTGGTTAATCCATGAGAAATTCTAAGTATATTTATAACCCAGGTAGTAGCAGATTATCCGTGCATATATCAACCTTTTTGGTATTGTACCATCACATATTTGGCTACAAAACACACCGCAACATACCGTAAATAAAACACAGGACTACGGGTAGCATTTGTTAATAAGCTTACTTATTAATTGTAGTAACATGTTAAAACATGCCACATGTATGAATTTTTCATAATCAAAAAGGTTTTTTGATACTTTGAATGACCAAAATCCACCTGAACACAATTTTCTGTGCAGTTGTATATCTTTGATCCATACCGCTTCTACATTACTGGTAGCAACTGTTAAATTTGTTTTTGTCCTATAAATGTGACAATACAGTTGACACCAGTTGATGTTAACCAATACGTTTATGTCAGATTCACTCTTACTAAACAATTTGTGTGACCTATATCTTGCTAAAACTTATAAAATGTTCCGAGTCGCAAGTCCAGATGACAAGAAGGCAAATGTGTTGGTTTCACAAAATGTCAAAATTGCACGACTATCTTTCAGAACTTACAGTAATGTAATAAATTTTAATAAAATAAATTTTCCAATTTAATGTGTTAATTAATAAAAGCTTTGTAAATACTATGATTGAATATGAACATAAGGATGAGTGTTTACCAAAAAAGTAACATAAGTGAAATGAATACCACCATTGCAACTGATCTTTAAATGCTTATAGTACCCCGTAATCGCCAAAACACGTCATACACTAATTTCCATTCATCGTAGGGTTTGTTTTGCTTAACAGTCAAGAAATCATTTATGTAATTACTGTACTGATTGCAATTTCTTTTTCTTTACAGTCTGTTAATCTGAAGTATAATAATAAATACTGTGCTTTTCTGTGTGTGTCTGTCTGTGTGTGTCTGTACTAGACATCACAGGAATTACATCGTTATACTTCAGATTAACAGACTGTATTGTGAAATAACCGACTACAGTCCAACAAGGCAGAGTGTTGTAGATGCTCCTACCATTATTTATTTCCCAGTGATAACCCTCCTTCTCCCAAGGCTAGCATTATCACATGTCACATGACCAACGAGATGGGTGGTTTCCAAGCACTAGTTTATCTGTGAATGGAAGAATCACATGTTATCACTGATGTCTGTTTACTGTGCCATATGTTAAATCATGCTGCTAAAAGCCCTACTAATGTGTCTACCACTGTCCTCTAAACCTGGCTTTGAAAGACATCTGTCCAGATCCTTCAGGGCAGCCTTGCTTTTCAAAAATATTATATCCAGTTGGATTTTGGTAAAAAATGAAATTAATAATTTGAGACATACATAATAGTTTTATTTATTATAGTACTATTACGTAAATTTATTTAATTTAAACAAGTGCTATTACTTTGGAATATAATAGATTAGTTTACGTTGACATATATTTCCTAAAAACGACATATTTGGTTAATTCTCGATATGTCTCCGAAAATACTTTAAAGGGTTATTCTAGTAAATCAGAAGTTTAGAATTATAAGTAAAATAAATCATGATTATTACATTGCCATGCTTAATGAAACCATCTATGATTTACTTTTTTTGCAGGAATACACATTTATTCTGATAAAACAGGTACACTGTACAATAAAATAAATTTGTTTATATTTAGAACATTTAAATAGACACAGCAAGTCAAGTGATGTTTAAAAATATGTTTTTGCCGTTTTCTCATTTTTTTGTATGTATTCTATCATTAAAGTTCACTTTTACAATAATTACATACCTCTAAGTGAGTATTTTGCGATAACAAAAGTGAGCCCCTGTGACTGTGTATATGAAGATTAGGAGTTAACATCCACGAGTTCACTGACAAAGCTGTAATCCTGCATAAACCCAGAGTAGAGTAAATAACACATGGTGTGGTGCATACCTGTAGTTTTTGAAAAGCGCGCTCTTCTTGTAGCTGCAGTGCTGCCCTCTCTCTGCGGTCGAGCTCCTGAGCCAACTGGCAGTCCTGGGGGTCTGCTGGAAATAATGAAAAAATTACTGCCTAACTGAGGCTGACAGCTGAAATAGCACCTGGCTGTATCACCTGCCCTGCCTCAACTCAGTGGCTAGTATGCACTATGCACTATGCACTATGCACTATGCACTATGCACTATGCACTATGCACTATGCACTATGCACTATGCAGTAATCACTTATCTGCTCACTTTGAGGCCAAGCATCTGAAGAAGAATGTGGATACTTGCCAAGGGTCCATAAGCAGTAAAAAAATTAGAATCATGAAAAAATCACTTCAGTAGTTCACAGTGTACACAAAATGTGGACAAATTCTGTGTCTTGTTTTCAGCTGTGGTGAGTTTTTGATATAAAAACCGGTTCAACTCACTGGCATGTAATTATACGTTCTAACAATTCTTTTCAGCAGAAAAATTCGGACCATGTCTGTAGCCCTGCTATTACGTTAGCAACTCTGTCACTTACAGACATAGATTAGAATATATTGGTGTATCGTTGCTATTTATTGGTGTTTCCAATTTTGTTAGGATGAGGGTTTGGTAGGTGGATGTGTGTCATCGATCCTAAAAAAAACACTGATCTTTGTAAATGTAAACAACTAGCCCAATAATGCATCTGTAATTAAAATTGTATAATGTAATT
>JAODUO010000029.1:100000-167500 GCA_025642075.2 Ridgeia piscesae
TGGCTGACGACGTCGACGGCCCGACGATCAGATTGTTCTGGTCGTCGACGCCGAGTGTTTTCTGGGGGCTCAGCACGTCTAGATGTTTCACATTTACGTGGCGCGTGATTTCGTCCGACGACGTCGCACACCAGTCACACATGGGACACACAAAGTGGTTGGTGACGGTATCATCGGAGGGTGTCAGTTCTGTGGTCCTGGGTTTGTGTTTCTTCTCATCACTTTCCTGAGAATCGACGCGGACGAGGCTGCCTGTGGAATGTGACGACGCAATGTCCAATCGTAGGCGGGCACGCTTCAGTGATTGCTGCCCGGAGAGCTTCGAGAACGACGTCCCATCGGACGATGACACGTCATCCGTGGTTTTGGAACCGGCCTTCGACAGGATCATCACATTCGGTCGCCCCATTATAGGGGGCGATGGTGGACCGTTATCAGACGAACACGGGCTCTCTGTCACCGAGCTGTATGGCACCATGCTGCCGTTGCTCTCCTTGGAAGGAGAGCGAAAATTGAGGTGTTCGCAGTTGACGTGGATGTTCATCTCCTCGGCGGTGGTTCCCGCGAGGTCACAGAATGGGCAACTGATCTCACCCTCGACATGCTCAATGAGGATGTGGGTCCTCATGTCCTCGTCGGTCAAGCCATCTTGACCACACAAGTCACACGTGTAGTGACCGCTGACCTTGGCGCCGGGACTGGTGTCGGCCATTGGCTTGTCCCGCTGTAGCACAAAGCACCTGCAAAGTAACAACATCTTGTTATCAGTGAAGATGGAGCAAGGACTCATCTTACTAAGATAATACACGCTCGTGTGTAAAATCCATCACAAAACAGAATGTGGATTTAAATGTAAGGAGCGATGTGATTTTAAAGAGGAAAATCAAGCTTTGAGCTCATAACACAGTTCTATACAAATAACTACGCTAATAACTGGCTGTGACATTATGTCTGGATACTGACTTTTATATCCTAACTCAGTGAATCCACTACAGGTCATAAATTTATGCTCCATGGGATTTTCCAGAGGACAGACATCAAGCGATAAGCACCACTGGATGACTGTCTTTCCAGAGAAAAAGTCATAAAGATTAACAGATTAACAAAGGTTTGAAAACACCACACAGTGGACTTGAACATTTGATCCTTTATTTGATAGGCTAGTCCTCACACCACTACACTACCATACACAACTTTCAATGACTTTTTTATTTCGTATACGTTTATGTGTAACAGTAAATAACTCAATTTAAAAAGACCTTAAAACAATAAAAACAACTAGTGCTACAATAACAATGAGATTATAATTACCCGGTAGACAAGCTAGAAAAAACTACCAACAAAATGCAAACTCTCAATAACAAAGTACAGTCCAATGGAATAATTTTCAATGTTTAGACAACTTGGTAATGAATCTCCTGTTACAGAGGCAGAAACTCTGCAAATGTGTCGCATACATTAGGAGAACAATAACGAAGTCACTCTCTAGACACCTAACCTCCCGTCAATGCCCACACTTACTCTCTAGACACCTAACCTCCCGTCAATACCCACACTCACTCTCTAGAC
The DNA here is from genome assembly GCA_025642075.2 of Ridgeia piscesae. Classification (NCBI taxonomy): domain Eukaryota; kingdom Metazoa; phylum Annelida; class Polychaeta; order Sabellida; family Siboglinidae; genus Ridgeia; species Ridgeia piscesae. The sequence goes on from JAODUO010000029.1 coordinate 101,570, forward strand.
ACCTAACCTCCCGTCAATGCCCACACTTACTCTCTAGACACCTAACCTCCCGTCAATGCCCACACTAACTCTGCAGACACCTACACCTCCCGTCAATGCCCACATACTCTCTAGACACCTAACCTCCCGTCAATACCCACACTCACTCTCTAGACACCTAACCTCCCATCAATACCCACACTTACTCTCTAGACACCTAACCTCCCGTCAATACCCACACTCACTCTCTAGACACCTAACCTCCCGTCAATGCCCACACTCACTCTCTAGACACCTAACCTCCCGTCAATACCCACACTTTACTCTCTAGACACCTAACCTCCCGTCAATACCCACACTTACTCTCTAGACACCTAACCTCCCGTCAATGCCCACACTACTCTCTAGACACCTAACCTCCCGTCAATCCCACACTCACTCTCTAGACACCTAACCTCCCGTCAATGCCCACACTTACTCTCTAGACACCTAACCTCCCGTCAATGCCCACACTCACTCTCTAGACACCTAACCTCCCGTCAATACCCACACTTACTCTCTAGACACCTAACCTCCCGTCAATACCCACACTCACTCTCTAGACACCTAACCTCCCGTCAATGCCCACACTTACTCTCTAGACACCTAACCTCCCGTCAATGCCCACACTTACTCTCTAGACACCTAACCTCCCGTCAATGCCCACACTCACTCTCTAGACACCTAACCTCCCGTCAATGCCCACACTCACTCTCTAGACACCTAACCTCCCGTCAATGCCCACACTTACTCTCTAGACACCTAACCTCCCGTCAATGCCCACACTCACTCTCTAGACACCTAACCTCCCGTCAATGCCCACACTTACTCTCTAGACACCTAACCTCCCGTCAATGCCCACACTCACTCTCTAGACACCTAACCTCCCGTCAATGCCCACACTCACTCTCTAGACACCTAACCTCCCGTCAATGCCCACACTCACTCTCTAGACACCTAACCTCCCGTCAATGCCCACACTTACTCTCTAGACACCTAACCTCCCGTCAATACCCACACTCACTCTCTAGACACCTAACCTCCCGTCAATGCCCACACTCACTCTCTAGACACCTAACCTCCCGTCAATGCCCACACTCACTCTCTAGACACCTAACCTCCCGTCAATACCCACACTCACTCTCTAGACACCTAACCTCCCGTCAATGCCCACACTTACTCTCTAGACACCTAACCTCCCGTCAATGCCCACACTCACTCTCTAGACACCTAACCTCCCGTCAATGCCCACACTGACTCTCTAGACACCTAACCTCCCGTCAATGCCCACACTTACTCTCTAGACACCTAACCTCCCGTCAATACCCACATTTACTCTCTAGACACCTAACCTCCCATCAATGCCCACACTTACTCTCTAGACACCTAACCTCCCGTCAATACCCACATTTACTTTCTAGACACCTAACCTCCCGTCAATACCCACACTTACTCATTGTACATGTTCAGTAGCACTGGAAAACTCATCTTGCCTGTCTCACTAGCTGAACCACTCGGAAGAAAACTAACTGATTTACCCGCGCTACTACTTTTATTACCCCCAATGTGTCCACTACGACTGGAACAGTCCATTTCTCCAAGGGGTGTGCCTACGCCAACACGTTATAACCCAGTTGAGGCATGTGAAGAAACAGCATGAATTTCTTCAATCCACTGGCACGTTGTGGATTTAACACATTTACATTAAGTATGATGTAAAATTACACCACGATTTTAAACACATGCGGATGCTCAAAGGAAGGCATTACCCATCGTCGGAATTAGAACATTCCCACACAAAGAAGAACCAATGAGAACTGTGCGTAGATGTGTTACACCGACTCATTGGCCCTATTAATCACTGGGAGAAGACGGCTGTGTTATCACAGCGATACATTAGTCAACACTCGTATCACATGGACAAGGTACAAGTTGTACAAACCAGGAAAATAAACAGTTGCACACAAGATACACATGTAACATGCAGAAGATACGCAGCTGGCCAATAGGAACGATGTACACCAACCATATGCATCTATCATCATGTCTGATAGTGGTTTTTCTTTAACTTTCCAAGTGCTTTTTCTTGGAAGGATTTTTTCTTGGAAAGATTTTATCCAAGATTAATGCTACAACGTAACTTATGATTAATCTGTTGCTTTTAGTTAGATTTAGCCGTATATGCCATTAACTTAATGAACAAACAAGGAAGATTTATCATGAGCCTACAATGTTTTAAGCATGTTGACCGTTACATGTATATGTATTGTTGAACCTTGGGCAAGTTCACTCACTCTACATTGCTCCATTTCATTTGGCTGTTTGGATGAGTACCTGGCTATAAACAGTGATGGATATTTGTACATGAATAATCTTCATGCATTAATTGTTTAATGGCTGAATGCTCCTCTGCAAAGTCCAGATGGAGTTCGTCTGAACAGGTATGTTAGGGATTAAAGTGTAAAAAACCTGGAGCAGACTGAAGGACTGGATTCTGTCCTAGAAGATTTAATTGTATGGTGTGACATTGTTGGTGTTAAGCCAAACAGGTGGCCAAATACAGTGTTAGTGGGGAGAGTGCAGAGATTGTGTAAGTCACTAATGACATTAGTCCACAACTGAGACCTTGAAGCACTTCTATAGTTGATGACATCTGTCCACAACTGAGACCTTGAAGCACTTCTATAGTTAATGACATCTGTCCACAACTGAGAACTTGAAGCACTTCTATAGTTAATGACATCTGTCCACAACTGAGAACTTGAAGCACTTCTAGAGTTAATGACATATGTCCACAACTGAGACCTTGAAGTACTTCTATAGTTAATGACATCTGTCCACAACTGAGAACTTGAAGCACTTCTATAGTTAATGACATCTGTCCACAACTGAGAACTTGAAGCACTTCTATAGTTAATGACATCTGTCCACAACTGAGACCTTGAAGCACTTCTATAGTTCATGACATCTGTCCACAACTGAGAACTTGAAGCACTTCTAGAGTTAATGACATCTGTCCACAACTGACACCTTGAAGTACTTCTATAGTTAATGACATCTGTCCACAACTGAGAACTTGAAGCACTTCTATAGTTAATGACATCTGTCCACAACTGAGAACTTGAAGCACTTCTATAGTTAATGACATCTGTCCACAACTGAGACCTTGAAGCACTTCTATAGTTAATGACATCTGTCCACAACTGAGACCTTGAAGCACTTCTATAGTTAATGACATCTGTCCACAACTGAGACCTTGAAGCACTTCTATAGTTAATGACATCTGTCCACAACTGAGACCTTGAAGCACTTCTATAGTTAATGACATCTGTCCACAACTGAGACCTTGAAGCACTTCTATAGTTAATGACATATGTCCACAACTGAGACCTTGAAGCACTTCTATAGTTAATGACATCTGTCCACAACTGAGACCTTGAAGCACTTCTATAGTTAATGACATCTGTCCACAACTGAGAACTTGAAGCACTTCTAGAGTTAATGACATCTGTCCACAACTGAGAACTTGAAGCACTTCTATAGTTAATGAGATCTGTCCACAACTGAGACCTTGAAGCACTTCTATAGTTAATGACATCTGTCCACAACTGAGAACTTGAAGCACTTCTATAGTTAATGACATCTGTCCACAACTGAGACCTTGAAGTACTTCTGTAGTTAATGACATCTGTCCACAGCTGAGACCTTGAAGCACTTCTATAGTTAATGAATCTGTCCACAGCTGAGACCTTGAAGTACTTCTATAGTTAATGACATCTGTCCACAACTGAGACCTTGAAGCACTTCTATAGTTAATGACATCTGTCCACAGCTGACACCTTGAAGTACTTCTGTAGTTAATGACATATGTCCACAACTGAGACCTTGAAGCACTTCTATAGTTAATGAGATCTGTCCACAGCTGAGACCTTGAAGTACTTCTGTAGTTAATGACATCTGTCCACAGCTGAGACCTTGAAGCACTTCTATAGTTAATGAGATCTGTCCACAGCTGACACCTTGAAGTACTTCTGTAGTTAATGACATCTGTCCACAACTGAGACCTTGAAGCACTTCTATAGTTAATGAGATCTGTCCACAACTGAGACCTTGAAGCACTTCTATAGTTAATGACATCTGTCCACAACTGAGACCTTGAAGCACTTCTGTAGTTAATGACATCTGTCCACAGCTGAGACCTTGAAGTACTTCTATAGTTAATGACATCTGTCCACAGCTGAGACCTTGAAGCACTTCTATAGTTAATGAGATCTGTCCACAACTGAGACCTTGAAGCACTTCTATAGTTAATGAGATCTGTCCACAACTGAGACCTTGAAGTACTTCTGTAGTTAATGAGATCTGTCCACAACTGAGACCTTGAAGCACTTCTATAGTTAATGACATCTGTCCACAACTGAGACCTTGAAGCACTTCTATAGTTAATGAGATCTGTCCACAACTGAGACCTTGAAGCACTTCTGTAGTTAATGACATCTGTCCACAGCTGAGACCTTGAAGCACTTCTATAGTTAATGACATCTGTCCACAACTGAGACCTTGAAGCACTTCTATAGTTAATGACATCTGTCCACACTGAGACCTTGAAGTACTTCTATAGTTAATGACATATGTCCACAACTGAGACCTTGAAGCACTTCTATAGTTAATGAGATCTGTCCACAGCTGAGACCTTGAAGTACTTCTGTAGTTAATGACATATGTCCACAACTGAGACCTTGAAGCACTTCTGTAGTTAATGACATCTGTCCACAGCTGAGACCTTGAAGTACTTCTGTAGTTAATGACATCTGTCCACAACTGAGACCTTGAAGCACTTCTATAGTTAATGAGATCTGTCCACAGCTGAGACCTTGAAGCACTTCTATAGTTAATGAGATCTGTCCACAACTGAGACCTTGAAGTACTTCTGTAGTTAATGAGATCTGTCCACAACTGAGACCTTGAAGCACTTCTATAGTTAATGACATCTGTCCACAACTGAGACCTTGAAGCACTTCTATAGTTAATGACATCTGTCCACAGCTGAGACCTTGAAGCACTTCTGTAGTTAATGACATCTGTCCACAGCTGAGACCTTGAAGCACTTCTATAGTTAATGACATCTGTCCACAGCTGAGACCTTGAAGCACTTCTATAGTTAATGACATCTGTCCACAGCTGACACCTTGAAGTACTTCTTTAGTTAATGACATATGTCCACAACTGAGACCTTGAAGCACTTCTATAGTTAATGAGATCTGTCCACAGCTGAGACCTTGAAGTACTTCTGTAGTTAATGACATATGTCCACAACTGAGACCTTGAAGTACTTCTGTAGTTAATGACATCTGTCCACAGCTGAGACCTTGAAGTACTTCTGTAGTTAATGACATCTGTCCACAACTGAGACCTTGAAGTACTTCTGTAGTTAATGACATATGTCCACAACTGAGACCTTGAAGCACTTCTATAGTTAATGACATCTGTCCACAACTGAGACCTTGAAGCACTTCTGTAGTTAATGACATATGTCCACAACTGAGACCTTGAAGCACTTCTATAGTTAATGACATCTGTCCACAACTGAGACCTTGAAGTACTTCTGTAGTTAATGACATATGTCCAAAACTGAGACCTTGAAGCACTTCTATAGTTAATGACATCTGTCCACAACTGAGACCTTGAAGCACTTCTATAGTTAATGACATATGTCCACAACTGAGACCTTGAAGCACTTCTATAGTTAATGACATCTGTCCACAACTGAGACCTTGAAGTACTTCTATAGTTAATGACATCTGTCCACAGCTGAGACCTTGAAGTACTTCTATAGTTAATGACATCTGTCCACAACTGAGACCTTGAAGCACTTCTATAGTTAATGAGATCTGTCCACAACTGAGACCTTGAAGCACTTCTATAGTTAATGACATCTGTCCACAGCTGAGACCTTGAAGCACTTCTATAGTTAATGACATCTGTCCACAGCTGAGACCTTGAAGCACTTCTATAGTTAATGACATCTGTCCACAACTGAGACCTTGAAGCACTTCTATAGTTAATGACATCTGTCCACAGCTGAGACCTTGAAGCACTTCTATAGTTAATGACATCTGTCCACAACTGAGACCTTGAAGCACTTCTATAGTTAATGACATCTGTCCACAACTAAGACCTTGAAGTACTTCTATAGTTGATGACATTTGTCCGCACCTGAGTCCTTGAAGCACTTCTATAGCTACACAAAATCTCCCACACAAGTCCTTGAAGCACCTCCATAGCTACACAAAACCTCCCACACCTGAGTCCTTGAAGCACCTTCATAGCTACACAAAACCTCCCACACCTGAGTCCTTGAAGCACCTCCATAGCTACACAAAACCTCCCACACCTGAGTCCTTGAAGCACCTCCATAGCTACACAAAACTCCCACACCTGAGTTCTTGAAGCACCTCCATAGCTACACAAAATCTCCCACACCTGAGTCCTTGAAGCACCTCCATAGCTACACAAAACCTCCCACACTTGAGTCCTTGAAGCACCTCCATAGCTACACAAAACCTCCCACACCTGAGTCCTTGAAGCACCTCCATAGCCCCCCCCACACCTCCCATACACACAAAACCTCCCACACCTGAGTCCTTGAAGCACCTCCATAGCTACACAAAACCTCCTACACCTGAGTCCTTGAAACACCTCCATAGCTACACAAAACCTCCCACACCTGAGTCCTTGAAGCACCTCCATAGCTACACAAAATCTCCCACACCTGAGTCTTTGAAGCACCTCCATAGCTACACAAAACCTCCCACACCTGAGTCCTTGAAGCACCTCCATAGCTACACAAAACCTCCCACACCTGAGTTCTTGAAGCACCTCCATAGCTACACAAAATCCCCACACCTGAGTCTTTGAAGCACCTCCATAGCTACACAAAATCTCCCACACCTGAGTCCTTGAAGCACCTCCATAGCTACACAAAACCTCCTACACCTGAGTCCTTGAAACACCTCTATAGCTACACAAAACCTCCCACACCTGAGTCCTTGAAACACCTCCATAGCTACACAAAAGCTCCCACACCTGAGTCCTTGAAGCACCTGTGTCTACGTGGCAATCACCAGACGTTGTACCAGTCTACCTCCCCATCAGGTACTTGTTAAACCGCCTGTAAATGGATGTTACAACACCAACCACATCTGGGTAGTGTCTGAGATCTGGTGAGACGTAGAACAGCCGTAGAGATTAGGTGGTGTTGAGGAAGCCGTGCCTAGAAGGACAGATAGCCAGGGGCTTCTAGGAAGATACTGAATTACTGGTCGCTTTAATCTGTTATCTCCTTAGAAAGAGTTCACAAACCCTGCACTGAAACGCTCAAAGTTAGTCAAGGATGGCAATATGTTATGTATGTATACGTTGTGTAGCACCATGAAAAATACTGGATGTGGCACTGTACCGAACAAAATATATAATTATTATTATTATAAATGTTGTGTGGAATTTCATGCACATTGGTCATTCCGTCTGGTCCCAGTTCAGATCCTTCAAAACCAGGACCAACAGGTTTAGTAGCAGCTTTTCCCCCCTAGCCGTACAAGCCCTGTCAAAACAGAAGTTATTTTTCTCCAATCTGTGGTGCACACATATTCCACTTTCAATGTGTTTTTAATGTGCATATTTTGACATAATTTATTAGATGTTATTTTATTCCAAATTGTATGATTTTATATTTATACTAGATCATATCAACTATTATTTATCGATGTTATAAAGAACACATTTTTAATTTGGACCTATTGTATGTGAATGTTTTTATTTATTTATGTAGTAGTAGTATATTTTATCATAATCGTTTGGTGCATGTGAGTGTATTGTCATGTGAACATACTTGTACGACAACCCAACATTACAATGTTTTATTGTAACTGCAATAAAAACACATGGCTACAAAGCCGATCTAATCTCTTATCTTAAAAAATAAATCAACTGTTTATAATATCACTGACAAGTGTGGATTTTAAACTGTGGTCTACTTCTCTTGTCCAATGGTGTAACATTTGCTATCATTTTCATCATGTGCATTTGAATACCCAAAGATAGAAGCCATTTGATGCAAACGAAATTGTAACATTCATTTGCTACACATAACTGTCAACATAAACTAGTACATGAAAACAGCTTTTTTAATGTTTACCTGTCCAGCCACATTTTACACCCATCCAAAACAGACATTACCCACCCAAAAGATTGGTGGACGGGTCTCTAGATAAAGCTTGTATCAATGCTAGCATTGCTTTAAATGGCTTATTAAAACCAACAAAACCCATTCCTGGTTTCAGCTCATATGGCAATCTGACATTGTTTCGGAACGTACGACTGCAAACTCTCACAGAACCTAAACACTGACAAATCATTTAAGGAAATGTTGGTAACATATGTCAGTTCAGTCAGACCACAGTTTGAGGGTTTTAAGTGCCTGAGAGCCGCAGGGTTAAAGTGCCTGGGTAGAAGTGTTGCCAGGCCAAAGTTTAGCGTTCGCAAAACATCATTGGTTACGACATCAACTGGGATGAGGTACAAGTACCTGGGTACACATTTTATTGGGTCGATGTATTCAGTGAGGGCTGATGCACTCAACAGCCCCTGGTGGGCAAGGATGGTCTGATGTAACACAGCCTCCAGTATTAGAGAGCTCCACTGCCTCCCTACCTCCCTGACAACACACTGAATATATATGTGGGAAGTATTCAGCCATAACCACTATGCTAACATTATCCACCGCTGTCTACCATCTTACCTGCGAATGACAACTACAGGAAGCAGCTCAACCCTGGAATGGAAGCAATGAGGATGGTCTGAGCTTATTTGTCTAGAGACACTAGCATAACGGAGTCAGTGACAAGTTTTAGGGATAATTTGATGAAGTTGATGTGCGTCAATGCCACTACATAGCCTGGGTCCTTTAATTCCGTGCACGCTCCTGCTAAATGCAACACAGACAGTCAGTAACTCACGATTCTCCATGTAACACTTCAGCCACAACACAGCATTGCCTATCATTGATAAAACTCGGAACCATTACGCACTGGGACCAGAGAATACACTGTTTTATTAATACAACACTTTGATGTATGACGTTAAACAACACAGCTGCTGCACTCTGGGAAAGTAACATTGTGTACCTGATAGTTTTATATATCCCTTGAAAGAGACTGACATCATTATTCCCATTCCCTTGGAAGTCATGTTTAAATCAAGGCTTGGGCAAGAAGATCCCGGGCTGGGACTACCCTGTACATTGTCTTAGATCAAACAAGAATGACCCATACATTATTCAGTCACTTACCAAACTTACATACATTTGCAACAGACAATACACACATGACAATGGATGGTATGTAACCACTAACCAGTGATCTATATTACTACTACTCACACCTGTAGTTGCTTATTTGTTTTCACATTTTAAACACTGAAACAAGCAAGTGATTACTGTAGAGGTTTCCGACTGTTGTGCCCCAATCAATACTATTCAATCTGTGTACTGCATACTAATAAATCATGTATTCCCACAGAACTAACATCGAGCTTATCTATCGAAAAAATGCAACAAGATTGCTCAAGATAAACACAACCTCCAGACTCCAGTACATAAATTATGCAATTACTTGATTAATTTGGCAGCGGAACGTTTTCACACAATCAGAATTTACGCACCAAATCAAATCGCATCACTGATCAGCCGATGATGCAACTGTTACATAATCAATACAAGTAAACAGGATAAGTGAAACTGAGCAGGTGCTGGCTAGTGGCTGTAGGTGACAGTGACGCTCACACAACTAGGTAATGTAAGTAAGTGAGAACAAGAGCTTATGGCATGGGTCAGAATGTCTAAGCTGGTCTCCCAGGACTGACCGCCCCACTGGCCAGTGTCTGACCATAATCACTGCCCTCCAAGCACTTCCACTGCCACAGTTTCTGACCCGCCAGTGTGTATTGTGTGAGGCCCCTAAGTACATCTTTATCTCAATCATGTTCAATCAGTGTAACTTTGGAGTGTTTCTAAATGATCACCTGAATGAGGTGATGTACATTTAGATATGGTTAGTCAGTGTGCTGTGTGTGACGTCACAATCAGTTGTAAGACATCTTCAAGAGTAAGACTGACCAACCCCCTCATGTAAGGGCTTTGTCACTGAATGTCCTGTGGCCCGAAATATTATGCTCCAAAGTTAATTTCTTACAAAACAACCACATCTTGGAGCAATGAACCATATATTCCATATAGTTCATTGGCTCATTTCCACGGACGCAATATATCAATATATTTAGACTGAAGTTTGTCGGCTGCCCACTAATGATGTGGTGTTAGACACTAGACAGGTGTCCTTGAAATGGCAATGACAATTAGGAAGTCACCACTGAACTTCATTGACCAACTGTTGCAACGTTGTGCGTCATTATCTATTATGCATTAGTTATTTGATGTGCTCGTTTCATGTTTGCTATACATGGTTACATATGCACAGACATATACTTCACACAGGTTGACACAAAGGTTACACTGACATGTGCCTCACACAGGCTGTTACACACAGTGGACATCGTGCAGGTAACAGGAGAATGCATTGTTGCATAACTTCAGGTATCTCAACATTCGTCGCTCTTTCCTCGACATCATTTGATTTTCTCACACATAACATATTTTGGTGAAAAGACCACCACATCACTTCATTGCTAAACAATTTGCTTGACGACATTTAACAAAATACAAAACAGTTAAAAATAAAGGCTTTTAAACAATACATTATATACGACAGACAGTGTTAAAAATTAAGTTAAGAAAATTAGACTAGACGGATAAATTTACGAACTTTTAACCGATATGGACAGGCCCAACATAGATTTAAACAAATTATTTTTTCTTTGATACTGCAATCTCGCTAATTATGACTTTGAGGCAGTATTCAGTGGCACATATCCAGACTCACAGAGACGGCATCCAGTGTTAGTCAGCCATTCACCTCCAATTGCATTTTCATATGTGAAAATCTGTTTTTAATTGCAATGGGGTCATCTGTTAAAGCTTTCCACAGAATCAGATGGGCACATCCTTTCACGAGGCTGTAGCCAATGGACGTCTCGGTCCACACAGCTGCTGATGTCTGTCCCGTCTCCCCTGACACCAGCCCTAAGTTCACCGAGAGAAGGCCTTGCTCCAGACTGGCGTCAGTCTTCCATTGTATACGCTGTCTACTCCCAGGGCTTATGAAAGATTAATTATCAGTAAGTACACAGGGGAAGCAGAAGTCTGCAGTAAAATGCATGTTCTTGTCTGACCAGCCCCACAGTGTTACTTCCACTGGTGTGTGAATCATGTCGGAAACATGTGAAACACGAATAATATATGCACTGACAGGAAATTAAAAGTACAAAGTCATTTAGAGTAAAAGAGTAGAACACGACATTTACAATATGATGTTTAGAACTTATCAGTACCTCACATTATGCACCGACGTGTCTGCTTAAAAGTAAACTACTATATTCACATCATAAACATAATAAAGTTAAGTTTAATGTTTTCGAATGGCAATCAACATATGTAAAGTTTGTTCTTGCAATATATGTTGAACTGTATTCTGTCATCAATAAAGATAAACACACAGATTGAGTTATAAATTAACCAGTGTTGTCAAATGAATTCCTAGTCACAGAGTATGTCATTATACATGACGAATATAATATAAACTATTAAAGCTCCACTTAGCGAGTTTGGTTACTGTGTGAATTTTTCACTTACAGGATGAGTGTGAATGTGATACATAATATAAACAATCCCGGTCAAAACACCTCCGAAGTTTTGATTGAAGGGCTCCTAAGCATATTGTCATGATAACTGTTAGGTTTAAGATCAGGTAACTCCATATAATATGCTGGTAGTGTATATATGATGGATATGCAATGCTGCACATGGACACATGATAGTGTCTTGTGAATGTTAACTCTATCTGACAAACATATCCCAAGGACCTTTAATAAATAAAGCAGAGCAAAGAAGTACTAGTTGCCAATGTGTAATTGACGTGAAGCTGATTCTGTTGACAATCACTAGAACACGTCCCAACATTCTAGCACCTGGTGATAATAGGGCCTGCAAGTGGGTCACGATACATGGCGTGACTCCGCGCGACTGGAGCTTATTGGGGACTAAGCGAGACTAACTGGGGACTGGACACAAGAATAATATTCTAACGATGGATGACAGTTGTAGCTTCCGACTGATGAATACTAGGAAAAGCAGTTCATAAATATCTTATGTTATACGTTTCTTATCTTAAATGTCCGATTTAATATTGAGTTTATCACACTATCATAGGCACATAGCGATTTACGTAGTGCAGATAATCGACACGATGCTAAGCTGTATGTGTCTTTTACGGGATTTGCGTTTTACATTGCTGTACGTTGTGGTTTCGATAAGCACTTATATCTGACAAGTTGTCTAAATGCACATAATCATAACACATGTATACGTTTGGCCCAAACAGGTTGTACTGCACGAAAACTGGCACTGTTCATTATTAGTCAAGATCGCCAAACACAAGTACTTGCCGCTATTGCCATAATAATCGATTAAAATTCATGATTTCCGTGATCATTGTCACCGGCAAAATGTTCCACTGCTTCTGCTTGTAATAATCCTTCGGACAATATAACTGAAATACGCTATTTCCGGACAGTTCGATTATTACGACCAAAACAAAACTAAGTGCTATATGTTAACATGGAGTAAATGGACCTCCTGCCCCCAACTGCCCCCAGCCTCGTTTTCGCGCGCGAGACTTGCAGGCCCTATTACCAACACGGTTAACACAGGCTACAGGGAAAGTTCACTACCACAGACTAATGTTCCACTTGACCATGTCAATGACCATGGGAGATCTCGTCGTGGCTGTCGATACAAACTACAACCTTCACACGGTGTCTAACAAGTGTTTCCGAGAAGTCTTTCACCACAGCGCAGCCGATAAACCAATTAAACTGTTACACTATCGAGTCGACACGGAAAGAAAGAGTGCTGGTTGTGATAACACAGCGTGTATGCTCCGGCGGAGTGGGTGATAACACAGCGTGTACGCTCCGGTGGAGTGGGTGATAACACACAGCCGGTGCCTCACTGTTGATCACACGTCAGATCTCAATAATCACGTATCACCTCACGGTATCAGAGTCTGTACCAGGGCTGGAAACAAACTCAACCTGGCACATCTGTTCCCAGAAATATTGACAACTGATGCTCTGAAAAGGTTAACACATGGTTTATCCCGTCGTCATTTCCATCAGTTGTTAATCATCATTCAACATCCACGTGTTCAGATGCGTCTCCTTTATTCCCGTGTGATAGGGCATGTCAATATTTACCCGGTACCATTGCAAAAATTATAAAATTAAATAAAATTATTTAACTGGAACAGTTATCTTCAATTCATTACCAATCAAGAAAAGATACAATATTTCCATTATAGCGCCTAAACCAGTATAAATATGCAAGGGTGTATTACGAAGCAAAACGGCTATGCTACATTTCAATCAACAACAAACTGGTATGATGGTGCATGTCAATATTTACCCTCACAGTGGTTACCATAGGGAAAGATATAATAAGCTAACAAATAGTTAAACTGGAATGACTAAATCTTCAATTTGTTACCAAGTAAGAAAATACACAATCACCATGACAGAGTCATCTAAACTGGCAACCTAGTAAATAGGCAGAGGTAAAAATCTATTACAAAGCAAAAAGGACATATTATATTCCAATCAACAACAGCAAACTACATCATCCTTGTTCAAAATATAACCATAAATCTTCTTTATCTTTCAGCATTTTGACAAAACAAATCAAACTTTTTTATTTCCACTGTAACGAAAACAACAGTTCCTTTCATTTGATACAGCATCAACGTTGCACGCGACAAAGTCACCAGCATGCAACAGTAAGAAGTCAACTCACCCAGCGTGGGAATAAATGCATCCCATCTGTGCATCGGGCAGCTGTGACGGTGGTGAGAAACGTCGTGTGCCACCTACACTTGTCCATCGAGTCCCGAGTCACTCAGCCTATCACAACACTATATTAAATATGCCTCGGATGCCCAGCACAGCTGATCAAATAATCAACTCAGCGTTGGACGGCTGGTCGAGTCAATTTACCTGCAGGCCTCATCATCCCAATGTTTTGTTATGTTTCAATTAGGTTCACTTGTGGTAGCAGCGTTAGCCGTTGCACCAGCACGTCCAGAACTATGCACTCAAATGTCACATTTCAGTGCTTTGTGCTGGAATGTCATTTATAGAATTCCCACAGGTAAACATTTACAGGGTGCACCTGACCTACCTACACACAACATGAGCAGCAGAATGTGTACAGTAAACACATTCATATAACTAAGCTGATCATAAGATGAGCTAATAAGATGACAAGTACAACTCTGTCGTGTACAACCAAGAGATGACAAGTACAGCTCTGTCATGTACAACCAAGAGAGGACCAGTACAACTCTGTCATGTACAACCAAGAGATGACAAGTACAACTCTGTCATGTACAACCAAGAGAGGACCAGTACAACTCTATCATGTACAACCAAGAGAGGACCAATACAACTCTATCATGTACAACCAAGAGATGACAAGTACAACTCTGTCATGTACAACCAAGAGAGGACCAGTACAACTCTATCATGTACAACCAAGAGATGACAAGTACAACTCTGTCATGTACAACCAAGAGATGACAAGTACAACTCTGTCATGTACAACCAAGAGATGACAAGTACAACTCTGTCATGTACAACCAAGAGAGGACCAGTACAACTCTGTCATGTACAACCAAGAGAGGACCAGTACAACTCTATCATGTACAACCAAGAGAGGACCAGTACAACTCTGTCATGTACAACCAAGAGATGACAAGTACAACTCTGCCATGTACAACCAAGAGAGGACCAGTACAACTCTGTCATGTACAACCAATAGAGGACCAGTACAACTCTATCATGTACAACCAAGAGAGGACCAGTACAACTCTGTCATGTACAACCAAGAGAGGACCAGTACAACTCTGTCATGTACAACCAAGAGATGACAAGTACAACTCTGTCATGTACAACCAAGAGATGACAAGTACAACTCTGTCATGTACAACCAAGAGAGGACCAGTACAACTCTATCATGTACAACCAAGAGATGACAAGTACAACTCTGTCATGTACAACCAAGAGATGACAAGTACAACTCTGTCATGTACAACCAAGAGAGGACCAGTACAACTCTATCATGTACAACCAAGAGATGACAAGTACAACTCTGTCATGTACAACCAAGAGATGACAAGTACAACTCTGTCATGTACAACCAAGAGAGGACCAGTACAACTCTATCATGTACAACCAAGAGATGACAAGTACAACTCTGTCATGTACAACCAAGAGATGACAAGTACAACTCTGTCATGTACAACCAAGAGAGGACCAGTACAACTCTATCATGTACAACCAAGAGAGGACCAGTATAACTCTATCATGTACAACCAAGAGAGGACCAGTACAACTCTGTCATGTACAACCAAGAGTGGACCACTGGACCAGTTCAACTCTGTTGAGTACAACTAAGAGAGGACCAACACAACTGTCATGTACAACTGAGAGAGGATACAACTGAGAGAGGATCAGTACAACCCTGTCATGTACAATTAAAAGAGGATCAGTACAACTCTCTCATGTACAACTGAGAGAGAAGATCATTACAACTCTGTCTTGTACAACTGAGATAGGATCTGTACAACTCTGTCTTGTACAACTGAGATAGGATCAGTACAACTGTCTTGTACAACTGAGATAGGATTAGTACAACTGTCTTGTACAACTGAGAGAAGATCAGTACAACTCTGTCTTGTACAACTGAGATAGGATCAGTACAACTGTCTTGTACAACTGAGATAGGATCAGTACAACTGTCTTGTACATCTGAGAGAAGATCAGTACAACTCTGTCTTGTACAACTGAGATAGGATCAGTACAACTGTCTTGTACAACTGAGATAGAATCAGTACAACTGTCTTGTACAACTGAGAGAAGATCAGTACAACTCTGTCTTGTACAACTGAGATAGGATCAGTACAACTCTGTCTTGTACAACTGAGATAGGATCAGTACAACTGTCTTGTACAACTGATATAGATCAGTCTGTCTTGTACATCTGAAAAATAGTACAACTGTCTTGTACAACTGAGAGAAGATCAGTACAACTCTGTCTTGTACAACTGAGATAGGATCAGTACAACTGTCTTGTACATCTGAGAGAAGATCAGTACAACTCTGTCTTGTACAACTGAGATAGGATCAGTACAACTCTGTCTTGTACAACTGAGATAGATCAGTACAACTCTGTCTTGTACAACTGAGATAGGATCAGTACAACTGTCTTGTACATCTGAGAGAAGATCAGTACAACTCTGTCTTGTACAACTGAGATAGGATCAGTACAACTGTCTTGTACAACTGAGATAGGATCAGTACAACTGTCTTGTACAACTGAGAGAAGATCAGTACAACTCTGTCTTGTACAACTGAGATAGGATCAGTACAACTGTCTTGTACAACTGAGATAGGATCAGTACAACTGTCTTGTACAACTGAGAGAAGATCAGTACAACTCTGTCTTGTACAACTGAGATAGGATCAGTACAACTCTGTCTTGTACAACTGAGATAGGATCAGTACAACTGTCTTGTACAACTAAGATAGGATCAGTACAACTGTCTTGTACAACTGAGAGAAGATCAGTACAACTCTGTCTTGTACAACTGAGATAGGATCAGTACAACTGTCTTGTACATCTGAGAGAAGATCAGTACAACTCTGTCTTGTACAACTGAGATAGGATCAGTACAACTCTGTCTTGTACAACTGAGAGAAGATCAGTACAACTCTGTCTTGTACAACTGAGATAGGATCAGTACAACTGTCTTGTACATCTGAGAGAAGATCAGTACAACTCTGTCTTGTACAACTGAGATAGGATCAGTACAACTGTCTTGTACAACTGAGATAGGATCAGTACAACTGTCTTGTACAACTGAGAGAAGATCAGTACAACTCTGTCTTGTACAACTGAGATAGGATCAGTACAACTGTCTTGTACAACTGAGATAGGATCAGTACAACTGTCTTGTACATCTGAGAGAAGATCAGTACAACTCTGTCTTGTACAACTGAGATAGGGTCAGTACAACTGTCTTGTATAACTGAGAGAAGATCAGTACAACTCTGTCTTGTACAACTGAGATAGGATCTGTATAACTCTCTTGTACAACTGAGAGAAGATCAGTACAACTGAGAGAAGATCAGTACAACTCTGTCTTGTACAACTGAGATAGGATCAGTACAACTGTCTTGTACATCTGAGAGAAGATCAGTACAACTCTGTCTTGTACAACTGAGATAGGATCAGTACAACTGTCTTGTACATCTGAGAGAAGATCAGTACAACTCTGTCTTGTATAACTGAGAGAAGATCAGTACAACTCTGTCTTGTACAACTGAGATAGGATCAGTACAACTGTCTTGTACAACTGAGATAGGATCAGTACAACTGTCTTGTACATCTGAGAGAAGATCAGTACAACTCTGTCTTGTACAACTGAGATAGGGTCAGTACAACTGTCTTGTATAACTGAGAGAAGATCAGTACAACTCTGTCTTGTACAACTGAGATAGGATCTGTATAACTCTCTTGTACAACTGAGAGAAGATCAGTACAACTGAGAGAAGATCAGTACAACTCTGTCTTGTACAACTGAGATAGGATCAGTACAACTGTCTTGTACATCTGAGAGAAGATCAGTACAACTCTGTCTTGTACAACTGAGATAGGATCAGTACAACTGTCTTGTACATCTGAGAGAAGATCAGTACAACTCTGTCTTGTATAACTGAGAGAAGATCAGTACAACTGAGAGAAGATCAGTACAACTCTGTCTTGTACAACTGAGATAGGATCAGTACAACTCTGTCTTGTACAAGTCAGAGAGCATCAGTACAACTCTGTCTTGTACAACTGAGAGAGGATCACTACAACTCTATCATGTACAACTAAGACAGGATCAGTACAGATATATCATGCAAAATTGACAGTTCTATTTCTATCGTGTATTGCAACTCCTTCAGAAAGCTTCCCAGGATTATATTTAAAAAAAACAGGTAGAAAGCGGAATCAGGCTGGTGGAGAAAACATGACTCATGCAACTAGGAAAGTAATCAAGGATCACGATAAGCACCTACGACCTATTAGTGATCTCAACAGACCTGAGTAGTGGCAACAAAACAGCAATAAAACAGCACACAGGTACTGTGTAATCGGTTATCACACAACTTAGACAAACAAACAATATTTATTCCTGATAAATTCGATGAGTGATGACTTCCTTCGAATGATTAATGTGATCTGTTATTATGAACCTTACAGTGAGACAACAAGCATGACCCATTGCTGTTAACGCAGTGAGCCTTCTCAGTTGCATCATGTTTACCCATTTCATGAAATAAGCATAGCATCTAATGGAAATTGTATGCCAATCTGTCAGGGAGCCACACATAACTGACAGCCAATAGCTTACCTATTGGTCTGCCGAACACATTGACATCTGCTTGCATGAACACATTTTTCATTTAAAAATTTGAACTGTTACTGTATATTGTATAGCATTAAATGTATAATGACAAGAATAATTATCTGTACAAAATTACAATTATTTTGGGAGTACTGTTTTCAAAGGTTGCATATCCTATCTCCCGTAATGGAGCAGTCTGCATAAGCTGGGTTTAGGAGTATATATATATATATATATAAATATATATATATATATATATATATATATATATATATTCTATAATTGAGGATAGCTTCCGGAGGAGCCCTGGGTACATAACCCAGGTGTGGTGCCACTTTCTATATAATACTGTCATACAATATGTATAATACACTTTGTTCTGTCACGTAAACACTAACCCTAACATATATACTCTGTCATCTGTATCCCGTCTAGTGGACAGTATTACATCAACTATGAGTGTCTGAACCAGAGTTCCTATTCTTCATAAGCGATAACATCATGATTTCTACTTGTACTTCACAGGTCAATCCCATCAAATATGAACACCATATAAATGTAGAATGCCCAAATTAGTGTGCACTACCATTTTAAGCAGTGTCTGGTCAACATTGACAGGACAAAAACATAGCCATCCCAGCTTCAACTTCACACAACGTCAATGTGCCGTGTTAGTTTACAACAGAAGCAACACATTTTGTGTTTCTACCTGGTGGATGAGACTGGCGGAAATAGTAAGTCTAGTAAACTACACCAGTACCACTGGACAGTAAGACTAGTAAACTACACCAGTACCACTGGACAGTAAGACTAGTAAACTACACCAGTACCACTGGACAGTAAGACTAGTAAACTACACCAGTACCACTGGACAGTAAGACTAGTAAACTACACCAGTACCACTGGACAGTAAGACTAGTAAACTACACCAGTACCACTGGACAGTAAGACTAGTAAACTACACCAGTACCACTGGACAGTAAGACTAGTAAACTACACCAGTACCACTGGACAGTAAGACTAGTAAACTACACCAGTACCACTGGACAGTAAGACTAGTAAACTACACCAGTACCACTGGACAGTAAGACTAGTAAACTACACCAGTACCACTGGACAGTAAGACTAGTAAACTACACCAGTACCACTGGACAGTAAGACTAGTAAACTACACCAGTACCACTGGACAGTAAGACTAGTAAACTACACCAGTACCACTGGACAGTAAGACTAGTAAACTACACCAGTACCACTGGACAGTAAGACTAGTAAACTACACCAGTACCACTGGACAGTAAGACTAGTAAACTACACCAGTACCACTGGACAGTAAGACTAGTAAACTACACCAGTACCACTGGACAGTAAGACTAGTAAACTACACCAGTACCACTGGACAGTAAGACTAGTAAACTACACCAGTACCACTGGACAGTAAGACTAGTAAACTACACCAGTACCACTGGACAGTAAGACTAGTAAACTACACCAGTACCACTGGACAGTAAGACTAGTAAACTACACCAGTACCACTGGACAGTAAGACTAGTAAACTACACCAGTACCACTGGACAGTAAGACTAGTAAACTACACCAGTACCACTGGACAGTAAGACTAGTAAACTACACCAGTACCACTGGACAGTAAGACTAGTAAACTACACCAGTATCACTGGACAGTAAGACTAATAAACTACACCAGTACCACTGGACAGTAAGACTAGTAAACTACACCAGTACCACTGGACAGTAAGACTAGTAAACTACACCAGTACCACTGGACAGTAAGACTAGTAAACTACACCAGTACCACTGGACAGTAAGACTAGTAAACTACATCAGTACCACTGGACAGTAAGACTAGTAAACTACACCAGTACCACTGGACAGTAAGACTAGTAAACTACACCAGTACCACTGGACAGTAAGACTAGTAAACTACACCAGTACCACTGGAGAGTAAGACTAGTAAACTACACCAGTACCACTGGACAGTAAGACTAGTAAACTACACCAGTACCACTGGACAGAACCAATATCACTTGACTCACTCGTCACTGCACTGCAAACCTACTCTCATGATAAACTGAATTGATTAATTAAGTTTTATTTATATAATATATACCTATCATGATCATTGAGTTAGCAGTGACCAGCGAATCTATTGATACTGTTTCTGTTCAGCCACTGTCTGTATATCCACAGTAACATCCTTGGCCTAGCTGCAAACAATGAATTGTATAAATTATATATGTTTGGTCGTTCATTTATCTATTATATATATGTTTGCTCATTAATTTTTCTACTGTATTGTTAACAAATTCCAAAATAAATCCCTACATATCTACGTGAACAGGGTACCAAGTATTCGAATCATGAAGTAGTCACTCAAATGGCACCATCTGTTGCACTCTATGCACTGACGTAGCACTATGTTGTGTTTGTGAGAGCTGTCAATCTGTCATTACTTCACGTCTACACTGTACTGTCCTCATTTCAATTCACCAATTTATTCTGCCATTAAGGCATATTTCTGGGGGCTTTTTGAGTAGCAACCTTAGCCTCCAAAAAAGATTCTCACCCAAAAAATAACATCAGTTCAACCAGTGGAGCAGAGCAACGCTATGGTAGCTGCTTCCTTATTCAACTGAGGCTGTAATTCAATGATACATCGTGGGATAACATATATTTTCTATTGTGATCATTATTTGTGTTAAACACTTTTGGTCGTATGCTTCATGGATAATCGACTCTTTCCTAGATGTGCTTTTGCAGTATTAAATTACTGGGTACCTACCAATTGTAGTGCTGTATATCTAATACATGTGCAAACTACTCCCCTGTTTAATAAAATCACTCCATGATATATGTCACTGTTATCTTTGTGGGCAATCCTATCATGCCCATATTGTTTTAATCATACAATACAATTATACAACTTTATTCATCCCTGTAAGGGCAATTATGTGTCGTTAGGATCATCATGCAATGCCCTACATTCGGGCTATCGGGTAATGTCTCAGGCACACATTTTTTCTAATCTCAATAGTTGAGTCCTGTACAGGGCTTTATGCAGGACCAAATTATTGCCAGTCACACATGTTTTGGTGGACACATGGATGTTGAAACTACAAACACACATGTGGCACAATTTACACTCATTTTTGCGGCATAACTGACAACATCTATAGTTTGGGGAGACATTTTATTTTGCTCCTTCATTTTTTTAACCGTCCACCACCCGTCCACCCATATTTCTACCCGTCCACAACGGTTTTTACCCGGTCCAAATGGCGGGTGGACGGGTGTCTGCATAATGCTATGGTCCTGTAAAGCTTTTTATTTACTGAGTCACAACATCTCTGTCCTGTTGGAATGAGTTTCTGACGACTGGGAGTCGGGGTGTTGGAAATCTGAAGAGAAAATGCTTCTTTTGTGGTAACCCAGAAGGAAAAAAATTGTAAATCTTTTTTGAATCTAATTTGACAATTTGACAAAATATTATGTTTACCAATATATTTAGTTAGTCTATCACATACAAGTTTTTTCTATTTTTTGGTTGAAAATATCGGTAATATGGAGATTGGTCTATAGTTACTGATTAGTGTAGCATCTCTTTTTTTAAATCGGCACTACATTAGCTATTTTTAATTCATATGGTACGTATGCTTTGTCAAACGATAAATGTATAATGTGGCATAATGGTTTAATCATACTAGAATATGTTTGGTTGATGATGTCTAGTTATATATATATGCCATTCAAGACAGCAGGTTTTTTTTATTATCCTTATCTCATCTGTGGTTGTAGGTGCCAAATATATTGATTTTTTTTAATAAATTCCATTAAGATAATCATTAGGCTTTTCTGTAATGGTTAATGGTTAAATGTCCTTGGTTAATTCTGTAAATTTTTCACTCAGAGCTCTATTAATTTCTTAATGCCATTTATTTTAGGATATGTATGTGTATTACATGCATGATGTGTGGAAAATTCTTATAATAATAATGTCATTTGTTTTTTCTCGGGCTTCGAGTAATTTGGCATGATCGACACCGGCTAGTCTCGTTTAACCAATCCGCGCTCAGCTGCGTAACTGGTCACCTAGCAGGCTTTTGAATGTTATTCGTGTAAAGTGCTGCCACCCCATGGAGACTGGGTAATCTAGGCTAATTCTGGCATAATTTCTGCATCATAAACAAGTGCAAATTAGTATTTTTGTTGTGGTTGTGTGAATGTAAGTTTAATTTTGATTTTTTAAATAAAATAGTATTATATAATAAAAAGGGTTCCCTTGATTAATTTGTTATCTCAAATTCGGCCTGAGTGCCAATCGG
Source organism: Ridgeia piscesae (assembly GCA_025642075.2). Taxonomy (NCBI): domain Eukaryota; kingdom Metazoa; phylum Annelida; class Polychaeta; order Sabellida; family Siboglinidae; genus Ridgeia; species Ridgeia piscesae. The sequence goes on from JAODUO010000029.1 coordinate 124,602, forward strand.
CGTCTCTACCCTATCCTGGACGAGGCTGGGGTGATGCCGCCCTGGTGGTCACACCAGCAGACCATAAAACTACCAGATGGAGTTGATGGGCTAAAATGTGCTGCCACCTCACGGAGTCTGGGTAATCGAAGCTAGACACCGCAGTTTATTTGCTTAGACACTTGCTTGCCATTGCTAGCCGTAACTCCGTGAGCCGGAAGATGCATGGTGCCGTACAATCACATCAATGGCATCCTCGCCATAACCTCCATGACCATGGGCATGATGGCATCACGCCATCAGTGCATGGCATGGGCATTTGTTTGTCGATTGTTTGATGCTTTTTTTAATACTAAAATATGCCATGCCTGAACTGGAGTGAGTGTTCTAATGACTAATCACACTGTCACTGTCACTGTGGTTCACAGATACAGTCAGCTCTCTGACAGACAACGGACTTGGTTTGTATGCCATTATATTACATACTTACGTTGTTCTTTAGGAAATGCCTACACTACACGATTAGTGTTGTTGCGTAAAAACGCCCCTCCGGCGACTCGTATTTTAGACCAATGGAAGCAAATGTGACGTTTAGTTGACATTTTCATGTTGCCCAATCAGAAGTGTCAACACATGAAGTGATCTCTAAACCATAAATTTGGTTCTGGTTAACGAAACGACACCTAGCACAATCTAATTAAATGCGGTCCTGGAGCCAATTAATATTAAATTATGTGATTATAATTTAATGTCTCCGTCGTCGAAATTCTAGTGATTTTGTCCCCTTACACTAAGTTTGTTAAACTCTAATTAGCCGTCCAACATAAACGATAAAGTCGAAGAACGACGTCAACATAAATAAGCCTCACCGCCATACGCCATGCTAAAATGTATGACGAACGCACATAAACATATATGTACAAGGAACACGTATTGGGCCGCTCAACCCGGTTTCGGGATCTATGTAGTAGTATACAGTGTGTTTGGTTGTTTCGTCTAGAGAAGAAGTCTGAGGAACACAGCTGATTAAAGTTAGAACTAGTAGAAGGCTGATAGAACAACGTCTCCACCTGTCGTAAACATTATTTTGTTTGGTGTAGCCAGTAGAGGGCAGCATCGGCGCAATGTGGCCTAGCAACGTCCAAACAGAAATGGCGGTTGATGTACAAAAGTTTTTGATGCTGTAGTTGTCCTTTTACAGGTTATCTGTATTGTAATTAAGACATCACATAAACAACATCATGCCACCAAAAAGAACAAAGAGTGCATCCAGTGGTGCTGGTAAAGACAATAAATGGGAGCAAACGCTGATGAACGCTGTATTTTGTGAAAAGGTAGTAGTATATCGTTGGGGCGCCCGTGTGGCGTATCGTATGATGCGTATCGACTATCGTTGACAGTCTCTGTTATGTTTACAAACTGCCGTCGCGATTGCGATGGATCTGACTAAATCTGGGTGACAATGCCACAGCTGGGTTGTATCGTTGCTCTTCTGCAGTCATGAAAGTTGCGGTTAGGTGGTAGGCAGTATTAGTATAAACACGTACTGGTCTAGTTCTTTCCAGTACTCGAGTATCGGCAAGGTTCTATTAACTCACGGGTCTCAGTAGTCTGTATATGTTGTTGTTACAACGTTTTGATTTGATGAGGTCTCACTGAACTAGTCAGTCTTTTTCACACGTATGCCATGTCGACCTTTCTGTGCTGGCACTGAGGGTGCTTGTTGTCCTTAATGTTGACCCTGTCCCAAATTGAGACAGGATCAACATTAACGTGATTATCTGATTCACGACAGATATGCAGGCCCCAGTATTGAGATCCAGGTTTTAACACCAAATATACCATGTCTGCTGTGATCAGGTATTGAAGCCAGTCCGCTAACATGCCAGGCAGATGTGCTAGCTATAACCACTACACCACCCCTGCCCCTCTCAAAAATATGACTGTTCAAAGTATTGTATGTAATTTGTGTATATCATTCATCAAGTGGCAAAATCCAGACTTATGCCTGGACTATGCTGAAAAAATACACAGAAGTATCCAACATCAAACACTAGACTAGTAGGGCCAATTAGACCATATTTACACAGTCAATATAATTTGTTCAGTATACATCATAGTTTTTTAGTATTAAGCCTGGTTTAACCAATTATACAGCCTACAGACTTTGTTGGGCGTATCTGCCACAGCAGAAACCTCTGTTGTCCACCCAATAAAAACTCATGTAGAGGGTATAGGCCCTATTATGCAGATACATTTTTTCTCAAATAGTTTGTGTATTGTCATAATTTTGATTATGAATATGCTTATGGAGAATGACATGGCAAACAGTTGGTCTCATGCCCTATTACTCAAAATGATGCAGAAACGAAAATCACTTGTGTGCCCTATTGATAATAAAGGGATCCTCAAGTCAGTGAGAGGTTCACAACATTTACTTACATATGTATACTATTTTGGTTATGCCTAGTAATTGTGCACAAAGATCATTAATAAACAATTAATTATAGTTTAATTGTACCAGAAACACTCCAAGTTGGGCACTGCCATCTTGAGACTTATGCACCAGTGACATAAACCACTGATGTCACTGGCGCATGCACGTTCGAACATCCTTTGTTTGTCCACGGGTATCTGATGTATCCAGTATGTCATGGATTGCTTACATCACTATCACAATTTCTAGCGAATCTTCCGCCAATCCTTGCCTTTTTTAACAATGCGCCAGTGACGTAAATTATTTGGCTTATGTCACTGGCAAATAAGTCTGAATCCAACATGGAGTGTTTCTGGTACTACTATGATTATTTTTTTATTAACGATCTTTGTGCATAATTACAAGGCACAACCAATATATGTCCAATATGTAAGTTAATACTGTGAACCTGTCACTGGCTGGAGTATCCATTTAAGTGTCAGTATGTGGGATAGCAGCTGGAAATATAAGAAAGAAAAAAGTATTTTAAATGAAGAAGACCAAATTTTAGCCACATTTTGATAATTTGCATCACATATGTGTAAAGACATTCACCACTAATGTTCCACTTAAATAGTGTGCATTTGCCATTGAGTTGCACCTTCTAATCATATGATCATGAGACAGTGTGTACATAATTATGCACATGTTGTGTGTATGACACATAGCATGTTTGAGAAGTATCCGATGGATCTGACTAAATCTGAGTGGAACTCTTTGCCACTGGAACTATGTAAAATGTAAAACACCAGGTAATTTGAAAAATTGAAGACATTTCTGTTCTTAAACTAATTAAATCAGACCACATTTTTCATGCGTACAGTTGTCATTAATGTGAACTTTTTTTATTTATCTTAGTTTTTATCAATGTATAGTTTACATGTGTAGTTTAATTTATCATAATTGTACTGTAATCTATTATATATATATATATATATATATATATATATATATATATATATTATTTTTAAAAAAAAATTATTTTATTTATTCTCTCAAATGCATGTTTAAGTTTTACCAATTTTTTTACCAGCTGTGAATAGGACACTAGTCAGATTTGATGGTGGCTAAATAAAGTATACTATCTGTGTTGACTTTTGTAGGACCTGTGGCAAGCAACCATCGTGTTTATTACAGCCAACAAGTTGGAGGATGTGCCCTACCTGAAGGTATTAACAGACGCAGTGGCTGGTGGGACTCGTCGACTCTTCAGCGTCATTTCCAGGCATGATCTCTATGCACAGGTATAACCATAATAACAATACACCTGTACTACATTTTATTTAAATAAGTAAGTTAGTAAGTCACTTGTTTATTTCTGCCCACAACAATTAAGAATTGTACACCCCATTATTAAGAAATATAACATTTACAACACATAAACAAATAATCATGATAACTTTATAAAATACGAATGTTATCTTCCTATTGGTCGTGAATTTTTAAATAAATAGTACACCTGCAAATTATTCTAGAAATGTCCTGAATACTTATTAAATACAAAATATTTTTAATATTGATAAAATATAAAACAATTAAATAATATTTTTTTACACAGTGTTAAAATGTTCAATGTCAGTCATTGTCTAATCTAGCCAGTCCTGAAAATATGCTCTCACAGACTTAGAGAGTTGCTGATTCTTACCTTTAATATGTTCCACATTAGTGCAGCTTTTACAGCAATACCCTTAGAGTTGGCATGCTGTCATCCTTAGTCATACAGACATTTAAATAAAGGTAACAATTATTTTTATTTATTGCTAAAATTTACACAAACCATAAAAAACCAATGTTTTGGAGAAATTAGGTCATTCACACTCATATTATAGGAGTCCATTATTAATCGATCTGTTAGTTGAATGCATGATTAAATACATGATCAAGTTTTATTCAATTTGGTTGGTTTATCAAAGGTAAGAAACAGGATTTTGAAAGATGAGACCATGTGGTGTGCATTTAGGCAAAGAACATACTTGATTAGCTGTGACACAGACAGCTGTTTTTTGCTTGTGTCCAGGTTGATCCATGCTACATAATACCAGTTTGCAATGTCATATTACACATTCGTTCAACAAAGCAACAAACCAGATTTATAATTTTAGAAAAATAAACGTGGAATCTCAAATGAGAATGTGTTTCTTGTTAGATCGAAAGCGGACCAAAAGCAGGCAAAGGAAAGAAAGAAACAGGCCCCGGTGGAATCCCGGAAATCTACGACAAATGCAAGCCATTTCTGGAGAATGACGGAGATATACCTGCACCACTATTGGCCAATCTCCTCAAGCACGAAATGCTGGAAATCAAGACAAAAGACATGACCCGGCGAGACATGCTACGAAAGGTGGGAGTTGAATCTAACCAGGAATTGTAAAAAAAAAATGGTATAGTTGGATTTTTTATTATATTTTAATTATAACTAAAATGGCTGACAACATATAAGATATTGCATACATATAATGTTCAGCAACACTAAATCAAGTTATTTGTGTATGTTACCCACAGGTAAAGTTTTACAACTTTACATATGTGTGGGACATTCATCTAACTAATAAATAAATACATACAAAACAATAATGAATAAACGTTTAGTGACATATTACTGTTTCTTTCACTAGTTTCTCTTACTTTTCCTTTGATTTCATTAATACATTGCATTGTCCTTTATACAATAAGCAGTATGTCAATAGACGTGGAGTCATCACACATTGTCATGTTGTCTTGTCTTCTAGGATGCAGGTGGTCGAACGTCCAAGGTTTGTCTCACAATATAATTATTGTGTTATAAACGGCACATGGTGCACTGTCTCCCAATATGCACTATTGCACTATAAACAGCACTGTGACTGATGCACTATTAAATAAACCATCTAACACACCATTTCCTTCTTTCAACAACTGAGGAAACTTGTAAATAACGTAATTATGACAGAAATTCTTCAGGTAAACAATGGACCATGACTGTTATCTCACTGCAGCCTTCACTAATCCACACATATATACAATTATCAGCAAATTCTGTAATTTGTTTTGTAAAAATTAACTATTGTATGATTTACCGGAAGTCAACGCAATTACTGAAATGGTCAGCTTGGTGTGCTGCACATAAGGGCACTTGTTTGGTTTTTGGCACTGGAAAACATGCTATGCAGTGTTCAGTTTGCAATGCAATGAATATTGTGGAGTTTACAGGACACCATCGTTATGTGTACTGCGTTATTCTTTCTGTTGGCACTCTGTAGAGTTTAAGTATTTAAGTATGTTAAAGATTCATATAATGACATTCCTATGTAAAACATGTCATGAATGTTTATCTCTAAAAAGCTGGTTAAAATATAGTTGGTAATCTTCTCATTGCAATGGCTAGTCTTGTCAATGCATTGGATAATGTATAATCTTGTTACTACATTGGATAATGGATAATCTTGTTACTACATTGGATAATGGATAATCTTGTTACTACGTTGGATGATGGATAATCTTGTTACTACATTGGATGATGGATAATCTTGTTACTACATTGGACAATGGATAATCTTGTTACTACGTTGGACAATGGATAATCTTGTTACTACGTTGGATGATGGATAATCTTGTTACTATGTTGGATGATGGATAATCTTGTTACTACATTGGATAATGAATAATCTTGTTACTATGTTGGATAATGGATAATCTTGTTACTACATTGGATAATGGATAATCTTGTTACTACATTGGATAATGGATAATCTTGTTACTACATTGGATGATGGATAATCTTGTTACTACATTGGATAATGGATAATCTTGTTACTACGTTGGATGATGGATAATCTTGTTACTACGTTGGATGATGGATAATCTTGTTACTACATTGGATAATGAATAATCTTGTTACTATGTTGGATAATGGATAATCTTGTTACTACATTGGATAATGGATAATCTTGTTACTACGTTGGATACTGGATAATCTTGTTACTACATTGGATAATCTATAATCTTGTTACTACATTGGATAATGAATAATCTTGTTACTACGTTGGATAATGGATAATCTTGTTACTACATTGGATAATGGATAATCTTGTTACTACATTGGATAATGGATAATCGTGTTACTACGTTGGATAATGGATAATCTTGTTACTACATTGGATAATGGATAATCTTGTTACTACATTGGATAATGGATAATCTTGTCACTGCATCAGGTAATGGATAACCTGGTCACTAGATCACTGCATTGCTTAATGAGTAATGTTTTTACTTCATTGGGTAATTAATGATACTTATTGTATTACATTATATATATATATATATATATATATATATATATATATATATATATATATATATATATATAAAGTATGATATCTTGTCACTGCAATTGATAATCTTGTCATTACATTGTATAAAGGATAATCTTGTCAGTTCACTGGATTATGAATAAATTTGTCACTGCATTTGGTTTTATGTCTGTTAAATAGTTAATGTATTTTGAGAAATATTAGTATTAGCACATAATATTAAACTACACACTGTTAAATATTAAATCATCTATGAGCAAATTTTTTTAATTTGTAGAAGCCATTTTGTTTTTCACGTTAGTCTAACATTGTGTTCACTGGAATAGAGACAACAGTCTACATTATAATATTATGTTGTAATAGTTTGTTAAAAAAAATTCCAATTCCCTGTAGCCGGGCTCTGCCATGGACAAGGTGGGGAAGAAAGGAGCGAAGGGAGCAGACCGAGTCAAATCAGCAGGGAAGGGGAAATCGGGCAAAAAGACCCCGGACACTGGGAAAGCCGGCACGAAGCTGAAGAAAAGAGGAGACGATGAAGTCCTGATCAAGTATATTGGTGAGGTTATTTTATTTTAGTGTCTGGGTGTGTGTACATATATGTGTGGCTGTGCCAACATTTCCCTCCTAAACTCTGGATATCTCCGTGAAAAACCTTTACGGGTAAGTCCGTAACCACTATAAAAAAGTGACACTTTTATTTATAAATTCCCATGTGTTAAAGGTACACATGGCTGTAGCAGGCTGAAGACATTGGCTGAGAGGAGTTGAAATGTCATAAAATAATACCGATTTGCCTGACCCTGTGAGATTGATGCATATTTGAGCATGAATTATGAGGATGTTGGTGTAACAGAAGTGGTCGTGTACTGTCTTGTGATGTATTGTGATGTATTGTGATGTATTGTGATGTATTGTGATGTATTGTGATGTATTGTGATGTATTGTGATGTATTGTGATGTATTGTGATGCATTGTAATGCATTGTGATGCATTGTGATGCATTGTGATGCATTGTGATGCATTGTGATGCATTGTGATGCATTGTGATGCATTGTGATGCATTGTGATGTATTGTGATGTATTGTGATGTATTGTGATGTATTGTGATGTATTGTGATGTATTGTGATGTATTGTGATGTATTGTGATGATGTGATGTGATGTGATGTGATGTGATGTGATGTGATGTGATGTGATGTGATGTGATGTGATGTGATGTGATGTGATTGATTGATTGATTGAATGTTGAATGCAATGCAATGCAATGCAATGCAATGCAATGCAATGCAATGCAATGCAATGCAATGTATTGCGATGCAATGCAATGCAATGCAATGCAATGCAATGCAATGCAATGCAATGCAATGCAATGCAATGCAATGCAATGCAATGCAATGCAATGCAATGCAATACAGTGTAATGTAATGTAATACAGTGTAATGTAATACAGTGTAATGTAATACAGTGTAATGTAATACAGTGTAATGTAATACAGTGTAATGTAATGCACTGTAATGCACTGTAATGCACTGCAATGCACTGTAATGCATTGTAATGTAACATAACATAATGTGTATGTATTGTATTTTACCAGATGATGAGCCAGATAATGGTCCGGAGCACTACATCCTGGTCATTGGCTTCCCTTATGCAACACTCTTCAGCAGCCTCATTGACATTGGCATTGATGTCGACTGCCTTCTCAAGGTTGAAAGTGAGGATTATCCTGCTTCTGAATCCACTGTACCTGCAGACGATGACAACGTTGAAAAGGATGAAAAACAGTTGGGTAAGTGGAAAGTTCTGGTGTTGTCACCAAATATCATTTTGTTCACTTGTAAAAAAACATAAGGCAGATATCTAAATTTGGCAGTTGATATCAGTGAGTGTAGAGATGTGAATGTTGCGTCTGTGTCACCAGTGAGTGTAGAGATGTGAATGTTGCGTCTGTGTCACCAGTGAGTGTAGAGATGTGAATGTTGTGTCAGTGACACCAGTGAGTGTAGAGATGTGAATGTTGTGTCAGTGACACCAGTGAGTGTAGAGATGTGAATGTTGTGTCAGTGACACCAGTGAGTGTAGAGATGTGAATGTTGTGTCAGTGACACCAGTGAGTGTAGAGATGTGAATGTTGTGTCAGTGACACCAGTGAGTGTAGAGATGTGAATGTTGCGTCTGTGTCACCAGTGAGTGTAGAGATGTGAATGTTGCGTCTGTGTCACCAGTGAGTGTAGAGATGCGAATGTTGCGTCAGTGACACCAGTGAGTGTAGAGATGTGAATGTTGTGTCAGTGACATCAGTGAGTGTAGAGATGTGAATGTTGTGTCAGTGACACCAGTGAGTGTAGAGGTGTGAATGTTGTGTCAGTGACACCAGTGAGTGTAGAGATGTGAATGTTGTGTCAGTCACACCAGTGAGTGTAGAGATGTGAATGTTGTGTCAGTGACACTAGTGAGTGTAGAGATGTGAATGTTGTGTCAGTGACATCAGTGAGTGTAGAGATGTGAATGTTGTGTCGGTGACACCAGTGAGTGTAGAGATGTGAATGTTGTGTCGGTGACACCAGTGAGTGTATAGATGTGAATGTTGTGTCAGTGACACCAGTGAGTGTAGAGATGTGAATGTTGTGTCAGTGACACCAGTGAGTGTAGAGATGCGAATGTTGTGTCAGTGACACCAGTGAGTGTAGAGATGTGAATGTTGTGTCGGTGACACCAGTGAGTGTAGAGATGTGAATGTTGTGTCGGTGACACCAGTGAGTGTAGAGATGTGAATGTTGTGTCGGTGACACCAGTGAGTGTATAGATGTGAATGTTGTGTCAGTGACACCAGTGAGTGTAGAGATGCGAATGTTGTGTCAGTGACACCAGTGAGTGTAGAGATGTGAATGTTGTGTCAGTGACACCAGTGAGTGTAGAGATGTGAATGTTGTGTCAGTGACACCAGTGAGTGTAGAGATGCGAATGTTGTGTCAGTGACACCAGTGAGTGTAGAGATGTGAATGTTGCGTCGGTGACCCCAGTGAGTGTAGAGATGTGAATGTTGTGTCAGTGACACCAGTGAGTGTAGAGATGGAATGTTGTGTCAGTGACACCAGTGAGTGTAGAGATGCGAATGTTGTGTCAGTGACACCAGTGAGTGTAGAGATGTGAATGTTGTGTCAGTGACACCAGTGAGTGTAGAGGTGTGAATGTTGTGTCAGTACACCAGTGAGTGTAGAGATGTGAATGTTGTGTCAGTGACACCAGTGAGTGTAGAGATGTGAATGTTGTGTCAGTGACACCAGTGAGTGTAGAGATGCGAATGTTGTGTCGTGACACCAGTGAGTGTAGAGATGTGAATGTTGTGTCAGTGACACCAGTGAGTGTAGAGGTGTGAATGTTGTGTCAGTGACACCAGTGAGTGTAGAGATGGAATGTTGTGTCAGTGACACCAGTGAGTGTAGAGGTGGAATGTTGTGTCAGTGACACCAGTGAGTGTAGAGATGCGAATGTTGTGTCAGTGACACCAGTGAGTGTAGAGATGTGAATGTTGTGTCAGTGACATCAGTGAGTGTAGAGATGCGAATGTTGTGTCAGTGACACCAGTGAGTGTAGAGATGTGAATGTTGTGTCAGTGACACCAGTGAGTGTAGAGATGCGAATGTTGTGTCAGTGACACCAGTGAGTGTAGAGGTGTGAATGTTGTGTCAGTGACACCAGTGAGTGTAGAGATGTGAATGTTGGTCGGGGACCCCAGTGAGTGTAGAGATGTGAATGTTGTGTCAGTGACACCAGTGAGTGTAGAGATGCGAATGTTGTGTCAGTGACACCAGTGAGTGTAGAGATGCGAATGTTGTGTCAGTGACACCAGTGAGTGTAAGATGTGAATGTTGTGTCAGTGACACCAGTGAGTGTAGAGATGCGAATGTTGTGTCAGTGACACCAGTGAGTGTAGAGATGGAATGTTGTGTCAGTGACACCAGTGAGTGTAGAGGTGTGAATGTTGTGTCAGTGACACCAGTGAGTGTAGAGATGCGAATGTTGTGTCAGTGACACCAGTGAGTGTAGAGATGCGAATGTTGTGTCAGTGACACCAGTGAGTGTAGAGGTGTGAATGTTGTGTCAGTGACACCAGTGAGTGTAGAGATGCGAATGTTGTGTCAGTGACACCAGTGAGTGTAGAGATGTGAATGTTGTGTCAGTGACATCAGTGAGTGTAGAGATGCGAATGTTGTGTCAGTGACACCAGTGAGTGTAGAGATGTGAATGTTGTGTCAGTGACACCAGTGAGTGTAGAGATGTGAATGTTGTGTCAGTGACACCAGTGAGTGTAGAGATGCGAATGTTGTGTCAGTGACACCAGTGAGTGTAGAGGTGTGAATGTTGTGTCAGTGACACCAGTGAGTGTAGAGATGTGAATGTTGCGTCGGTGACCCCAGTGAGTGTAGAGATGTGAATGTTGTGTCAGTGACACCAGTGAGTGTAGAGATGCGAATGTTGTGTCAGTGACACCAGTGAGTGTAGAGATGCGAATGTTGTGTCAGTGACACCAGTGAGTGTAGAGATGCGAATGTTGTGTCAGTGACACCAGTGAGTGTAGAGGTGTGAATGTTGTGTCAGTGACACCAGTGAGTGTAGAGATGTGAATGTTGTGTCAGTGACACCAGTGAGTGTAGAGATGTGAATGTTGTGTCAGTGACACCAGTGAGTGTAGAGATGCGAATGTTGTGTCAGTGACACCAGTGAGTGTAGAGGTGTGAATGTTGTGTCAGTGACACTAGTGAGTGTAGAGATGCGAATGTTGTGTCAGTGACACCAGTGAGTGTAGAGGTGTGAATGTTGTGTCAGTGACACCAGTGAGTGTAGAGATGCGAATGTTGTGTCAGTGACACCAGTGAGTGTAGAGGTGTGAATGTTGTGTCAGTGACAAGTGAGTGAGATGTGAATGTTGGTCGTGCACCAGTGAGTGTAGAGATGTGAATGTTGTGTCAGTGACACCAGTGAGTGTAGAGATGCGAATGTTGTGTCAGTGACACCAGTGAGTGTAGAGATGTGAATGTTGTGTCAGTGACAATAGTGAGTGTAGAGATGTGAATGTTGTGTCAGTGACACCAGTGAGTGTAGAGATGCGAATGTTGTGTCAGTGACACCAGTGAGTGTAGAGGTGTGAATGTTGTGTCAGTGACACCAGTGAGTGTAGAGATGTGAATGTTGTGTCAGTGACACCAGTGAGTGTAGAGATGTGAATGTTGTGTCAGTGACAATAGTGAGTGTAGAGATGTGAATGTTGTGTCAGTGACACCAGTGAGTGTAGAGATGTGAATGTTGTGTCAGTGACACCAGTGAGTGTAGAGATGCGAATGTTGTGTCAGTGACACCAGTGAGTGTAGAGGTGTGAATGTTGTGTCAGTGACACCAGTGAGTGTAGAGATGTGAATGTTGTGTCAGTGACACCAGTGAGTGTAGAGATGTGAATGTTGTGTCAGTGACACCAGTGAGTGTAGAGATGTGAATGTTGTGTCAGTGACACCAGTGAGTGTAGAGATGTGAATGTTGTGTCAGTGACACCAGTGAGTGTAGAGATGCGAATGTTGTGTCAGTGACATCAGTGAGTGTAGAGATGTGAATGTTGTGTCAGTGACACCAGTGAGTGTAGAGATGTGAATGTTGTGTCAGTGACACCAGTGAGTGTAGAGATGCGAATGTTGTGTCAGTGACACCAGTGAGTGTAGAGATGTGAATGTTGTGTCAGTGACACCAGTGAGTGTAGAGATGCGAATGTTGTGTCAGTGACACCAGTGAGTGTAGAGATGCGAATGTTGTGTCAGTGACATCAGTGAGTGTAGAGATGTGAATGTTGTGTCAGTGACACCAGTGAGTGTAGAGATGTGAATGTTGTGTCAGTGACACCAGTGAGTGTAGAGATGTGAATGTTGTGTCAGTGACACCAGTGAGTGTAGAGATGTGAATGTTGTGTCAGTGACACCAGTGAGTGTAGAGATGTGAATGTTGTGTCAGTGACACCAGTGAGTGTAGAGATGTGAATGTTGTGTCAGTGACACCAGTGAGTGTAGAGATGCGAATGTTGTGTCAGTGACACCAGTGAGTGTAGAGATGTGAATGTTGTGTCAGTGACACCAGTGAGTGTAGAGATGTGAATGTTGTGTCAGTGACACCAGTGAGTGTAGAGATGTTAATGTTTCAGCGATTGAGGAGGCCCACAAGTTTGAGAAGGCACGAGGAAAGCAGGAATGGGGTTGGGTTTTTCAGTGACACAGTGAGTGTAGAGATCGTAATGTTGTGTCAGTGACACCAGTGAGTGTAGAGATGGAATGTTGTGTCAGTGACACCCGTGAGTGTAGAGATGTGAATGTTGTGTCAGTGACACCAGTGAGTGTAGAGATGTGAATGTTGTGTCAGTGACACAGTGAGTGTAGAGATGGAATGTTGTGTCAGTGACACCAGTGAGTGTAGAGATGGAATGTTGGTCAGTGACCCAGTGAGTGTAGAGATGTGAATGTTGTGTCAGTGACAAGTGAGTGTAGAGATGGAATGTTGTGTCAGTGACACCAGTGAGTGTAGAGATGGAATGTTGTGTCAGTGACACCAGTGAGTGTAGAGTGGAATGTTGTGTCAGTGACACCAGTGAGTGTAGAGTGGAATGTTGTGTCAGTGACACAGTGAGTGTAGAGATGTGAATGTTGTGTCAGTGACAAGTGAGTGTAGAGATGGAATGTTGTGTCAGTGACACCCGTGAGTGTAGAGATGGAATGTTGTGTCAGTGACACCAGTGAGTGTAGAGATGGAATGTTGTGTCAGTGACAAGTGAGTGTAGAGTGGAATGTTGTGTCAGTGACACCAGTGAGTGTAGAGTGGAATGTTGTGTCAGTGACAAGTGAGTGTAGAGATGGAATGTTGTGTCAGTGACACCAGTGAGTGTAGAGTGGAATGTTGTGTCAGTGACACCAGTGAGTGTAGAGATGTGAATGTTGTGTCAGTGACACCAGTGAGTGTAGAGATGGAATGTTGTGTCAGTGACACCCGTGAGTGTAGAGATGGAATGTTGTGTCAGTGACACCAGTGAGTGTAGAGATGGAATGTTGGTCAGTGACACCCGTGAGTGTAGAGTGGAATGTTGTGTCAGTGACACCAGTGAGTGTAGAGTGGAATGTTGTGTCAGTGACACCAGTGAGTGTAGAGTGGAATGTTGTGTCAGTGACACCAGTGAGTGTAGAGATGGAATGTTGTGTCAGTGACACAGTGAGTGTAGAGATGGAATGTTGTGTCAGTACACCAGTGAGTGTAGAGATGTGAATGTTGTGTCAGTGACACCCGTGAGTGTAGAGTGGAATGTTGTGTCAGTGACACCAGTGAGTGTAGAGATGGAATGTTGTGTCAGTGACACCCGTGAGTGTAGAGATGGAATGTTGTGTCAGTGACACCAGTGAGTGTAGAGATGGAATGTTGTGTCAGTGACACCCGTGAGTGTAGAGATGGAATGTTGTGTCAGTGACACCAGTGAGTGTAGAGATGTGAATGTTGTGTCAGTGACACCAGTGAGTGTAGAGTGGAATGTTGTGTCAGTGACAAGTGAGTGTAAGATGTTAATGTTTGGTTAGGACCCCCAAATTTTAGGGAGAGGAAAAAAGGGGAATGGGTTCGGAAAACATTTTTTTAAAAAGAAAAAATGAAGTTGGTCAGTACAAGGGAAATTAGAATTGAAATGGGGTGAAAAAACCGTGAATTAAGATTTTTGAATGTTGTTTTAGTGTTGCCCGTTTCACATTTGGGGTAGAGAAAGTGTTTTTTTGCAGTTTTTCAATTGGTGTAGAGAAAGTGTTTTTTTGCAGAAAATTTTAAGGTGTTGGAAATGTTGTGTTTGAAGCAACAGTTTGGCACATTGCTATGTGAGAATGTGTTGTGTTTGCAGCAACAGTTTGGCACATTGCTATGTGAGAATGTGTTGTGTTTGCAGCAACAGTTTGGCACACTGCTATTTGAGGATGTGGCGTGCCTCGTCTATGACCTTCTGGACAGCAAGAGACAGTGGCAGAACTTCCTCAGACATCTGCAACTGATCCATGTCCCTCAGCACAAACGCGAGCTCTTCTCTAGCAACGGTTGGTTTTCTTCTAGTGAATTGTACCAGTCAGAGGTTTTTTTTACACACCACAGTGTGACAGCCATATTATGCAATCTCTTATATACTACAAGTGGTGATATCTGGGATACTCCTTTATAATAGTAAAAAGAAGACTTGTAACTGTTGCTGATCAGGGTAAGCAGGGTAACCTTTTAGATTGCGTGAGCTAACATGAGGAGATTTTGATTTCACCAGGTCATTTTAAATAATGACAGTTTGCACCATAGCACAGTGAAAGTAGATTTGACTTTTACCTAGTAATTCCATATTCCTTATTTGAACATATTCGTTGAACACATTTATCGTGGCTGTCTTTTCTTCTATATCACAGTTGACGTCCAGTCTCTCCACTCCGTGGGTGCCGGAAAGCCTGCAGGTGGTGTTGCAGCCCCACAAGGTGGCGCCACTGGTGCCCCAGCGGAGAAGCTGGCGGAGACAACGAGCCAGGCTGAGATTGATGTAACGACCGATCCAGACATGAGATATTACAATGACTTGATCAACACCATCCCCGTGGAGAGTGTCAGCCTACCACTCATCATGCACTGCATGTTGGAACAGGTGGGTCAGTCAATCTCCCATCATGCACTGTATGTTGGAACAGGTGGGTCAGTCATTCTCCCATCATGCACTGCGTGTTGGAACAGGTGGGTCAGTCAATCTCCCATCATGCACTGCATGTTGGAACAGGTGGGTCAGTCAATCTCCCATCATGCACTGCATGTTGGAACAGGTGGGTCAGTCAATCTCCCATCATGCACTGTATGTTGGAACAGGTGGGTCAGTCAATCTCCCATCATGCACTGTATGTTGGAACAGGTGGGTCAGTCAATCTCCCATCATGCACTGCATGTTGGAACAGGTGGGTCAGTCAATCTCCCATCATGCACTGCATGTTGGAACATGTGGGTCAGTCAATCTCCCATCATGCACGGCATGTTGGAACAGGTGGGTCAGTCAATCTCCCATCATGCACTGCATGTTGGAACAGGTGGGTCAGTCAATCTCCCATCATGCACTGTATGTTGGAACAGGTGGGTCAGTCAATCTCCCATCATGCACGGCATGTTGGAACAGGTGGGTCAGTCAATCTCCCATCATGCACTGCATGTTGGAACAGGTGGGTCAGTCAATCTCCCATCATGCACTGCATGTTGGAACGGGTGGGTCAGCCATCTCCCATCATGCACTGCATGTTGGAACGGTGGGTCAGTCAATTCCCATCATGCACTGCATGTTGGAACAGGTGGGTCAGTCAATCTCCCATCATGCACTGCATGTTGGAACAGGTGGGTCAGTCAATCTCCCATCATGCACTGCATGTTGGAACAGGTGGGTCAGTCAATCTCCCATCATGCACTGCATGTTGGAACGGGTGGGTCAGCCAGTCTCCCATCATGCACTGCATGTTGGAACGGGTGGGTCAGTAAATATCCCATCATGCACTGCATGTTGGAACAGGTGGGTCAGTCAATCTCCCATCATGCACTGCATGTTGGAACAGGTGGGTCAGTCAATCTCCCATCATGCACTGCATGTTGGAACATGTGGGTCAGTCAATCTCCCATCATGCACTGCATGTTGGAACGGGTGGGTCAGCCAGTCTCCCATCATGCACTGCATGTGGTACAGGTGGAATAACCCGTCTCTCATTAAAAATGGTTGACTCTGCATCTGTTTTGAAGATTGAGCTGTTCTCTTCACCTCACTTTGCTTTTCATTTTAATGAGAAAAAGCATATTTTCACCTCATGTTTGAACCAAGTGAAATAATGGATTCATGAAGGCAGATGATCTAAATATACCATTAATTCACTAAATCTAGAGACAGACACAAATCACCAGTCCTTGTACCTGTTGGAACTGAAATAGAGAGATAAATAAAGATTGGGCATTCTGCCTCCCATCATGCAATTCTTTTGGAACTTATAGTTCATAATTAACCCTTTGATGTACGATGAACCAGCCTTCTCTGTGGGATGACATTACAATGTGTACACCTCTAGACAATGCACTGGCAGACAGGTGATGTGTGCATTGTGTGTAGGTGGTCGCTTCAGAGGAGGACAAAGAGATTGCCAGCGAGACACCGAAGCCACCACGGGCTGACGGCCTAGAAGATAGTATAGCCCAACATGTCAGCAGTGCCGTCTACAGACTCGCTCTGTCAGAGAATGAACGCCAGGTTAGTAACATTTGTAACACCACAGCACATTGTCTCATGGTCCCCCTCGCTGTAGTCTCACTACACCTGTAGATATGACACTGTCTATTACCTGTGGTCATTGTTTGCTATTGTTCATTGAAGATTACATTAATATGCCACACTTTAAAACTGTGGCCGTTTTTTATAGTGGACATTCAAGATTTAGTAACTTTATTATCCATTTAAAACAGATCGTTAAGAACAGAAATTTACCATCAGATACACATTGGAATGCCAGTAATAATCAAACAAATTACTGTTATTTTGACATTTCTTTTTAATTTGCCATGCTTGCTTTTACAAGAGTGTTACATATTTAGAACCTTCACAGAGTACATTGCTCCAACAGACGTGTACTTCACATGGTGCATTTTCGTCAACAATTGCTTATTTTGACAGTTACTAGCCGATGAGTTTGACCAGCCAAAGACCTACACAACACCTTTCAATGGCCCGGTCCTGCTCAATCACCATGACGACATCACTCGCCGCCTGAACCACCTGAAGCCTATTGATGGATTCGATGCTCGCAAGGTTGAGATGGAAATGGCGTCCTTTCACCCTGCTGCCAACATCCACATGATGCCCAGCCAGGAGACGAAGACATCGAAGGAGAGGATGGCGAGGCTGCAGGAGTTGCTCAGTTTCATTTCATTCAGTCGTCTCAACCAGGCGGGTACGTCACGACAACTCATGTAGTTGTTGTCAGTCGAGGGCTGAGTTAATATCAGACCCGCGTGTCATGAGGCAAGCGTACGAATTGATTTAGATCCATTTTGTGGCCAGCCTTTTACCTTCCATGCAAACAATCAAAAAATGGATACCGAACATGTCCTGTTTCTTAATATTGTGCCTTTTATTTCATAAAAAATGTTGTTTCAGAGTGTTGCTATAGTAATGTAATTCATATATATATATATATATATATATATATATATATATATATATATATATATATATATATATATATATATATATATATATATATATATATATATATATATATAAGTTTATTAAGGGGATAATGTTATATATATATATATATATATATATATATATATATATATATATATATATATATATATATATATATATATATAATATATATAATATATATATATATATATTATATATATATATATATATATATATATATATATATATATATATATATATATTATATAATATATATATAAATATATAAATTATATATATATATATATATATATATATATATATTAATATATATATATATATATAATATATATATATATATATATATATATATATATATATAATATATATATATATTAATATATATATATATATATATATATATATATATATATATATATAAATTATCCCATTAATGATTTTATATTTTTTATTATTAAATTTTTAATTTTAATAATTTTTTCAATAACATTTTATATTTTTGTATTAGTTCAGACATCTTCTTAATTCTTCCAGATAATGTGCTTGTTCCAACTTCTTGGTAATATCCCACAGCCTAGCCGAACCTTTAATTATGTGTCAAGTTTTGTTGCACTTTTTCCTGAAAGAACACATAAACACTGATGGCATTAGAAGTTTTACTAATGTTTAATCATATGAGATTAATTTGAGCAGAGAGACTGAAAATCTAAAGGCTTGTCAACCCAGAAGGGTTTCCATAAAAGGAAAATATTATGTTGTATTTTATTACAAATTTTTGTTGTTGCAATATCCGCGGAACTGTCTATTGAGAAGACAGTCAATGGGCAGTTTTGTTCGTCTCACTTTGATTGCAATTTTTAAAGATGTACAAAAACACTTTAGTTCTTTTTACCTGACTATCTCAAAAGAGGTAAAAGATCCATGAAGGCAGATGAAAAACTTGTACCTGTCATGGATGCAATAATGGTACTAAAGCAATAACATGTGGGTCCAGTCCTCAGGACTGCTCAATGTGCTTTATACTTTACTTCCTAACAGACGTGTTCAGTCTAGATAAAGAGAAAGACCCTCGGAATAAACCACCAGCCTTCCTAGTGTGTCCTCTGGTGAAACCGAAGTAGAGAAGTAAAACTTGCTTTACGTGTCACAGAGGTCGACCAAGCGTTCCGACAGTTTGTGCTTGAGTACATGGACATCACCGAGGTTGATGCGGAAGGCAACATTGTCCCACCTGCAAAGTTATCCCAGAGGGACATACCCTGGGATGATCCCTATCCCTTCTACACCCTCATGATCCCACAGCAGGACGTGGAGGTCGAAGTGGAAGAATTCTCCTGTTTCAGTCGCCAGTCGGGCTCAAGATCAGGTGGGAACTCTCATTTGTTTGTATTCAGGGATCATTCATTGGACATGAGAAAACTTTTTCTTAAAGCTGATAAATGTCACCAGCAATAATGTATTGTATGAAGTTACTACAGTGAAACTAAGAGTATTTCGTGATTTTCTTTTTTAGTTTAAAATATTTAAGTGTGGGAGGGAGTAATAATAAAAATATGTCTCAAAATAGCTCAATTTTAAATGAATAGAAAAATGAAACCCCTATGGTAATTTATTCAGATTACATGCTACCAAATAGATAATGAACTATGCTAAGTTTTTGTATATAGCCATTTTTGTTTGTCATATGGATTTGTGTACATTTGTTTTTAAACAGAATTGTTTTTCTATCCCTAAATCTGTCACCTTCAAAAACCTCTGGGCTATGTGACTGATCACTATTTTAATGCACAGGAAATGCATCAGATTGCAAAATTTGAATTGACTTGTGGATATCAATAAAATTTATAATAATATATGTAGTACTTTATATACGTAATTATGTTGTATGCGTTATTTTACATTTTGAACTGGAAACTTAAAAGCAGCCAGTGATGCAATTTTGATGTCACATGCCAATGGCTGACACATGGTTAACAATAACAATAAATAACATACACAATGAACAACTGCTTGATTATTGTCCCATTATTTCATTATTATAGAGATGTTTATAAAGATTAATGGTTTTTCCTCTTAGTGTTGTTTAGTTTAACTTAATTGCTCTCCTTCTGTTCCATCCAACCCTATGCCTATTTCCCATTCTTTCCCCTCCATAGTCCTACCCACAATGCATTACTCCTGAGTCGAAACATAAAAAATATAAAAACATATTGTGAATCAAGACAATGCTTGTCGTACACTTTGTATTCTTATTACTTTTTAAATATTTCAACAACAGATTTTTTACAAATATTAACCATTCGTGATTAGCGAATTTTCTAACAATGATGGTTGAAATCTTGACTTAATTGTAATCAGAGTTTCCTTATTATTGTTATTTATATTTAATAATTTATTATTTAATAATAATAATAAATTATGATAATATTAAATAATAAAAATAATTATGACTTTCTTAGTTGTCAGTTTTACCACCATTGGCTGTGAGTGTCAAAGAAGTAGTCCGGTGTCGTGATCCCAGATCCTGTCGGGCCCAGATTCGACACAGACCTGCTGAATCTGGGACCGCAATGGCAACGGGCCAGGATTCTTCATTGTATATTAACCTATATTTATCTTAGTAATACATTAAGTATACCAGTATGATTGTTATTCGCATGCGCTGTATGCATTTTGAGGAAACTTGGCCCGGACGTGACGTACATCACCAATGCTATGTCAGAGCAGATAAAAACGGGGCTTCGCTTGCGAACATTTTTAATATGTACTATTTATCAACTATTTTATTATAATTTTTTTATTGTAATATAATTAACTATTATTTATTTTTAATATCTACTATTTTTAATATCTACTATTTATCAACTATTTTATTATTTATTTATTTATTTTTAAATTGTAATATAATTAACTATCTATTTATTTTACAACTACGTCTCTATTTTTTATTTTAAGGTAATCTGTATATTCATGTAAAGTGTAATGCGCCTCTGAATGGTTTTATTGGTAGAGATATGGCGTAGACAAATACTGTTATTTGTTATTATTATATGCATTTAGCCAAATCTGGGTCCAACCAACTGGGCTCAGCCGAATCTGGGCCTACGACACCGGCATGTTGGCATTGTGTAAGGCCAAATTGTAGTTTTGCTTTTTCCCGACCATGCGTACGGTACAGCTGAGACCCTGCCCATATCAGCCTCATGGGAAGAAGGGCTGGATGACCTCTCTCTGGACGGGTCAGCCACCCGGCTGGCCAGGGGCAGTGCCAAGGGCAGTGCCAGGGGCAGTGGCAGAGGCAGTGCCAGGGGTAGTGCCAAGAGTAGTGCCAGGCAATCACGATCCACAAAAAAGAAGTCCCGGTGCAGCAGTAAGTCGGCTGGTGCACTATATTTTGCACAATGCACCATGTGAGCCGTGCACCATTTGGCACCGTGTGAATTTTGGTTTGACGTACGTGGCACTGATTTTTGCATGTGTTGATTCTATGCGGTGCACAGGACGGATTATATGAATGCACTGGTACACACTGGACACAAAGAACACTGGCCACTGTAGAGAGGTGGCTGTAACAGGCAGGGATTGAAAATGCCGCTGAACATATAGCGTAATTAAAATATCTATGCTGTATACTGCTGTTTGTCCTTTTCAGATAATAACCAGGTAATGAGAACATCGAAACCTAAAAGAGAGATCATGATGGGCAAAATTGGAAAAAACTAGCAGAATTTAGTATTTTTCTTTTCTACCACATATAGGCAGTGCAGTGGAATAGCAAAGGTTTTAACATCTGGCAGCAATGTGAGATGTGTGGAAGGGCAGATACATAGAGGACATCAGAGAGTATAACATGGATAGTCTAGCTACGTGGTTTTGAAGGAGGGCAGCAGAGTAACTCACACATAATGAGAAGGTTTGCACGGCGAATATCATCATAATCATTTGTTTTGTTGTGTACAAGTTCTACCTCAGATATTGCACACACTGTCATTTCACCAACTTATGAGTGTTTGCACTAACACACCCGGGTGTCGTGTTGAATTCTCAAGCACATTTTGGCATCTAAATATATGATACGTAAGTACTAAATGAACAATATCTACATTTAAGACCATTCATGAGTTGTGTATATGCATGATGTTGAAATGTAAATGATTCGACTTTCACAAAAAGTAAACGTTCTATTCTAAGAACTTAAATTGTACCCCTGTACTATACAAACCATTTCAGTGGAATTATTATGTCCTTGCCATCATAATAGTATGCCAAACTCACAAAATGTTACAGTATGTAAAAAAATCTTCAGGACAATGCTGGCAAACCTTGATCACTTGAACTTTGACCTTTCAGGTGCCAAGGAGCCGACCCCCCCTCAGCTGCTGTCCACAGTGTCAATAATGTCACCCATGCCTCCAGTGTCCAACCCAGCCTCTCGCACTGTCAGTCCATCATCCGGCATCAGGATGGACCTGCCTGACCCGTCGAGTAAGTACTGAGTCATAGAGGGGGAGGAAGAGAGGTAGGGAGTAGGGGGGAGTAGGGGAGGGGGAGACGGAGGAGTAGGTGGAGTGAGAGAGGTAGGGGAGAGGTAGGGGAGGGGGAGCCGAGAGGAAGGGTAGGGGAGGGGAGTTGTAGGGGAGGGGTAAGGAGAGTGAGGTGAGGTGTTTCACCCTTCCACTTGTTTAAGGCGACAGTATTCAGCCTCCCACATATGTTTTTGAACAAGCTAGCCTGGAGACCACCAGTGTTAATTTTAAGACCACAAATGCTCTTAGATCCAGTTAATCTTCAGAGTCTGTTTGCTTTTTTTAGCTGGTATGTTATTAGAGCCTTTAGTGTATTCCTAGAGACAGCATGCTCATAGAGCTAACATGTTCTTAGAGTTGGTGTGATCACAACCAGTGTGCTCGTAGAACTAACGTGTTCTTAGAGTCGGTGTGATCACAACCAGTGTGCTCGTAGAACTAATGTGTTCTTAGAGTCGGTGTGATCACAACCAGCGTGCTCGTAGAACTAACGTGTTCTTAGAGTCGGTATGATCACAACCAGCGTGCTCGTAGAGCTAACGTGTTCTTAGAGTCGGTATGATCACAACCAGCGTGCTCGTAGAGCTAACGTGTTCTTAGAGTTGGTGTGATCACAACCAGCGTGCTCGTAGAACTAACGTGTTCTTAGAGTCGGTGTGATCACAACCAGCGTGCTCGTAGAGCTAACGTGTTCTTAGAGTCGGTGTGATCACAACCAGCGTGCTCGTAGAACTAACGTGTTCTTAGAGTCGGTGTGATCACAACCAGCGTGCTCGTAGAGCTAACGTGTTCTTAGAGTCGGTGTGATCACAACCAGCGTGCTCGTAGAGCTAACGTGTTCTTAGAGTCGGTGTGATCACAACCAGCGTGCTCGTAGAGCTAACGTGTTCTTAGAGTCGGTGTGATCACAACCAGCGTGCTCGTAGAGCTAACGTGTTCTTAGAGTCGGTGTGATCACAACCAGCGTGCTCTTAGAGCTAACGTGTTCTTAGAGTCGGTGTGATCACAACCAGCGTGCTCGTAGAGCTAACGTGTTCTTAGAGTCGGTGTGATCACAACCAGCGTGCTCGTAGAGCTAACGTGTTCTTAGAGTCGGTGTGATCACAACCAGCGTGCTCGTAGAGCTAACGTGTTCTTAGAGTCGGTGTGATCACAACCAGCGTGCTCGTAGAGCTAACGTGTTCTTAGAGTCGGTGTGATCACAACCAGCGTGCTCGTTTGAGCTAACGTGTTCTTAGAGTCGGTGTGATCACAACCAGCGTGCTCGTAGAGCTAACGTGTTCTTAGAGTCGGTGTGATCACAACCAGTGTGCTCGTAGAGCTAACGTGTTCTTAGAGTCGGTGTGATCACAACCAGTGTGCTCGTAGAACTAACGTGTTCTTAGAGTCGGTGTGATCACAACCAGCGTGCTCGTAGAACTAACGTGTTCTTAGAGTCGGTGTGATCACAACCAGCATGCTCGTAGAACTAACGTGTTCTTAGAGTCGGTGTGATCACAACCAGTGTGCTCGTAGAACTAACGTGTTCTTAGAGTTGGTGTGATCACAACCAGCATGCTCGTAGAACTAATGTGTTCTTAGAGTCGGTGTGATCACAACCAGCGTGCTCGTAGCGCTAACGTGTTCTTAGAGTCGGTGTGATCACAACCAGCGTGCTTTGTAGAGCTAACGTGTTCTTAGAGTCGGTGTGATCACAACCAGCGTGCTCTTAGAGCTAACGTGTTCTTAGAGTCGGTGTGATCACAACCAGCGTGCTCGTAGCGCTAACGTGTTCTTAGAGTCGGTGTGATCACAACCAGCGTGCTTGTAGAGCTAACGTGTTCTTAGAGTCGGTGTGATCACAACCAGCGTGCTTGTAGAGCTAACGTGTTCTTATAGTCGGTGTGATCACAACCAGCGTGCTCTTAGAGCTAACATGTTCTTAGAGTTGGTGTGATCACAACCAGCATGTTCTTAGAGCTAACGTGTTCTTAGAGTTGGTGTGATCACAACCAGCATGTTCTTAGAGCTAACGTGTTCTTAGAGTCGGTGTGATCACAACCAGCATGCTCTTAGAGCTAACGTGTTCTTAGAGTCGGTGTGATCACAACCAGCATGCTCTTAGAGCTAACGTGTTCTTAGAGTCGGTGTGATCACAACCAGTGTGCTCTTAGAGCTAGTGTGTTCTTAGAGTCGGTGTGATCACAACCAGTGTGCTCTTAGAGCTAGTGTGTTCTTAGAGTCGGTGTGATCACAACCAGCGTGCTCTTAGAGCTAACGTGTTCTTAGAGTCGGTGTGATCACAACCAGCATGCTCTTAGAGCTAACGTGTTCTTAGAGTCGGTGTGATCACAACCAGTGTGCTCTTAAAGCTAATGTGTTCTTAGAGTCGGTGTGATCACAACCAGTGTGCTCTTAGAACTAACATGTTCTTAGAGTCGGTGTGATCATAACCAGCATGCTCTTAGAGCTAGTGTGTTCTTAGAGTCGGTGTGATCACAACCAGCGTGCTCTTCCAGCTTGTTAGTTGTTACAGTATTATAGTTATGCTTTTAGAGCCAGTGTACACTGTATATGCTTTTAGAGCCAGTGTACACTGTATATGCTTTTAGAGCCTGTGTACACTGTATATGCTTTTAGAGCCTGTGTACACTGTATATGCTTTTAGAGCCTGTGTACACTGTATATGCTTTTAGAGCCTGTGTACACTGTATATGCTTTTAGAGCCAGTGTACACTGTATATGCTTTTAGAGCCAGTGTACACTGTATATGCTTTTAGAGCCAGTGTACACTGTATATGCTTTTAGAGCCAGTGTACACTGTATATGCTTTTAGAGCCAGTGTACACTGTATATGCTTTTAGAGCCAGTGTACACTGTATATGCTTTTAGAGCCAGTGTACACTGATATGCTTTTAGAGCCAGTGTACACTGTATATGCTTTTAGAGCCAGTGTACACTGTATATGCTTTTAGAGCCTGTGTACACTGTATATGCTTTTAGAGCCTGTGTACACTGTATATGCTTTTAGAGCCAGTGTACACTATACATGCTTTTAGAGCCTGTGTACACTGTATATGCTCTTAGAGCCTGTGTACACTGTACATGTTCTTAGAGCCAGTGTGCTGCTAGAACCTGCACATTCTGAGAACCTAATTGCTCTTAAGGGATGTCAACTCTTGGAGCCAGTCTGCTCTTACAACCACGGTATTTAAAAAACATTTTTTTTTTTTAACCTGAATATTTAGAGAACATGGATAATGGTTTAAAAGTGTCCAAGTTGTCTAACATTTTGTGTCGACCAATCAGCTCTTGTTGATTATTCAGTGCAGTCCGTGCACTTCAAGGATCACAGTAGTCGCAGCATTGAGGTCAACGCCACAATGCCAGTCAACGCCACAGGGCCAGTCAACTACGGCAACGTGAACATACCGGGGAAGTGGGCGAACCTTGACCAGTGGTGTTTCGTGGAACACATGGAGCCACACATACTGCAGCAGGTGATTGACCAATCACTGACCATGCATACTTTCGTCACTGACCATTCATACTCTCCTAGCTGACCATGCATACTCTCCTCACTGGCCATGTATACTCTCCTCACTGACCATTCATACTCTCCTCATTGACCATTCATACTCTCCTCATTGACCATGCATACTCTCCTCACTGGCCATGTATACTCTCCTCACTGACCATTCATACTCTCCTCACTGACCGTGCATACTCTCCTCACTGACCATTCATACTCTCCTCACTGACCATTCATACTCTCCTCACTGACCATGTATACCCTATTCACTGATCATGCATACTCTCGCCAGTGACCACTCATACTCCCATCACTGACCATGCACTTTTCTCATGTCACCAGTTGGTAAGAAGCATACTCATTAGTCATTACTCACCCTGTGAGTATATGGTAACTCGCTGTCTCCTGCTGTGAATATGCGGTACGTGATACTGTTGGCGCGACTTATAGCATGTCGTGACGGTGATGTTTTCTGTGTGCAGGTGCTCAATAATGCGATGTACACTCACCCCGTGATGGACACGTACTACAACAAGCGTGACCACGTCTTGATGGTCACCCTCCACAATCCACACAACCAACAGCTCCAGAATTGCGTCTCCTGGAAGACCTACCTCCACTCGGACGTCGGCTTCAGGTGGGGATAGGTCATTATTTCACGTGAACAGATTTAACGATCCGCAGGGGAGCAGCCATATTTGACCCATCACAGATGTTAAGTCGCAGACTCGCAGTGTTGTTAAGTGGAGCCTTGAATCTTTTTTGATTCCAACAACCACAAGCTTAAAACTATTCTACTTCATATGTTACAGATCTCCAGAGATTTTCTGTTTATTGCTAAAGTCGAAGCAAACTTAAAAGCAACATTTTGAGAAACCAGAAAACATTTGCTCAAACAGTGTTTTTTTTTAAATCTGTTGTTTCGTAAACGCGTCCATTTTACTTGTCTCGGGCTGTTGAAGGGTGAAATGTTCAAGTGTGGTAGATCCCAGAATCACAGGGTTGATGCTATGTGGCGTATATTGCGCATTTAATAACTTTAAAGCGACATGATCAGTTTGTGGCTTTTATTTTTATTGCAAAATCATGTTAGTCAGTATAAGTTATAACTATTGTAGCGTCCTGATCGCCAATAAATGTTTTATCGAAACAGAACTGACTTCGTAATGTTAAACGTTGAATGTTTATAAGAATCCGACGCTGTCACTCAAATCGCCTCGAATGACACCCACCCTTTGACCTTTACCAACTGGGAGCCGTGCACCTGGCTGGGTGTAGCGTTAGTGGCGTCAACTTGTGTTCACGTGATACTGCATCGCGTGATCATTCATTTCCTTCTGGGCTTTTAGCCATGCCTACAACGGTTTCGAAAACGCCTCATGGTCAACGTGTACACAGAGTTAAGCGCCCTTACTGCGTCTATTTTCACCCCCTAAATGGTACATGTAACCATATTTTGACTGTCTTTATGCTATAATAGGTATAATTTATACCATATAATATGATTTTGCAATAAAAATAAAAAGCCACGAACGGACCATGTCGCTTTAAATACAATAATTCATTTATTTTCGACAAGGAACTACCTGGAGCACGTGGCCCAGTTGGTGTCCACTTGGACCGAGGAACAGGAGGTGAAATATCAGGCCCAGCTGCTGCAGTGGGAGACAGAGAAGAAACTGAAGGAGCTCACGGCAGCGAAGGCTGCAGAGGAGACTTCACGCCCAAACAGTGCTCAGAGCAAGAGGAAAGGGCGTTCAAGCTCACCCAAGAAGTCTCTCAGTATGTCTCGTTCTATATCCACTAAAATCTCCGTTTTTATTTTGTATCAGAACACATGATTATTTATTGATTCTAAAATCTCTAAGTACGTCACTTTGTATTTTCTCTAGAATATGTTAATATGTCTCGTTTTCTGTCTTGTAATTATATATTATATACTGCCATTTTATATTATTATTTTCATTACCCAACTCAGGGTGTCTCATTTTTAGTTCTGAAACTCTCGATACTTCTAACCTGAGTGCCAGAAACCTCAATACATTTCACAATTTTATTTTCTTTGAAAGATAGCGTGAGTATTTTTGAAGAGATGAGAGATAACCAAGTCTGTCCTCTTATGAATGATATGCCATTTCACGTAAAATTAAATATAAAATTGATGAGAATGTTGAGTAGTGTCCTTGGATTGGTCCGTGAAGGTCGTGGGAGCAGCAGCGAACGATCACTCAACCGTAACACGTACGTCCGCACTGGCTCCATCAAGGCGAGTAACTTAGAGGCAGAGAAACTGAGAGCTGAAGAAGACGACAAAGAACAGATCAAAGAGGGGCGAAAGTCAGCCGGCAAGAAGGTAATGGTGTACTTTTGTTGAATCAAAGTGTTAATTTGTGGTCTCTCTCTCCCTCGCTCCTTCTCTCCCTATCTCTCCCTTTCCCTCCCTATCTCACTCTCCCTCCCTATCTCTCTCACTCTCTCCCTCCCTATTATATATATATATATATATATATATATATATATATATATATATATATATATATATATATATATATATATATATATATATATATCCCTTTCCCTCCCTACCTTCTCTCTCTCCCTCCCTATCTCTCTCATCCTCCCTATCTTTCTCTCACTCTTCCCTCCTATCTCTCTCTCCCTCCCTCCTCCCTATCTCTGTCCCTCGCTCACTCTCTCTCTCTCTCTCTCTCTCTCTCTTTCTCTCTCTCTCTCTACTATCTCTCTCTCTCTCTTCTCTATCTCTCTCGCTCTCTCTCTCTCTCTCTCTCTCTCTCTCTATCTCTCTCGCTCCTCTCTTTCTCTCTCTCTCTCTTCCTTACACTCTCTCACTCCTTCTCGCTTCTCTCTCCCTCCAACCTCTCCCTCCCTCCCTCCCTCCCTCCCTCCCTCCTCCCTCCCTCCCTCCCTCCCTCCCTCCCTCCCTCCCCTCCCGCCCCTCTCTCCCTCTCTCCCTCTCACTAGTACTGCTACTTGTGCCAGTATACACCTGTAGAACTCCAGCAGCGACAACTACAACAATAACATCACTTTCATGCAATGCAATGATGTCGTTGACCGTAAGTGATGATGTGTCTGTTTCAGCCAAAGGAGAAAGAGGAGAAGGAATCGAAGGAGAAGAAGAGGGCTAACTCCCGTGGCAGTGCCCGCTCCAAAAGTGTCACCAAGGATGACGTGCAGCCCCCTGTGCCCAGCCAACAAATGAAGCCCCCCCACACTTTCCCCGTCAGTTCACCTGTTTTGTTTTTGTCTCAATTTATCTCACCAACCTCATTTGGCATATTGCAATTCATTTTTAAAATATAACTATTAGTTATATTCTGAGCAGTAAATTGTTGAGTTACATATGTATCGTATCAAAGTTTATTCAGAACATTGTACTCAGAACATTGTTAACAACAATAAAACACAAATACAAAGAGGCAATTTTAACTACAACATTACAATCTACAATATGAACGATGTGACACGCAGGTATGCATATTTATATTTGTTTTTGTGTTGTCTTAATACAATGAAA
The DNA here is from genome assembly GCA_025642075.2 of Ridgeia piscesae. Taxonomy (NCBI): domain Eukaryota; kingdom Metazoa; phylum Annelida; class Polychaeta; order Sabellida; family Siboglinidae; genus Ridgeia; species Ridgeia piscesae. The sequence continues at coordinate 154,186 of JAODUO010000029.1, forward strand.
AATATATAGAGTTGGTGTTTTTATGTACAGATTGTACCAGTCGATCAATGGTGGCCCACCAATCTACAGAGTGGGCCACGTACATACCTATATGTTTCCTGCACATAACATCTGGTATAGCTCTAGAAAAAAAACATATAGCATACCGTATATACGGTATGTACCGCATACCACGTACTGTACTGTTTAGAGGCAACCGGTACACAACAGTCATATTTACTCCAAACTCGGGTTGCAGTTTATGGGCTATGACTTGGGGGACGCGTTGCTGCATCTCTCTGGCACAGTGACCACTCTCTTCCCAGCCGATGGCGGACAGATCAGGGTGGAAAAAACAGAATTCACCCAAGGTCTGTATTTTGTATACAATTGTTTTCTCCATCACGCGCTGTTCCGACACACGTCGTGATTTCTAACAAGTGCACGATTCACTCTGATACAAAAAACTCTGACATTTATTCTGATACTTTTATGAAGAATTGAGTTGTATAGTTTCTTGTTAATATATGCTTAACACAAGAATAATTTATTATGGAACGTGTAGTCATGAGAACCATGTATTCATGAAAATTATGATGCTACACCATATATATATAGGGCTGACATTCATGTGGATTTTATATGATTTATATTCGAAGATTACACCAAATTCAGCTGCAGTCAAGAAAATGCAGTTCAATTCAATTCAATTCAATAACTTTATTCCAGACTCAACAGGCCACATACAGCAAATACACATGACTTTGAGGTCCATATGTTGTTTGGGTTCAGTTGTTAATTTTAATTTTATTTATATTGTTATTTCATATGAAATGGCATATCTTATCTTATTGGTATTCCTTATGTATTTTTTATTATTTGGACATGTTTGAGTTGTTTAAATAAACCTTTTGATTGATTGAACAAAGCCACACCTTTAAACCCCTAAATGCCACCAGCGCTATTCATTAATTGTTGTCCATATTTAGTCTTTTATGGATGTACTTTAACTGTTGTCAGCTAAACATTATCACAATTTATTCAGTTAAATCACATGTAAATTGAAACAAATGTTAGAACATGAAGCTTCATTCTAGATTTTCTGCAGAACTGAAAGTACTAGTATATTAATTACTAAAGATGTTATCTGGATTTTCCACAACATTTAAAGTGAAGAAATTATAGTTATGCAATTCAACAACAATTGTTTATCTGGTCTAGAATATAGTTGTATCACACATGGTGAAACAGTTGACTAATTGTCTTATTGCGAAATGAAAGAAGTGAAAATATAAATTTGGAAGGCTTCTTTGACAAATGGCTTATAATTAACCTTTTAGACCATTCAAGTTTTCTGGGTAAAATAAATGGGGTAGGAAATTTTTTTAATGACTGATGTCTAAAGAGTTTATTGAACTAAATAAGCAGAGCTTTGTTGTCGTACATGAGTGAACATAGGGTGGGGTAGATTCACATTGCGGTGGTGTTCTGTGTCTCCAGGCACAGTCAGCATACGGGCATCTGTGTTGAAAGACGGACATGTCTTCAGCATCCACATCCTGAACCCCAAACAGCCAGGAGAAGAGGATGAGGATGAATCCCTCTTACCCCCCAACCCAAGTAAAAATGAAGTTGGGCAGGAGAAGTCGGAGACGGAAAGATCGGAGAAGGAAGGTGGGTTAGTTAGAAGGAGGGGGTTCCTATTTATGGAAAATATTCTGTGGTATAGGACTGAAGCATTATACTAGAATATAAGACACTACAATTTATAGTGTCATATACGTGCTTCATGTTTGGAAGATGTTATTGAGATAAGATTGAAATGTTTGCTAGTGTACGTTTGGTAATTGACTGAAATATAAGCAGCTTTCTGTTATTTTACTCTGATGATTGTCACAGATAAGTAGCAATGTTGTTTAACAGTTCTATGGTAGTAGAAACAAGTTATGTTTAGTTTGAATCCAATTTTTTATTTATATCATTTTGAGAAAAGACATTAACTACATTGTTAGCTGATCCATTCTTCTAGCATTCGTGGGTCGTTTCTGAGACGACCCCTGTCACTGACACTGTCACTAACACTGACACTGCTGTTGTTTCAGAGCTCTCCTCCCGTGTTCCGACGACCCTTCTGACAACACCAGTGCCAGACGGTACGGTAGAGAGCACCCATCCTGACCCACCTGACGTCATCGTCCAGCCTGTGCCCGAGAAGAAGCCCTGTGTGGGGTCATTCGGGTCATTCAGTGCGGTCCTCAGTGACGGGATGACTCTGTCCCTCAGTATCTACGGAGACGTCGGGGAACCAGGGGATGGTACGCGGTTTGGGGTTTCCCCTCTTCCAGACTCACAGCAGACATGCTATTGAATACAAACACATTTAAACACAAACTCAAACAAAGATAATTTCAGCGGAATTCCATTTGAATATATACCTTTACATTTTAATGCGACCCCTGAATATTTTATTTTTTCACTCAAATGTACATCAAATGCCGATGTAGTTGTTTGAATAATTACTGTTGTTAGATTTAGCACATTTAAAATCTACATGTACAAATTTGATTAAAAGAAACATAGTTGTTTTAAATAAAATAAAATTCATGTACTGATATGTGACAGAAACATTTGCATGTGATCTAGGAAAATTACAGTTGCATTTGATTAAATTGAGACATGTTTAATCTGTTTAAAAGTTGGCATGTTTTCTTAATGTGTATGCATATTTAATTACCACATCAATTCAATATTATATTTGTTTCTTATTTATCTTATTAACTTGTTAATTTAACTTATTAATTAATGTTATATTTAATCAATTCATTTACTTGTTATATGTAGCATATATATATATATATATATATATATATATATATATATATATATATATATATATATATATATAAACATATATATATATATATATATATATATATATATATATTTGTTTGTTTGTTTGTTTGTTATATTGCCAGTGCCTTTAAGCAGCTTTTTAACCCATGTATACTATGTATGGTGATTATTTGAACATGTGGTTATTGAATAACATTAAAACAATGCAGATCTACAAGTTCACCCACAACCCTGTCTTACTCTTATTTGTTCACTAACCTGACCGAGTGTCAGGGCGATTTATTGCTAACAGAGTGATTAATGTGAGAATTAAAATATTTTTAATTATGTATTAATCACAGGTGGTGGAAACGTGGTTCTTTTTGACATTTCTATGTATTTTGTTATTCACCAGGCTACTCAGAATCTTAATTATGACCCAGTCATGCAAAGCCAGGTTCATCAGTCAATGTATGTGGGCACGGGACATGGTTCTTTTTAAATGTAAACTGTTATAATAAAATAAACACATGTTTGTGTTTGTTGTAGGGACACCTCTTCTGCAGGAGGCACCCACCCCGCCCCCTCCAGAATCTGCCAGTGTTGTCAGCAAGGAAGTCCCACCCCCTGCAGCCCCAGCAAAAACCAAGGGAAAAGGGGAGAAACCGGAGAAGGGAGGCAAAGCAGAGAAAGTGGATAAAGGGAAGGAGAAACCACAACCTTCCCCCGAGCCACCCCCCAGTCAGGAGGTCAGTGGTCACTACTGGTCACTAGTGTTCAGTTCACATAGACTGCAGTTTCAACATGAGTTTTTCTACTTTATTTTCTATATTTATGATGTGTTCTGACACATTGAGTCGTATGATTATTGATTACAGAAAACATGCAACAATGATTTTCGACGATTTTAACTTTTTGTCGCCAAAGTATATTTTGATATTTTTTATGTCAATTGGCAATGGTTATTTCCCATTTATATTATTAGTTAGTACATTTTATAGCCTTTTTATACACACTACGTAACTTTTCACGCATGACTTTCGTAAAACAGAACCGATACATCGCACTTGTTCATGTCACATTCTTCAAGGTTACCCTCAACGCATGGCGGACTTATTTGGTACTACATGCCTTGGGAGTTTATTTCGAAACCATCAAATAGAGTAGTGGAAGCAAAATGGCCGATTTTGGATCGACAATGTACTCAGCCGTTTGCTTACGTGACTGGGAACTTCAAATGCGTTTTTCTCTGTTTGAAACTTTGTACCCCAGGCATGTTCAACATCCAATAACTTTGGCTGTGTGTGAGATATGTCCATAATTTTTACGCCGTTGGAAAGCTGAATACATTTCCTTTCCAATGGTGTGACTAACTCAATTTGTTTTGACATACGACTCATTTTGTAATATGTAACACCTGTATGAAAAGTATACGTAACACCTGTATGAAAAGTATACGTAACACCTGTATGAAAAGTATACGTAACACCTGTATGAAAAGTATACGTAACACCTGATGAAAAGTATACGTAACACCTGTATGAAAAGTATACGTAACACCTGTGTGAAAAGTATACGTAACACCTGTATGAAAAGTATACGTAACACCTGTATGAAAAGTATACGTAACACCTGTATGAAAAGTATACGTAACACCTGTATGAAAAGTATACGTAACACCTGTATGAAAAGTATACGTAACACCTGTATGAAAAGTATACGTAACACCTGTATGAAAAGTATACGTAACACCTGTATGAAAAGTATACGTAACACCTGTATGAAAAGTATACGTAACACCTGTATGAAAAGTATACGTAACACCTGTATGAAAAGTATACGTAACACCTGTATGAAAAGTATACGTAACACCTGTGTGAAAAGTATACGTAACACCTGTGTGAAAAGTATACGTAACACCTGTGTGAAAAGTATACGTAACACCTGTGTGAAAAGTATACATAACACCTGTGTGAAAAGTATACATAACACCTGTATGAAAAGTATACATAACACCTGTATGGAAAGTATACATAACACCTGTATGGAAAGTATACGTAACACCTGTATGAAAAGTATACGTAACACCTGTGTGAAAAGTATACATAACACCTGTGTGAAAAGTATACATAACACCTGTGTGAAAAGTATACATAACACCTGTATGAAAAGTATACATAACACCTGTGTGAAAAGTATACATAACACCTGTGTGAAAAGTATACATAACACCTGTGTGAAAAGTATACATAACACCTGTATGAAAAGTATACGTAACACCTGTATGAAAAGTATACGTAACACCTGTATGAAAAGTATACGTAACACCTGTGTGAAAAGTATACATAACACCTGTGTGAAAAGTATACATAACACCTGTGTGAAAAGTATACATAACACCTGTGTGAAAAGTATACATAACACCTGTGTGAAAAGTATACATAACACCTGTGTGAAAAGTATACATAACACCTGTATGAAAAGTATACATAACACCTGTGTGAAAAGTATACATAACACCTGTGTGAAAAGTATACATAACACCTGTGTGACTGCTGCCTTAGGAGGAACTGTTGAAACTGGATGAGACGATTGAGCAGAAGGTGACCGTTGACCTCCCCCTACAGCAGCTTCACATCGCGTGTCCAGACGGGCTGGTGGTCACCTTCCACCCAGAAACTAACTTCGGTAAGTGACCTGTGTACTACAGTTTTTACGACTTCACATCGACTCTTTTCAAACACTATATACATTCTCATTTATTATCTCATTATGTTCGATGTATTTCGTGTATCACACAAGTTTATTTTTATTGATTATTTCTCTTCACTTGTTTTGTTCATTATATAAAGGGTAGGTGGGTGGGTGGGTTTTTGGCCAGTTGATTGATTGATCGATCGATTGATTGATCAATCAAGATTGATGAAATTATGTTGGTAGGCATTCAATGATATAGTGCCAGTGTATAAAATAAAATTCTTTAGAAGCCAAGTCCCTAATTCCGCTCTGTATCATGGAGCAACAAATAATGCACTAAATACTTCACAAGGACTACACTTAACTATCCCAATTTAGACAATACAACCGAGGAATACAGTTCCAGTCATTTATCTGAAAGTCCACCATGCTGATCTCTGCCATCATCCTTAAATAAGTAAACTACTGTAATTAATATTATTATTATTGTTTAACTCATTTATTTTGCCTAGACTAAATTACTTATCAATTACAGATGCTATATTTGTTACACATTGTATGATTTCAACAGCATTTCTAAGACACTCGACTGTAGATACAGTGCGTTTCATTTAGGGATTGTTCCTGACGACCCCGAGAAGCCAATGTTGGTCGTGCGTCAGACTTACCCCATGAAGACACGAGGCCTACAGGAGTGTGAAGTGTCGAGATTCAAACTCATGGATGAAGCTTCACGTGTCATCACGTCACGTGGCACCGTCATCAAAACAATGACAGATGGACGCGCCGAGGTGTTGTTTGCGAGTGGAGCAGTCAGCCAGCTTGTTCAGAACTCCACCCTCGTCCCATGCAACGCCCACAGCCGAAACGAATCTCCCCCCAGAGCTGCCAGTCCCAACAAGGGTGGACGAGAGACTCCATCCAAGAAACGTGAGTGTGGCGCCACCTATGTGTCAATAATTTGTCTTGATTTCGGTAACATTTTATTGAAGGATGCAGTTACTGAGTGCGTGTAATTTATCGTGGAAATTGAAATGTATATGTGAATGTTATGTGCTCAGGGTAACTTAGCAACTTGCTGGACATACTGGTGTGTCTCAGAGATCGACTACTGAGAAAATACCCCAAGATAATTAAGATAGATATTTTTAATAGGTACTGAGGGCACAAATCATAGCTATGTTTGTTGTTCATGTCAGTGTTGCCTAGGGTGTGATGCAGATAGACTTGAATATAGATGACAGTAACTAAAATGATTCCCAAACTATGAGACATTAGCTATGTTATTGCTAAAAAAAAAGGAACATAGTTTAATATTGGTTACATACAGATACACATTTTTAATAAAACAAAGGCTTCCATATTGACTTGCCATCTGGGATTTCTGGTTGATCTTCTTAAATCTGTTAAATATTTTAACATGTAAAAACTTGTTAAGTTTTAATATCTTTAAATGCTGTTAAAACTGGTTAAATTTTGCAGGACAGAAGACTGACAAAGGAGGTATATGGCGACATACATAAGGCCACATTCATGTTCTCCTAATGCTTTTACTTCCTTCTTGTTGACCTCTCATAGATAAGAATGGTTGCAGTTGATGTTATGTTGATGCCGTTCTGACATCATAACAATTCACCCTCTTCTTCCCTTCATTCCCTTATTGGGTTGGGAAGACATCCATTAGTAGGATTCTTCTGTTTTTCCTGTTGGTTCCTCCCCTGTCCTGCTTCTTTCTGTGATGGCCACACAGCTGTGGCTGGTTACGTCTGCCCTTCCCAGGTGTCACTTCAAGCTGTCATCCTATCTCAACCTCCTTCATGTACCGTCCCCATCAGCTTGTCACACTCATTTTGTCAGTCTGTCATCTCTCATCATCTACACACATCCTGTCCATCACATTCTTTTCCTCACTGCTTTTATTATCAGGGGTTTTTCATTCCAATCTACATACTCTTCCAATTCCTACGTCTTCCTTCCATCCTCTCTCTTTACTTAACGCATTCTTCATAATAATACTTTATGTAAACCATAAATATATGTCTCAATTCAGTAATGGATGTGACATTTTTACTTACCCTTATAGATTATGTTAATTGAATGTTTTATTTCTTTCAAACTGTGTATATGTAAATGCAATGCTCCTGTCAATTAAGTACTGTACCGAATATGAAGTCTGTTGATTGCAAACTCATACTTCTGTGCCTTATACTATATATACTTTGATATCACTTCAACACTTCAACATTCGCAGTCAGGACGTTTATATTTTAACTTGACCACTACAAACTGAATTTTAACATTTTTTTTAGTACTACCATTTTGACATTTGAAAAAATCGACCATAATAATTTGTTCACCTATTTCACTTTAGAATTACATTGAAAACAAATCAGATCTCCCCAACATGTAGATTGATTAAATAGAATCGTCTAAAAGTATTTCGAATATAACCTCTTAGTGTTGGGCTAACATTGTTCTCTAATTTTGTATTGTGTAGGAATGTTTTGATTGATGGTTTGTGAACATAAATACCTCTGGCATTTGACACGTGGTTCTTGTGGTATATCTGAGTCAGACTGAACTAATGTGTGCCAGCTGGCGCGATTGAGTCACTAACTCTGTCCACATGACCTCTTGACCTCTTATTGACCCTATCTGTGTCTCACACGCTCTCATGGTGTCTGACAGCGGCAGCGGGGAAGCGTCGTAGTGCAGAGAAGAAACGCCAGGCGGACACACAGCCCGACGCGCAGGCAGTCGCACCCGTGGACGACGAACCTCCCGAGCCGAAGTGGCACTGGATCACCACAACGCCATCTGGTGAGAGGATTGTCACAAAGCAGCATGAGGACACGAACATTCCCGTGCCGCCCGCGTTGGTCAGTAAGGCATCTGACCCGTCAACACATCAGGTAGGGAGGCTGCATTATAGATGGCCATTTTGTTTGTCTGCATTTGAGGCAGCCATTTTGTTTGTTTGTTTTGTTTATATCTGAACCACACTTTGTTGGTAATTTCTTTATTTGTGTCGTTTGTCTAACAAAAACTACATAGGTTACAGAAAGTGAAAAAAATAATGGTAAACATGATTCTTAATAAGGGAAAGACAAACTGACATGCAGGTAAATTATTTTTTAAACATTTATATTGACTTTTTGTAGCTTAAACAACTAAGTTCTTGTGTAGCAATTTTTTATTTCAGCTCCCTCTTTGTTTGTCACAAACTTTTCAAATATTTGTAGTAGTTTTGTAAGTGTTATTCCTATATTAATGATCAACTTTTTGGTGTGTGTTTTGTCAGACAATTTTAGCATTGTAGTGGTTTATTTTTTCAGACGATGTTCAGCCGAGAGGACAGCGTAGTTATGGTGACTCACCCTAGTGGCGCCACTGTTGTGGAACATGCGGATGGAACTCGCATCTCAACCTACTTCAAGGAGATGCAAATTCCCGCGGAAAACACGGAACAAGACACAGAGACAGGTGTGGCTAATCATAGCAGATAAACTTGTAAACGAGATAAAACACAGGTTAAAATCCTTTGGTGCCTTGCTCCAGTTTACTCGGCAACATAAACAAATAGCACGCTATAAACAGTGGTGGATATTTGTATATAAAAAAAATACATAAAATGATGATATATTAAGAACTTTCCTATGACGTAAAATAGTTTATTTACAATAGTCTGTGTTTGACAGAAGATGCGCCTCCCATCAACCAGACAACGCTCATCATGTTTGTGCAAGTGGAATGTCCAGGGTACGCCACGGTTCTGTTCAACACGAAGCACGGGGACTGTCAGGTACAGTTTGGCAACGGCACGGCGGTCAACACTGCAATGGACGGCAGCAGTGACATTTACCACCATGATGGTGGCTACATTCGCATTGACGAGAACGGTGCTGCCATCTATTACCCAAAGCCGAACCGCCACATCGAAGTGATCGACCCAAATCATCAGCAGGTTGGTTGGTGGTCCCTGGATGGGTGGCTGCTAGGTCTACATTGTCAGAATCATCACTAAACCACTGTGGGAAAATTCTGGAAGGATATGAGTTGCCATACTTGTGTAGATTGGACAGTAGAGGGGATAGTGGATTAGTCTTGTTGTGTTTCACACATATATGTCACATGATATATCAAAAGCAGCAGAATGAGTATAGCTAGGGGGTAAGCCCCCCACTATTCAGAGTGCCGGCCTAGCCAACAATATTTACTAAATTTTGTAAATGTCTATAATTATGATGAACGTCATTGATGTTGTAGTCTGGTACTTACTTGAGTTGCAATTGAATACATCTCTGAGTCTCAGTGTAATATTCCTTCATTTGGCTGCAATTGAATGCGTCTCTGAGTCTCTGTCTAATACTTCCTTCACTTGCAATTGAATACATCTCTGAGTCTCAGTCTGGTACTTCCTTGAGTTGCAATTGAATACGTCTTTGAGTGAGTCTCAGTCTGGTACTTCCTTCAGTTGCAATTGAATACTTCTCTGAGTCCCAGTTTGGTACTTCCTTCAGTTGCAATTGAATATATCTCTGAGTCCCAGTCTGGTACTTCCTTGAGTTGCAATTGAATACATCTCTGAGTCCCAGTCTGGTACTTCCTTCAGTTGCAATCGAATACATCTCTTGAGTCCCAGTCTGCTAATTCCTTCAGTTGCAATTGAATACATCTCTGAGTCCAAGTCTGGTACTTCCTTCAGTTGCAATTGAATACATCTCTGAGTCCCAGTCTGATACTTCCTTCAGTTGCAATCGAATACATCTCTGAGTCCCAGTCTGGTACTTCCTTCAGTTGCAATTGAATACATCTCTGAGTCCCAGTCTGTACTTCCTTCAGTTGCAATCAAATACATCTCTGAGTCCCAGTCTGGTACTTCCTTCAGTTGCAATTGAATACATCTCTGAGTCCCAGTCTGGTACTTCCTTCAGTTGCAATCGAATACATCTCTAGGTCCCAGTCTGGTACTTCCTTGAGTTGCAATTGAATACATCTCTGAGTCTCAGTCTGGTACTTCCTTCAGTTGCAATAGAATACATCTCTGAGTCCCAGTCTGGTACTTCCTTCAGTTGCAATTGAATACATCTCTGAGTCCGAGTCTGGTACTTCCTCCAGTTGCAATCAAATACATCTCTGAGTCCCAGTCTGGTACTTCCTTCAGTTGCAATTGAATACATCTCTGAGTCCGAGTCTGGTACTTCCTTAAGTTGCAATCGAATACATATCTGAGTCCCAGTCTGGTACTTCCTTAAGTTGCAATCGAATACATATCTGAGTCCTAGTCTGGTACTTCCTTCAGTTGCAATCGAATACATCTCTGAGTCCCAGTCTGGTACTTCCTTCAGTTGCAATCGAATACATCTCTGAGTCCCAGTCTGGTACTTCCTTCAGTTGCAATCGAATACATCTCTGAGTCCCAATCTGGTACTTCCTTCAGTTGCAATCGAATACATCTCTAGGTCCCAGTCTGGTACTTCCTTCAGTTGCAATCGAATACATCTCTGAGTCCCAGTCTGGTACTTCCTTCAGTTGCAATCGAATACATCTCTGAGTCCCAATCTGGTACTTCCTTCAGTTGCAATCGAATACATCTCTAGGTCCCAGTCTGGTACTTCCTTGAGTTGCAATTGAATACATCTCTGAGTCTCAGTCTGGTACTTCCTTCAGTTGCAATAGAATACATCTCTGAGTCCCAGTCTGGTACTTCCTTGAGTTGCAATTGAATACATCTCTGAGTCCCAGTCTGGTACTTCCTTCAGTTGCAATTGAATACATCTCTAGGTCCCAGTCTGGTACTTCCTTGAGTTGCAATTGAATACATCTCTGAGTCCAAGTCTGGTACTTCCTTGAGTTGCAATTGAATACATCTCTGAGTCCCAGTCTGGTACTTCCTTCAGTTGCAATCAAATACATCTCTGAGTCCCAGTCTGGTACTTCCTTCAGTTGCAATTGAATACATCTCTGAGTCCCAGTCTGGTACTTCCTTCAGTTGCAATCGAATACATCTCTAGGTCCCAGTCTGGTACTTCCTTCAGTTGCAATCGAATACATCTCTAGGTCCCTGTCTGGTACTTCCTTCAGTTGCAATTGAATACATCTCTGAGTCCAAGTCTGGTACTTCCTTGAGTTGCAATTGAATACATCTCTGAGTTCCAGTCTGGTACTTCCTTCAGTTGCAATTGAATACATCTCTGAGTCCAAGTCTGGTACTTCCTTCAGTTGCAATTGAATACATTTCTCAGTCCCAGTCTGGTACTTCCTTCTGTTGCAATTGAATACATCTCTGAGTCCCAGTCTGGTACTTCCTTCAGTTGCAATTGAATACATCTCTGAGTTCCAGTCTGGTACTTCCTTCAGTTGCAATTGAATACATCTCTGAGTTCCAGTCTGGTACTTCCTTAAGTTGCAATTGAATACATCTCTGAGTTCCAGTCTGGTACTTCCTTCAGTTGCAATTGAATACATCTCTGAGTCCAAGTCTGGTACTTCCTTCAGTTGCAATTGAATACATCTCTGAGTTCCAGTCTGGTACTTCCTTCAGTTGCAATTGAATACATCTCTGAGTTCCAGTCTGGTACTTCCTTCAGTTGCAATTGAATACATCTCTGAGTTCCAGTCTGGTACTTCCTTAAGTTGCAATTGAATACATCTCTGAGTTCCAGTCTGGTACTTCCTTCAGTTGCAATTGAATACATCTCTGAGTCCAAGTCTGGTACTTCCTTCAGTTGCAATTGAATACATCTCTGAGTTCCAGTCTGGTACTTCCTTCTGTTGCAATTGAATACATCTCTGAGTCCCAGTCTGGTACTTCCTTCAGTTGCAATTGAATATATCTCTGAGTCCAAGTCTGGTACTTCCTTCAGTTGCAATTGAATATATCTCTGAGTCCAAGTCTGGTACTTCCTTCAGTTGCAATTGAATACATCTCTGAGTCCAAGTCTGGTACTTCCTTCAGTTGCAATTGAATATATCTCTGAGTCCAAGTCTGGTACTTCCTTCAGTTGCAATTGAATACATCTCTGAGTCCAAGTCTGGTACTTCCTTCAGTTGCAATTGAATACATCTCTGAGTCCAAGTCTGGTACTTCCTTCAGTTGCAATTGAATACATCTCTGAGTCCAAGTCTGGTACTTCCTTCAGTTGCAATTGAATACATCTCTGAGTCCAAGTCTGGTACTTCCTTCAGTTGCAATTGAATACATCTCTGAGTCCAAGTCTGGTACTTCCTCCAGTTGCAATTGAATACATCTCTGAGTCCCAGTCTGGTACTTCCTTCAGTTGCAATTGAATACATCTCTGAGTCCAAGTCTGGTACTTCCTTCAGTTGCAATTGAATACATCTCTGAGTCCAAGTCTGGTACTTCCTTCAGTTGCAATTGAATACATCTCTGAGTTCAAGTCTGGTACTTCCTTGAGTTGCAATTGAATACATCTCTGAGTCCAAGTATGGTACTTCCTCCAGTTGCAATTGAATACATCTCTGAGTCCAAGTCTGGTACTTCCTTCAGTTGCAATTGAATACATCTCTGAGTCCAAGTCTGGTACTTCCTTCAGTTGCAATTGAATACATCTCTGAGTCCAAGTCTGGTACTTCCTTCAGTTGCAATTGAATACATCTCTGAGTTCAAGTCTGGTACTTCCTTGAGTTGCAATTGAATACATCTCTGAGTCCAAGTATGGTACTTCCTCCAGTTGCAATTGAATACATCTCTGAGTCCAAGTCTGGTACTTCCTTCAGTTGCAATTGAATACATCTCTGAGTTCAAGTCTGGTACTTCCTTGAGTTGCAATTGAATACATCTCTG